>RJWJ010000457.1:0-153875 GCA_004363605.1 Indri indri | reverse complement strand
AGATCCGTGCACCTCGGCCTCCCAGAGTGCTAGGATTACAGGCGTGAGCCACCGCACCCGGCCAAAATTTTAAACATTATTGGCATATGTTTGGAGCAGAGGGGGACATCATAGGATGAACTTATGGCACTACCTTGATTGAAAATCTTCATTGTATATTTTATGTGAATTTGTAATGGTATCTATTTATTTTGTCATTAAAATCATAAACATTGAGTCTAAATGAAGTTACTCCAGTGACTGATGAGAAAGTGAATTCAGTTACTTTTCACATGGGATACATCACAGTTTGAAAACTATAGGTTTTAAATAGAGTTATTAAAGTAAATCAAATCTTTAAGCAGAAAAGAACTATTTTTATAGAAAATTATATAAAATTGATTTCAACAGAGAATCTTAGTTGTGCGTTTGAAAATGACAAAAGAAAAATAAAATCAGTTACTTAGTAGAGTTGTAAGTTTTGTCGAGGCAAAGAGGCAAAGACAATGATACGGACAAAGAGTAAGCTAATTCTGTGCTACCAGCAATGTTCACTAATAGTTTCTCATTTCATCCAGTCTTTCATTTTAGAGCTGCAGTGGTTAATGTTCAGCTATTAGCTTATTGCTTAACAGCTAAAAGGATAAAGGGAGTGACAACTTATTTTTTTGAGGATGAATTTGATTTCCTTACACAATCTTCTTTCTTCTAGTCTTGATTTCTGAATAAACCCTGAAAGTTATCTGTTGAAGAAACATAGGTGGAAGGAGGCTAAGTCCCTCAATCACTACGTCACGAGAAACATCCATATTGGACTGTTAGATGAGTGAGAAATAAACTTGTGTTATATGACTAAGATCTGGTGGTGTACTGTTAATGTAACTAGTGTTACCCTAGCTCACACAGCACTGGATGGTACATTGCCATACTGCATCAGTTCTCCTAGTTCTCTTAGCAGATTAAAAAAAAAAAAAGTGTTTTCAGCTTAAAGACGTATCATTTTCTATAGCTTTAATTTTTGTGTGTCAGAAGAAAGCCAAAAAAATGTGCTTTATATTTATAAAAGTTATTTCCACATAATCAACTCATAAGTTTTTAAAACAGAAAACAAACTATATATAGGTAATGGAATTATAATTTTATTTTCTATTAAAACAAAATAAAGACACATTTTATTCATTTGGGTGGTTTCTTGGTGATCTGTATCTATTCAATACTGCTTATCTAATTACTTAAACTTAGTCTCAAAAAATGAAATGGAACCTGAATGAAGTCTATCAGATTTTGAAAGTTATCATTGGGATGAATATGCTGTATAGTTTACTAAATTATAGAAAACCAAGAAAGAACAGGGTTTGCCTAGTGAAGCTTGAGAAAGATTATTTTAGAATTAATAAATTATGGGAGTTTCAACACTATGTAAACAATTCTCACTACGCTCTCTTGAAATTGCTAACAGATTTTTTTGAGCAATTGCCGTGTATAAACTACCATGCTGGGCCCTGTAAGAAATAGAAGAAAAAGAAAAGAAAAGGTAAGATAAAATAAAATAAAATAAATATGGTCACTGTCTCATAGCCTCTGTCCTCCAGGATCCTAAATTTTGGAGGCAAGATGTACTCAAACACATCACATGAAATAGTGTCTGATAAATGCCAAGAGTGGTAGAGCAATAAGTGATGCAGAGAATTAATCTAGAGAAGGATACGGAACCTCCAGCTGGGGTAATTAAAGGAGGTTTAGCTTGGAAAAAGGGAAGATTTGGTGTATTTATAACAGCTTGAACAGCTATACCCAAAGCTCACCAAACTAGGCAAGATGGTTTGTGGCAAGGGTGTCTTCAGACCCTCCCATGATTATAATCATGAGGCTGAGACATTCTTATCAATTTTAGGAGAGACATGATTCTGGCATTGGATGACAAATTTTGGATTAAAAATGGACACGGATTTCTTTGACACTTCCCCTATTAAAAGGTGGAGTCTTTCCCCTGTCCCTTGACTCTGGGAGAGATGGGTTTGGTGATCGTTTTATGCAGTAGACACAGTGGAAATGAGGCTGTAATAGTTTTTCAGACCATTCCTTAAAGATTGGCAGATTCCACGTGCTGTATTACAGACATTCTTGCTCTTAGAACTGAGCTATTATGCCGGGAGGAGGCCCACACAGCCCAATAGAAAGGCCCATGTAAGGGACAGGAGGCCCCCCAATTAACTATTAATACCTCACCCAAGTCTCCAGTCAACAGCTATCACCAACTTGCCAGTTATGTGATTGAACCATCTGGGGAGTGCATTATTTAGCTGTTACTTCAGCTGACACTGTGTGGAAAAAAGATGAGCTGCCCTTGTCATGCCCTGTATAAGTCACAGATTTGTGAGTAAAATAAATGACTGTTAAGTTTTTTAAACCACTAAATTTTGGGGTGGTTTGGCACTCATCAAGGAATTACCACAACAGGTTATTTAGTAAATGAATTACTACTTTAGAGTGTGCTATAATTCACCAGATATATTTTATTTGCTTCAACTATAGTTTGTTTAAGTTATGTATTTTGCAATGTCTTTGCAAGAAATATGTTCCAGAGCAAAGAAAAGCAACTTCGTCTAGTTCAGGCTACATTACAAGCAGCTCCATAATGGATTTAACGATACTTGAATTGTTTATGGCAGATCAGAATGAGATACGGGGATTGGGGTAAGGTAGTACAAAAACTACAACAGAGGGCCTGGAGAAAAGTCATGACCTTTCATCATAATACCATTCTTCTTTTGAAAAATGGCTCTTTGGTTTTCAGAAACTGAGCATTTCAATATGGAATACCAGGTGACTGTGTGACATGAGCTATGAAATGTATTTTTAGATATTGTCTGATCCATCCAATGAACTTCTTTCACTATTTCTTTAAGTGAACTTTGGCTAGAGCTGAATTCCCTCAAGTTTTATCTGTCTTGAAATGTCTTTATTTCACTTTAATTTTGGAAGAATGCTTTCATGGGGTACAGAATTTTAAATTGACAGTTTTCTTTTTTCCTTCATCATTTTAAAGATGTCTTGCCATTGTCAGTTGACTTCCATTATTTCTGATGAGAAGTCTGACAAAATTCTCATTGTTTTATTTTCCCTGAATATAGTGTGTGTGTGTGTGTGTGTGTGTGACTGGCTGCTTTTAAGATTTTCAGAAGCTTGACTTTGTATTTATCTGTCCTTTCTGAAGTTAATTAAACTTTTTATTTGGGATCTGTGGTTTTGATATCTTTCTTCAATTTTGGACACTTCTTGGCCAATGTCTCTTCCAATATTACTTTGGCTCCATTTTCTTTCTGTTCTATTTCTAGGAATCCAGTACATGTACATTCAAACATTTGCTACAGTCCTGCAGGTTTTGCATGCTTTTCTCAGGTCTTAACGTTTTTTTTCTCTTTTCATTTTTGTTTAGATAATTTCAATTAATTTGTCTCTGAAGTCACTGATCTTTTATTTTGCTTTTTCTAGGCTGCTATAAAACACATCAAATGAATTCTTTATTAATGCTATGTACTTTTAAATCCTAGAATTTCCCTTTGTTTTCATAAATTTTCAGTACTCTACTGAAATGAAATTTGATGTCTGTTCCCACATGTTAAAATATTTTCCATTAGTTATTTTTTAAAAATATTTAACATATTTATATTAAGTTTTTTATTTACTAATTCTAACATTTTGGTCACATTTGGGTCTACTTCTATTGACTATTTATTGTATTGACTATGGGTCGCATTACTCTGCTCATTTTTATACCATACAATTTTAAATTTTTTTTGCCAAAAAATTATGTGTAAAAATACTGATAATATTATTTACTCAAGAAAAAGGAATGGCCATTCCTATGACTATTTGCAAGTGATGAAGCTAAAGCAATTTAATCTATGTTTGAGCTGGGTCTGAAGTTTGTTATAGTTTTTGTTAGATCTGTTAGTTCACCATAGGTTTCAAATGTTTTATAGGAGGGATTGAAACTAGATTATCTGAGCACCATACAATTCTGGAGATGTCTTGATGTTTTACATGCCGGTGATTATCTTTCTATGCCACCCAGATTTTTTGGTTCCTGTGGTAGTCTCTGACTCTTCATCCCTGCTCCTGACTTTTTAAGGCTCACAAGAAGTATTTATACTTTGCTGCTATGCCCTTAGCTTGTGGAATGCTACTGTCTTGCACTCAAATAAAGGCCCTGGTTGACTTTGAGATGATACTTCTTGTCTCTACTGTTGTGCCTCCAGCTTTTGGTTTCTGTGTACTTGATTCACCTTAGAGGAAATCTCTCTCTCTGCCTTAGTTTCTGTTCTTTAGGCTTAGAGCACCACTGTTATACACTCATTAAAGCCTGTGGTATGGGAATCTCTCTGTGTTCTCCTTTTCTGCTTCCATTCTTTAGCAGGCTACTACATATGTTCAGTGAAGGACCTGTGGGATGACTGGCAATTGGCTGTGGAAGCACACTTTCACAGACTTCCTTGGAATTCTTATATACCATGCCAGCCACATGTGGATAGTGAAGATTTATTAAAATTTTGGCTAGTTTCTCCTTACCTCTGTTGATAGTGGATTTGCAACTCCTCCTTACATGCCCATGGATTTGGAGTTTCTTCTCTCATAGGAAGGATTTTTTTCTTTCTGAAATTTAATTAATTTAGATTTTGGTTTTACCTTCAGCACTCTAATAGTATTAATAAAAACCCCCACAAAACCATAATTTTACAACTTCTCTGGCCTGTTCTCTTTGTTAGGGTGGGAAGCAGACTATTGTATCTTTATAATAAATTCTTTTTCTGCTTTAATTATTTATAATTATTTTTGATGTTTGCAAAGAAGGACAAGAATTAATATTATTCATCAGGTATTACTAAACAGAGCTGTGTAAGGTAAGCATAATTATATAAATTGAATTATAAAAGTATTTAGCATCAGATGACATTCAAATAATTATTTTAGGAAATTGCTGTAACCAAATGAATATGAATATGACCACTACTTCTTTGAGATCTTAAATCTTTTGATTCAACTAAAATCCATTTCTTTTGATTCTGTTCTGAAACAAAATTTAAAAAATACTATAATGGGTGGATGCCCTTCTTCATAAGTATATGAAAATAAAATTTTATGTAGCCCCATATATTCTTTTAATTAATATCTTAATACCTTAGTTATCCTTTTACTTAATATTCCTTTAATTTCTTATATATATTAATATGTATTATATATAATATACACACATATATTTATATAATTAGTCATTTTTTTCTGCATCTTTTCTAGAACTTCTAAAATTTCCCTAATTCTATGATTATAGGAAGACCAAAACAGGCATGTGTTGAGAGAGAGAGAGAGAGAGAGAGAGAGAGCACAATATAGTTACTGGTTTTATTTTCTTTTATAAATTGCTGATATTTTTTCTTCCAAGAATCACTGAATACTCCATAGACAAAAAGCCATTACTTTAAATTATTATGTGTTGATCTTGTGAATAGATACTTAATCCTCTATCATATCCTTGCATTTTATTTTATGCTTCTTATACAGTGGAAACATGATTACAAACAAATGTTTCCAGGTTATCAAATATGTATATAAATTTCCCAGTTTTAATCTTTCTAAACGATCACAGTGAATTCATCCAATGAAACAGTGCATTTCATTTCTTAAAGAAAATATTTGAAATAACTATCTGCAGAAGCAATTTTTCAGTTAAATTATTGAAATAGTTTAAAATATATTCCAGAATTGGTTGAATGATCTCTTTCTTCATTTGTTGTTGTTAACCTATTACCTAATGGTGATAGACTTTTCTGCCTATTGTCAAGGACCCAATTATTTTTTGTTTACCAATATGTCTTCTTAAGCTGTAATTCTCATACTCTAGTGTATTCATCAACCTCTATTATGCCAAACTCCTATTTTCTCTACATGAAGCACATTTCTCATTTGATAGGAACAGCCTTCTCTCATTTGGTAAGAATAGCCTTCTCACTAGTTGAGAGCGTTGATTTACTACTTGTTCAATATAGAGAGACTACACTACTGACTCAGAGACAGAGCATCTGGTCAATGAAGGATGTGGAACATAGAATAAAGACGCTGGCTGTGGAAGGCTGTATTAATGTCAATATTTGCTGCCTTTTCCTTGAGCACTATCATGTACCATCCATATGTGAAGATTATGCTTCCCTGATATCAGGTCTTACCATGTGATTTGCTTCGGCTAATGCAAAGTGAATAGCAATGCCATGTGTCAGTTCTTGGCAGATAGATTGAGAACTATTGCATGATTCTGCCATTATTCTATTCTCCCTACTGTAAGAGTAGCAAAGACCTATGTAAGGGCTGATCCTTCAGTGAACATCCCACAGAAAAGAAGACACATGGAGCAATCTATTTGTAACATAAGTAAGAAATAAACCTCTTTTGTTGTAAACCACTGAAATCTTTAAATTGTTTCTTATTATGGTATAATCAAATAAAATTTTACTTTTACCCACAGGGGATTTTAAGGGTTTGTAACTGTGTGCCGTATTTATGGCTTGGTTTCTAAAGTAAGTATGGAAGTACAATTCTTCTGGAAATGTTTAAAATATTTATACATGTTCATTTATGAAAACTATTTTGTGTATGAATAGAGATGACAATTTCTCCTGGAACTTTCCCTCAGTCCCCAGCCTTATCTAGATGCTCTTCTTCTTTTCTTTAGCACCCAGTGCAAACATGCAAATATTGTCTTGCTTAAGTGTCTCATCAACTAGACTGCATTCTTCTTGGGAGCATGTTTGTTTTTAGGCGCAGCATCTAGCACAGTGCCCAGACCATGGCAGGAGCTCATAATGTTTATTGATATAAAGGTACAAAACCATAATCTGAAAAAGCAAAAAGTGGCTAATTTTCCTGGAAAATTTGAGCTGATCTCAACTCATTTAACAACAAAACCTAATCTGAACTGACACAAAAGTATTTATAGTCATCAATTAACCCATATCCCACATACAGAGAACATTTATAATTTTTTGAGGAAATACTAAACAATTTATTGTAGGCTGCTATTCTAATTTTAGGCCCCTGGGTAGCATTATATAATAATGGCATAATTCCCATTTCTAAAACAAATTCTGATTTCTAAATCATGTCTGGTTCCAAGAGTTTAAGATAAGAGATTGTGGGTTTGTGTCAGCCAGTGAGTATTTTTATGGACTGTCATCAACACTTTTCCCTCTGTAGTTATGTCATATATGGCTTCATCCTTTAACAGATAAATGTCTTCTTGATTTTTCATATCCATCTTGACTGAATTTTTAACTTTTAAGAATTTAGCACATGACTACATGAAAAGAGCGTGCTTGCAATTTCAGCATACACGGTATGATTATAATGTGACTTTACTATTGCAGATACAAATGTCGATGGCTCTTGTTTATAAGGTTTATCACTTTCACATTAAAGGAAAACATATAAATGTTATTAAGACACTTTTAATTTGTAGAGTAATTTCTCTGGTTGAAAGTGGCTAATTTGGAGCTTTAACAGAAAAATTTACATGAATAAATAATATTTGTTCTTAGTGCCTCTATTTACACAAGAAATAACAATCATCCTGGATTAGGGATTAGTCACTTATATAGTATTACATAGTGGGTGGAAGGGTCTCACACACACACACACACACACACACACACACACACACACACACACACGTGCATGGACAAGAACAATATGTTCTGTTGGATAGTACAGCCAAGGCTGGGCATCTCAGTGTTTTTATAAACCACAAGCAGAATGGATTGGTTAGTGCTGGTCATGCTTAGATGTATAGATCTACCATATTTTCTCTATGTACAAAATCTTATTTAATTACAGATAAAATGGCAATAAAAATAACACAAGATATTTTTATTTATGAAGTCCATGCCATTCATTGCTTTTTGATGTGAGCTGCTTTATATTCTGATTATGTTGCTGCTATAAAATGAACAAAGAGTAACATGGAATTTGATAAAAACAAGAAAACTTTTATTAAACTTTTACAACAGTGAAATAAATTATTCATGTAATTGCGTGAATAATGGTATCCATGCTGATTAAATCAGCTAAGAGGAGGCAAAATATTCACATGCATGGCATGAGCTCCATTTTCAAACAGTTCTGAAATGAAAATGCAGTATAAAACAACACAGTAGTCGGTCCCCAAAAATGGAAAGAAAAAAAATGTGGAGTACAGTATTAATTCAAAAGAGGAGGGAAGAGTTTAATGCACTTGCACTTCTGAAATCCACTAGCCAGAAGGAATTTTCAAAGACAGAAAAAATAATCCACAACTTCAAAGGAATTTAATGAAAGAGAGAAATAGCAAAGATGACTAGGGTGCAAGCGGGACAGACCCAGGGCTTAGATGAGGGAGAGAGTGAGTATTTATCCAATGAACCGTTCATCATTCCTCGCCTATTCTGTCTGGCGTTTGAATAAAATAGGATTCTCTCCAAACTGGGCTGTTGGGCACATGCCAGCACTTTGGGATGATCTAAGACAGGAGCTGCTGCTGGAGTTAACAAATAAGATGCCTTACACATCTCCCCTGCCACCTGTTTTAAGATTTGTGACTATCACTTGTCCTTTCATCAAAATGCTAGCAAAAAGTAAGTGTCAGAGTTCATGCTTGTCTTTTCACATCACTGAGCATATGAAATAGAGGCGAAAACCCCTGCCACCCACAGAATTCCAAAGAGCTGAGTGCATGCTGCAGAACGCACTGGAAAAGTAGGAGGAGAGGAAAAATAGCTCATAAATGAGCCCAGCAAAGAAGGAGGGAGGTATTAATAAAAAGGGCAGATGGGGGAAGGGGACTGGCCAAAGTGGTAGAATTCCTTACCAATGATGCACAAATTCACCTTCAGAAAAATTCTTCACCAGTCCGGTGCATTTCACTGTTAGGAAGTCTCCCTGATTAGAGCGATTGTATCTAGGCCAATACGTAGGGACGACTGGAGACCCCTGGTGTCTGCAGGACGCCCCACTGACATTCAGCCAGCGGTTCCGGAGGCCTTACTGGGTGCTCAGGCCCGGTCCATGCTGATTGGTTGGCCCCGCACGCTGATTGGCCAGTGCCAGCGCCCTGCTACCTGTTCTGTGTAGTGACTCTCACCTCGGTTCTTAGCCCAAGCCGCTGCGACAGCCCTGAAGAAGTCTCTCACCACCGAGGGTAACTCTCCCGTTTGTCCCTGTGTTCCTCCTCCTGTGTCCCCGTGTCCCCCTTCTTCCTTGTTTGCCTTCTCTTCTGACTAGACTCTCAGCTTCCCTGAGGCATCTGTGAGCCTCGAAGGCCTTTTAGGTCTAAGGGAATAAAGATCTGAAGGTGACCATAGGATACTCACTGGAAACTCGTTGCTGCTTAGAAGATATATTGTAGTGTACACTTGTTTTAGTTTGCCTTAAACTTCTTTTGGAAAAGCCATCTGTTGTCACCCAAATGCTTCTGGTTTCTTCGGTTTCTAAGGCTCCCCCTTTATTTTGATAGTCAAATAAGAACTGAGTTCCCAGTCTGCCTGACTGTAGGAAGTCCCGGCCTGTTCCCCAACATTTCTGAGCATTCCTAGTGAGTGTCTAAATGCCGCCTAAGCTTCTTGGGCTCCTGTTTGTCACTTTTTACCAATGACCACAGCTCAAAGGCCTTGCCCCACCAACCATCTCATGACTGTTCTAGGCTTCCACTGCTACCCTTCTATTCCCCAAACACAAAGGTATTGTGTTTGAGAAACTAAATGAAGGCATGTAAGATGTGAGAGGGAATTTATAATAAAGAATGAAAAACCACTTTAAACTACCACTGTCAGAGTCTATACTATCTTCCAAAGGACCCCTTTGGTCCCTCCTTCTTCTTGCCCCTGACAGGTACCACAATATGGTGCCCAACCCTTGGCTATACAGTTCCTTTCTTAGGTCCTCTCTTTCTAGAACATAGAGCCCCCACCTCCTATATCTGGGACCATAAAGAAAGCAAAATACATTATTGGATATTATGATGGTCCCAACAGTATCATGCTATCCTCCAAGGAGGCAACAATTACTTAAAAAAAAAAAAATACAGAATACAGTATGTGAAAATCTCATTCAAAAGTATGCGCATTTGAATGTTTGACCACTCAGGGCTTCTCCGAAAACAGTGGCTAAATAAATTCCTTACACGTGCATGACTAAAAAAGGCCCAGCAAAGTGGGCTCTCTCTCACACAAAGCAAGAGTCTGCACCAAAGACAAATTTCAACTCAACTTTTAGAGCCTCAGAAAGTTGGGAAATCTTTGGATCCAGTTCAAAGACCCCATCCCTTACATGTAATGGAGTTTTTTAATGATAGTGGTGCAGAAGAGAAGATGAGAATATCTCTATTAAATGAATACCTGTAACACAATGCTGAAACAGAGAATTATTTAAAGGCTAGTGATCTCATTTCTTTTTTATGCACCAAACTCTGCTGCCATCAGTGGTGGCTCTGTTATGTAATGGAGCTGCCACTAAGAAAGAAGAATGACCTTTCTCAAGTCATAGAGCTGGACTAGGCTTCT
The DNA here is from genome assembly GCA_004363605.1 of Indri indri. Taxonomy (NCBI): domain Eukaryota; kingdom Metazoa; phylum Chordata; class Mammalia; order Primates; family Indriidae; genus Indri; species Indri indri. The sequence goes on along the minus strand of RJWJ010000457.1, from coordinate 143,313 downwards.
TTCTCCATTAGCATCATGTTGGATCTAGTGAGTGTGACAAGATTGGACCACCAACAATATTTCTTAAATCCTACATGTTTCAGGCATTGTGCTAAGTGTTTAGGATACAGAGATGATTAAACTGTGGTCACTGCCCTTAAATTGCTTCCCGTCTAATAGGAGAAACAGATTTAGAAGTACATAGTATCAGTAATAAAAATGTACATGGAGTACAAAGAATGCATTGTCGATTATGGGAGGGATGAGGAGAGGAGAGAGGAAGAAATTCTTTAAGTAGGTCATGTTTGAGTTGAATCCTGATAACAAGCGGTGTTTTCTAGGCAAAGTTAGAGGTGTGGGGGATGAGTTTTCAGCTGTGTCTGGAGTGAAGTATATGACAAAGGATGTGTGTGAGCCTTTGACTAATTGTGTCTCTTACCACATCACTGGGACTTTCCCCTTATGACTTCATATTCCAGAATAATATAAGATGTGGAGATGATACCTTGTTGAAACCAAACAGGATGAGCTTCAGAGTTCACAATGACACATTCCTGCAGCAGATGAAATGATTTCTCCAGTTTTCCCTTTTCATACCCCACTCTTTATTGTAGTATACATATTACTCTCTCTAAATGCTAATCGTAAAAACATCAAATCCATGACCAAGGTGGGGGAAAGGAAGATTGGGTAATTATGTGAGTAACAGATCTATATTTACTGAGGAAAGGCATGACTGAACTAAATTATGAGTACTATCTGTTGAAACTGCACAATATATAGTCAAGTTGCTGATCTCAGAATTTATAGCATATATTGTTTTTATATGTGAACTTGTTCATAGAAGGAAAATATTTGAGAGTCCATCTCAGTATAAATTTCTAAATGCTATATAGGTTGAAATGTAGTTCTACTATGTAAACAAAATTTATGAAGAATAAAAGCTAGTCAAAATGTGTTTAATATATTAAAGTCCAAATTTTCCTTGTCCTGTGGTAGAGGGCTGCAGGAAATTATAGAATTCGCATGGGCAGGGAGAGAATGTATTCCCCACTGTATGTAAGTGTTTGTACTACGTCTGCCATGTTTTGTGTCAGAGAGACCCTGGTCTGATTAGTGAAGAAGTAGGTTTTGGCTTAAAAACTCAACTATGTATAAGCTGAATTTTCTGAGTGCCCATGCTCTGCAGTAAGCATATATTTGGGGCAGGAAGATATGTACATCTAATTGTGATAACAGTAAAAAAAAAATGCAGAAAGCAGTGAAGGAAGGAGTCGCTCCCTTTATAATTAATTAATCAAACATGATATTGAGTAGCCTTTATATGCTCACTACTTTGCTAGAGTTGCTGAGGGACAAAAGAGAAAATTAGTCAAATGATGGACCATTTTTCCTTCCCAATCCCTTCAATGGGTTTCCACATCTTTCAGTAAAAATTAAAGGCTAGAAGACCCTGCACAATTCATGCTCCTACCCCTATATCTCAGTGAGACCCCTGTCTCTTTCTGCTTTTGCTCTAGCTTATGGCATTCTAGCCATACTGGACCCCTTGCTTTCTTTGGACATCAGGACACTCTTCTGCTGCAGGGCTATAATGCTGGTCTCTCCATCTCCAAGCTCTTTCCCCAGCTATCCTCATGGTTCACTCCTTCAGGTCCTATCTCAAATGTCATCTTCTTAGTAAGGGCTCCCCAGCACCATATTTAAAATTTCAACACAGCACCCCACCCTCATTATTCTGCACTTCTTTTTCCATCCCCTGCTTAAAATTTCTTCATTGCCCTTGTCACTATCTCTCACACTAAGTACTTTTCTCCCTTGTTTATTGAGTCTTCCCTAGAATGTAGGGAAAAGATCTTTTAATTTTTTTTTCCATTGCTGCATGCCTAGAGCCTAGAACAGTGCCAGGCACATAATAGAAACTCAACAAATTGTTTATTCAACAGATAAATTTAGTTGCTGCCCCTAAGATGTGTTGCACAAGGCCTAAAATTAAGGCTTCATATGATGTTTGCCTTGACAGCTGGTAAAATTCGGAGGATCTCAAATGGCCTAAGCATAAGTTTCCCTCCCCACTCTGCTCCTGCGCATAAGGCCTCCCTAGTCAAACAACCCTCGTTATCAAACAGACCTGGTGCAGTTCCTGATTATACCTGACTAGCGGGTTTCAATTCCTTAAAAGTCTATGGAACTGTTCAAACAAGCCACTCATATACTCTCATGGGAATCAGGGCAACCTCATCCTCTTGACACTGCCTTCCACAGTCCTGGTCGTTTACTCTGTTCCAGAGCACAGACCCCATGTCGCCCTGTGTGGTGTGGGGTCCTCCCCCACAGTCTTTAAGTATGTGTGACTAATAAACTGTTGTTGCTCTTATCTGTCCAGTGTGGAGTGTTATGTGTTTGACTACACTGATTAACTACAGTGGAATCCCTCCTTCACCAACTGAGTGAATAGGAGATAATTAAAACAAAGAGTTGCAACATTGAGGCAAGATACATGCAAGCATCAATAATAAAATTAAGAATGTCCAAGCAAGTGGTAAATTATGTGATATTAAGTAAAAGTACCATGAGAGTTTAGAAATATTTGTATACATGAATAATTTTGGTTTAGTAAACAAAGTCTTTTATGAAAAATTATGAAAGACTTTGAAATGGGAATAAAAAAGATTAGCAAGTGTCCTATTTAGTGCACTCTTCTGGGTTATCTCTGCCTTCCGTTGTCTTTGTGCTTTTTTACAACTCTGAAAGTTGCAGAAAACTGACAATAACGCAAATGACTCTTATCTGTAGAAATAAAAATTACTTGTATCTGCTAAAATACAATTGATTATTGCCCTGTGAATAGACCCACTTTGCATCTATTTGTAATTTCCCTTCAAAATTTCTGTTATTGGGATTCTCCTTTGTACTAGTTATAAAATCTCTGGCACATGTTCATTTTATATTTGTATGAGAGTCATCATTTTATCCTTTAAAAACATTATCCTTTAACAATGTCATTTCTACTAAAACATGAAAAATAGCTTATACCATCCTATTCTTCTTCTTATTGTAATCCAGAGAACATTTGAGATTTTGAACAATGTGGTAAATTACAATAAAATTACACATGTGAGATTACGACTACATCTACCTGAATGCAAATATCTGAATGAAACATGAAAATTTCAGGCAGCCAAAATTCACGTTTGGCTCTCAGTAGATAAAACATCTGGATTTTGTGAATTGGTTAATTTCCATCCGGCCTTTCTATTTCGGCTTCATTCAGACACAGCCTTTGTCCTGACCCCAAACATTTTCCTGGCACTACACAAACAGCATGATCTGCTGTGTAGAAAGGATTTATATTTAATTTATATTTATTTATTTATTTTCTACCTTTCTCCTCTTCTCCACATGGTATACAAGATAATAGACTCTATTTTTACTTAAGTATTACTTAAACTATTGCTTGAAGCCATCAATAAGGACAAAAGAAAATAAAGACTGGTTTATGTTTAGTGTACCTGAGAAGTAATTTTATTCTGGTCTTTGGCTGGGCAATTAAAGGAAGACCATTTCACTTATTTTTATATAATTTTGTAGGTTCCCTTTACATGGGAGCTATTTCTGCTAAATATTCTGCTAAATATTCTACACAAACAAAAAAATTTTTCTGTCCATTTTGTATTCAGTGTCACATTCCTGCAAAGAGAAAAATAAGGAAAAAACCCTAAAACACTGAAGACTTGTGACATGCTTTAAAAGATGCCTGGATACATGGTACCACAAAGTCAAGACCATGACTAGGGAGGAAGGTAATGGAGTCAAAAATATACCTGGACCTGAAAGTACAAAAGAACATTCGCTTTCATTCCTCAAATGGTGATTCTCAGTAGTCAAAGCCAAATTGTGAAATCGATGACTTTCATTTTTATTTTCTATTACAGTTTTACCACTTGGCAACTCTTTCTTATAGCAACAACAACAACAACAACAACAACGACAGGAGAACAACAACAAAAAGAGTGCATAAAGAACTAGTGCAGTGAGTTGTCCCAGTTTATATTCAGTTCCAGTTTATATTCAGTTTTGTCAATTTGACCTTCACAGGTCTGTAATTACTGTAATCACAGACTACTGAACTTGCTAACAATCAAAGCATCCCAATTTGAACAGTTCAATAATAGCCTTTTTAATAGGGGTAAAACCGTGCCAAAAAGACTGGATGCCTTACTTCCAGCCTTTTCTGAAGACACTGAATAATGGGAAACAGGTATCAAACAATTCACCCCTTAAAAATATGCTGCACACAGAAAGTGACTCCAGCTGCTACCGATAGAACCACTGCACAGCTACAAAGAGGATTGCCTCCATTCCTTTGTGGCTCTGATTCTTCCTAATGTTACCCAATGATATGGACAAAGAATTATTTCCTTTTAAGACCCTCACTTTGAACACCCAACGGTGCCTATAACATTTTCAAAGGTCAAATAAAATTAGTAAAATAGGTAAGAGTGAGTTAGCCCAACATGCATTGCTGGTATTAGGAACTTTTTCTTCCTGAGTTAGAGAGAAAGTCATACAGATTTATAAGCATGTTAACCTTATGCTTGTGCTGTCCTTTTTCGTTGATTTCTTCTACTAATTGCCACAGATTTTGCCTGAATTATCTATTATATCTTTCTCAATATCCTCTGGACAAAAATAGACATTTATAAAACTCTGGCTAAGATGAGAAGAATAGTCTTTGCTCACGAAACTGACCAAAGTCAGTGTATGGTTCATGTGCGTGGTTCATGCTTTTGTTGTTTTTTTGTATTTAACAACTGATTTTTGTATGAATTATAATCTATAAATCTGTACTTGTAAAATTCTAGATAGACTATCAGGTTCAAAGGAAATTAGAAAACATCTAGCCTATGTCTTTAATTTTTCTTTTTTGCCATAGGACATTTTTAACAAATTAAATCAGTATATAAAAATAGATAAAAGCAAAGTTTCTCTGAGTGCAGATGCCCAAAATCCCATCTGCTAGGTGTCCCTTTTATCAACTGTCCCTGTCCCCCAACATAGCAGAACTCCAAAGCTCAGTGGAGCATAATTCTAAAACCTGTGATTTAATCCAAGTTTCCAATGTCGAGAGAGATAAAGTGACTTAGACAAGGTCATGCCTAATTTCTGGAGTCACGTTTCCCTGACCAGCTGAGTCAACCAGAAATAAGCACTAAAAATATTTTGGCAAGCAACTAATCACTCTGTAACATTTTCCACTGTCTTACCCTGGCTATTCTGCTCCAAAAGACAGTCAAGTACTTTCTCAGTGACTTTGGCTGTAGTGGCAGGCAACAGGACTAGCCGAATCAGCAGTGTGGGCTTGTGCCCACCTTCCAGAACCAGCCTGGATTAGGAAAAAGGGGGGATGCTCATAGGATTGATGGCACTGAAAGTGAGAACCAGTTTTCACTGAGGGTATGTAGTGCACACTGTAGGGCACATGTCCAGGTTGAGAAATAACATCCCGAAAGCCTGATTTCTCTCACTACCAGACTGCAGTATGTGCCGGGCAAATGAGAACATCGCAAACTTTGCATCTGCACTGTCTTTGTCTGAGGGTGTGGAAAATTATCCTGCTTGCTTGGACAGCTCAGATCGTCTTTGTCAAATAATCTCACAAGCACTGTAGAAAGTGCTCAGAGAGTGAATTCACTGGGGATCCTTAGACTTTTATTAGGATTTACCTCTGATTTACTATCCAGGAAGATAATGGTTGGGCCCCACTTGATTATGAAGGCTCTGTGTTGGACCACATCTGAGTCCAGAGGAGTCATTAAACTAAGAACAGCTTAGGGTAAATTGACTGTAAAATGTCAGAATGAGGAGACACATAGAGGATGGAAGAACTAATGTTTGTTGAGTAGCTACTGTGCAACACTCATTCTGCTAGTATATTTCCCCTACTAGTTCTGTAATTTTCCAAGTACTCATGGCCTCAAGTTAAGGCATTAAAGGTGACAATGCAATGCAAATATTATCAAAGCACCTTAGCTGACATCTAATCCAGCTTAGTTAAATGGCACCAACCTCCACCCAGTTGCTGAAGGCAAAGTCTTAGCATTATCTTTGATTCTGTCATTCCTTCATGCAATTTATAATTAAGATGTGTTAAATCCATCTTAAAACATCCTAACCCTGCCCTCTTCTCTCCATCACCACAACCTCTCAGCCAGGTTGCTACAGTTCCTTTCTACTCTGTCCAGTTGCTTTACACACTTTATAAATACTTACAGTAACCCAATATGAGAGCCACTATACAACCCTATGGTGCACAAAACATAAGATCACAGACCTATAGCTACCTGGGTCCTATGGCTGCCTAGCAACATTCACTGTAGAGTCATTTCATAGAATTTTGACAGTAGGAAGTTAAGCAATGTTAGTGATTTTGAGATTCACTTTTCACAGACTGTAAAAAGAAAGAGTTCATAGGACAGGCTTGTCAATGTTCTTCAGGAACACTGCAATTTAATTAAAGGCAAAAGAGCATGGCACTTTAAGGTCCTAGCTTGCTAGTATACTGTTAAATAAGTTACCACCTTTGAGGACTAAGTGGACATGCAATTTGTAAGCCCAGTATAGATCTTTTTTTTCTTTTTTTAGGATGAGTGGGTCATGATAAATTGATAATTAGAATGAATGAAAATTTCACAGTTTCTAAAACGTAACTGAACAAGTTTTCCCAAATTAAATTATATTATTTATTCTGAGTAAATAATAAACTTTAACTATCAAACAAACTTTTCTATCTAGTATCTGGCATCTAATGTATCCAAAGGAAGGAAATATTTATGACTATTGCATGGAATGTTTCACTACTAACATTCTGATATTCTAAAGTCCTTGTACTAATCACTGTTTAGGACTGCTCTATATATCTCTGTTTTCTCCAAGTGGTAGAAAAGTGGCCTGTAGGAATGAGGACAGCTGATGTACAAAGTGAGGAAGGAAATTTTAAATACAAAGCAATTTCACTAATAAAATGCTCAAGCAGTCTAGAGTAATTTGGGTACTTGGTGAATCATTGCTTAGCAATTCATGAACACTGTGGGTGCTTGGAATTCAATTCCATTGTCCTCTATCTGAATTGCTTTGAAAAAAGGTCACATGAGAAGGAAAGGAAGTTTTGACTTTCACATGCCTGTTATTGCTAAGGAAACCACTTCCTCAGTATTCACATATTCAGCATGTCTCTAGTTTTGGCTTCCATACAAATTACATCTTGGTACTGCATTAAGAAATAAACAAGGGTGGAGAATATTTTCAAAACTGAATTCAACTATGACATATTCACAGAACAAAAAGAGGAGGCCTTTCGGACGCCCTTTCTTTTCTGAAGTACTCTAGGTATGCCTGGATGGAGCCTCTAAGACCTAACAGGATGTCTGAGATTCGAGGGAAGTTGCCTGTGATCTGCCAGTAAACAAATACAAAGCTAATATGGCTTTGTTGTATTTTCCGATTGGCAGTGGCTCTGAACTATCTCCTACTTGTAGTTGCAGACAAAGAAACAGGAGATGAATTACCATGTTCTAGGACTTAGTGTTCCTTTCCAATTTAAATTGCAATAAGAAATAAAAATGGTTAGGCTTCCAGTGTGTAGATTATATAACTCGTCTCCTCTGTGTTGTGGTTTTGTTTTGTTCTTTGTCTTTCAAGGAGAAAAAATGAATAAAATAAAGGACTATTTTAGAATGACTGGGTCCATCAGTGGGCCTCACTGCAAATACAGCTGAACTCTAAAGTGGCTATTTTGGCGCAAGTGGATCTTTACTGTTTGATGGCTTCTTTGCTTTTACTTACATGTCTATTTTTGACCCAAAAAGAAAGATCTTGTGTAAACTGCCTCTTTATCCTTTGCAGAGGTCCAACTATTTTTAATTCTCTCTGCTCTGAGAATAATGATTAAGACCTAGAAGACCACAATTCTGAGATGACTGGAGTCTATCTGTTTGAATAGCCTGGTTCTCTCTCTTAGCACTAGGATTTATGGTTCATCTTCTGCCTTTTTGTTTTCAAACTTGTTCATGAATCATAGGTTTAGAACAAAACTGCACTGTTACTAAGAGAAATCTTCAAACGACTACTCTATAGTGACCTTATAGCAGAAGCGTGCTCATTTGCTATTACATGGTGGCAACTATGAAAGAGGCAACTCTTAGTTATATTATAATAAAGCTGGAAGGCACAGCATTAGCTGAGCATTTGGAAAATTTTATACCAACAAATAATAGATTTAATATCAAGTGGGCACCTTAAACATTTAAAAGATATTGCTTTAGAAATCATGGATTTAATTTTTATTTTTAGTACATAAGAAAAAGATATATTTTTAGACTAACAGAGGGAATACAGAAAGATACTTAACTTAATAATTCATTGATGATCTTCTATGTATACTCCCCATAATTTGCACTAAATTTAGCATTTTATTTCTGGGTTGATACTATAAAAAATTTGTAAACACTATAGTGTGCTTTGGTTTCAATAAGAACTGGGATAATGATGATGATGATGATGATATTTCTATAATAATAATAGAAATAGCTAATATGTATTGAGAATTTATTAAATACCAGCCACTGGAGTAAGCATTTTACATATGCTACCTCATTTCATCCTCACAATTTTGTGAGATTGGTGCTATTATTATCCCTGATCTTCATATGAAGACTTGAGGCTCAGAGAGGTTAAGGAGATGCTTAAGTTCACTCACCTAGTAAGCAGCATGGCTAAGGTTTGGGAACTAGTGCTTCCCCAGAGTCTGAGCTCTTAACCACCAGGTATCTGTAAAGAGAAAGCCTTTGACATAGAGTAATTTGAGATGCCAAAAGGCTACAGGAAGGACAGGAAGGAAAGGACCCCACCCCTTCCTGCCCCAGCAAATGCATGTGTATAGCTTGTGTGTGGTTCTTTTGAACTTAAAGAGGCAGATACCACACTCTCTTGGATAGGGAAGGGTTCACTGCCAGCATCAGTCGTCCAAGAAAGAGGCGGTCTTTCCTGTAAGAAAAAGCGAGTATTTGGGCACCAGACTAGATGAGAGGAGAAGTCTTGTCTTGGGTGTTTGGATAGTAGATGTGCCAAGATAACAGTGACTCCCACCACTCTACTATTCCCACCTCCCGGGACAGACAAGAAATTTAAAAGGGATCTGTGGTGGACAAGCTAAGGAAAAATTATATCTTGTTAAATTAAAAAAATTGAGTTTCATGCTATGCTCTACATCTATTTACTTCAGTAAAGTTACATTTCAGTGTTCACACTGTGTCAAAGAGATGCTCCAAAGATACCAAGGGAAAGGTCAGCTGGTCATGTTTGGACTGAGCATTACAAAGAAATCAGGATTTCTCCTCCCTTCTCCTGCTTCGGGTCAAAGAATAAGATTTTGCCTAGGGGAGGGTGAATCTAGAGGGAAAAGATTAAAGCTTTAAGGTCGATCACCTCATGCCCCAAGGAGATTCTCCTTTCACGGCCAAACTGAAAATCTGTTTTTATTTCTTTTTCTTTTCCTTTTTTCTTTCACTCTCCCCGCAACATTTCAAAAGTATTTCCTCTGCTAGTTCTGCAATCCCCCATGGTCCTGAGTTAAGGCACTGAAGGCCACCATTAAACGCAAATGTTATCAAAGCACCTTAGTCGACATCTAGCCCAGCTCAGTTAAATGGCACCAACTTCCACCCAGTTGCTGAAGCCAAAATCTTAGAGTTATGCTGGATTCCCTCATTCTTTCATGCACTTTATCATTAAGATGTGTTAAATCCACCTTAAAGCATCCCAACCCTGCCCTCTTGTCTCCATCATCAGGACCTCTCCCCTGAGCTGCTGCTTGGTCCAGCTCCTTCCACACTTGCCCCCACTTTTTAAACTTATTAATTAGTGAATTAATTAATTAATGTATATTTTTTAATTCAGGTTACTATGGGATACAAATATTTTAGTTACAGGTAATGCGTTTGCCTCTCCCAAGTCAAGGCCACAAGTGTGCCCTTCCCCCTACAGTATGCTCCACTTCCATTAGTCGTGGGTTTACCCTCCACCACCTGACTGGCACCCAGTGAATATTACTACTGTGTGAGCACCTTAGTGTTGGTTAGCACCAATTTGATGACAAGCACATGTTGTGCATGTTTATCCATCCTTGTGATACCTCACTTTGAAGAATGGGCTCCATCTCTATCCAGGATAATATAAGAGGTGCTAGTTCCCCATTGTTTTTTGTAGTTAATAGTATCTTATGGTATACATATACCACATTTTATTAATCCACTCAAGTATTGATGAGTACTTGGGTTGTTTCCACATCTTTGCAATTGTTACTTTTAATATTATCTCTTCAGAGAAGTCTCCTCCACCCTCCCCATGAAAGTGGCTGAGTTGCTCACATCATTGCTGTTTGTTCCTCCTGCTAGAAGGGAGGTGTCCTGAGAGCAGGCACCAGATCTTGGCTCCTGTCACTGTAGCATCCTTGAGATAGAGAAATGTGCTGACACCTTGGAGGGTCTCTCTGAATACTGGTGAAAGGAGAAATAAACACTTGTTATTAGCCATTATGATTCCATTCAGTTCACATTAAAGCCAACCACTAACTGAAGCTCTGAGGATGTGCAGGACAAGGAAGGTTTTCATTGGGCATGGGGAGTATAGGAGATGGTGATGATCAAATTACATCTGGCTCACACTTAATATAGCTGGCCCTACAGAATGACAGTAGATATTAATATTAAGGATGCTAAAGTTATTGTTTCCACCTTAGAACTTGCTACAACATAATCTAAAGTACAGTTGTTAATTCACTGTCGGAACACGTCGGTCAGGTTTGGCTACGGTGGCATCTCTCTTCCCCTTGACTTAATTGTGAAAACTTTGAGCTCTGTGATATCTGGTCCAATTGGAAACATTTATTGTTTTCTTTCTGAAACACCTTGTTGCATTCAGTGGTGTGATGGTCACCCCCTTTGTATTGGTTTGTTAGGACTGCCATAATGACATTTCTCAGACTATGTGGCATAAACAACAGAAATTTTTATTCTCACAGTTTCGGAGGCTGAAAGCCTAAGATCAAGGAGTCAGCAGGTTTGGTTTCTCCTGTGCCATCTCTCCTTGGCTTGCAGATGGCTGTCTTCTTGTTCCCTCCTCACATAGATTTTTCTCTGTGCATGCATTCTTGGTGTATTAGAGTTCTCCAGAGAAACAGAACCAATAAAAGATTGATTTATCTATCTGTCTGGGGCTTTGGGTCACGTGATGGTGGAGACTGGTAAGTCCTGGGATCTGCAGGCCGCAGACCCAGGAAAGCTGGTAGTATAATTTAATGCAAGTACGAAGGCCTAAGAACCAGGGAAGCTGATGATGTAAATCCCAGTCCTGGGCAGAAGATGAGATGAGATGTCCCAGCTCAAGCAATGAGACAGGAAAAAAGCGGTTGAATTTCTCCTTCCTCTGTCTTTTGTTCTACTTAGGCCCTCAACAAATTGAATGATATCCAACCACCCAGGTAAGGGCAATCAACCTTGCTGAGTTCATTGATTCAAATGCTAACCTCCTCCAGAAACACATGCACACAGGCACAGACACACCTGGAAACAATGTTTAATGTGGTCACTTTGTGGCCCATTCAAGTTGGCACATAAAATTAACTCTCACACCTGGTGCTTCTCTGTCTCCTTATTAGGACACTTGTTGTTTTGAATTAGGGCCCCATGCTAACAGCTTCATCTTTAACTTAATTATCCCTTTAAAGGCTGTATCTCCAAATAGGGTTACATTCTGAGTTACTGGGGGTTAGAACTTCAAGATATGAATTTTGAGGGGTACACAATTCATCCCATAACATCCTTGATATGACCCTTGTCAAAAGGCAGAATTTCAGTTGGCCTTTGCCTCAAAGCCTTTGGTTTTATCTTTTATTTGTTGAAGAGATGAAGTGGCCTTGGCCAATCCTGCAGCTTCCCAAATTTCTGGACACTTCCTATTTTCTTTTATTGATGTTTGCACACTACTTGATTGTTTCTGAAGTCATCTCTTTCTGTGATGCCCTATCAAATAGAGTCATGTATCACTTAATGATGGCATGGGGTAAGTTCTGAAAAATGCATTATTTTTTTATACTCCTGTGAACATGATAGAGTGTAATTCCACAAACCCAGATGGTCTAGCTTACTACACAGGCTATTGCTCCAAAGTGGCAAATCTACATGGCATGCTACTGTACTGAATACTGTAGGCAATTGCAACATAATGGTAAGTATTTGTGCATATAAACATAGAAAAAGTACAGCAAAAATACAGTATTATAATCTTATGGGACCACCATTGTGTAGGTGGTTCATTATTGACTAAAGCATTGTTATGTGGTGCATGACTATATAGTCAGTTATAATCAATACATATCACTAACACTGTGTTCCAATCTTTTTCTCTAGGGCTTCATTTTTCTGCCTTCCATGTTACCATAGGTGACGGTTTACCAAGTGTTTAGCTACGACATAACACAGATCACCATCATTCCAGTCTCCAGTGGTAGTTCGCTTGCCATCCACTGCCCAACCCTCAACCACTACCATATATTTTAGGCTGATTTGCTGTGGTAGCACTCATGTCTAGGTACCCATCTCTGTATTATTCAAGATAAGGATTTTGCTGCCACAAAAATACAGATTCATTTCTCGCTTATGTTACATGTCCACCAAGTCTACAATGGGTCTCTGGTGGTCACTCAGGCACCCAATCTGATAGAGAGCCACTAGCCTGAAAGTGTCCATGTGCCACACCAGAGGGATCAGAGCTACTGTGTCTTAAAACCTCTCCTCAGATATGACACACATCACTTTTTTTATAGGTCACTGACCAAAGTGAGTCACTTGGGTGCTTTTAACTTAAAGGGAACAGGAAAGTACAGCCTTACCATATGCTTGAGGAGAGAATCCCAAACATTGGTGACTATCACCAGTGACTACCGCGCAGCATCCACCCTCAATAGTTGGCATTTAGTTCTAGAAATCGAGGGGAAAAATGGAAGGAAACAAACATTTAGGATCATGTGTGGCATAAACTGTGGGTCCATGACAGTATTTTTGTTTTCCAGACACCGCGCCACTATTTCTCCCTTCACACACACAAAAACAACCATCTCATTCCCTAATGCTACAGAATTGTGTATTCAGCTCTATGAGTGTCAGCTGTCTATTGTGTGTCATTTGATAATTTCCATATCTTTTCTTTCTTGCTGCTAAAGGAGTCCAAAAAGCTGCATAAATAAGAGTCAGGTGGAACTCTCTTATGCTTTGTTATTCTTGTGTTATGGATGATACGTATCTTATTCCCTTCCAAATGCATTTTAAAGTGGAGTCACATTTAAATTTGTCATTTTCACAAAGCAAGAAAGAGAGTATTTATTGTCATGCACTGCCAAACAGACTGGCAGATGCCACTAACAAATGGTAAAAAATTCTTCTATGGCTCATTATTTCCATAAAGACATACTATTTTTCAGTTAGCATTTCTGAAAAAGAACACAAACCCAACTATAAATGACGAAAGAATACAGGGGCCGTCAAACCCCAGTGCAGCATGTGTCATTAGGAAGTTAGTGAATAAGTGAAGTTAATCGCAATACTTTGCATTCTGAGAAGGACTCATAATACAGGGTTCCGATTAAAGTAGTTCCCAGTCTAAAATAGGTGTGTCTGCAACAGGAATCACTAACAATGGGTTAAAAATGAAACCAGGTATAAAGCATACAGTGGAAAAGTATGCATAAATTTAGATTGTTTTCATTAGGTACAGCCTTTTCTTAGAAACTTCTCTGGAAATAAATTATTTTGCTTAAAATTCTTCCCCTCCCCCCATTATTCCATCTTTTTCTCTGACTCCAAGTAACTTTTCTGAAATACAAATCTAATCTTGTCATTCCCCCACTTAAAATTGGTCCATATGGAACTAGGTTGCCATCAGGAAAGAGTCTCTACTTCTTAGCCCCTCAATCTTAACATCTTTACTTCTCTGGACCAGTCTATCAATGTCTGCTCTGATCTGAATGTTTGCTCCCCCACCCCCCACAATTCGTATGTTGAAGCCCTAACCTCCAAAGTGATGCTATTAAGAGATGAGGTGATTAGGTCATGAAAGCAAAGCCTCGTGAATGGTATTAGTGCCCTTTTAAAAGAGACCCAAGAGAGCTTGTTTGCCCTTTCTACCATGTGAGGACACAGAGAGAAAGTGCCGTCTATGAACCAAACATCTTTGCCTTCACCAGATACCAAATCTGCCAGTGCCTTTGTCTTGGACTTACCAGACTCCAGCACCATGAAAAATACATTTCTGATGTTTATAGGTTACCCAGTTTACGGCATTTTTGTTATGGCAGCCAGACAGATGAAGACAATGTCCCTCTGCATACAGTGTTGCCCCAGCCATCGAGCTGCCTGCCGTGTTCCAGCTCCTCCCTTCACATTTGCTGGTCTCTCAAAGCTCTACTTCAATGTTCCCTCTGCTCAGAAGTCCCCTTTGTTTTTAACTCCTCTAGGACCCCTGACCACTTGTAATACATTTACTACTCATTATTGGGGTGGCTAATTTATAAGTTTCTCCCCTTTCCTAGATTTGGGGACAGCAATCGTTCCTTAAAAAGAAAATATGCGTTTGTTTATGTCCCATCCCATTTTCACACAGGCTTTGAGGACAGAGTCTTGCTCATTTCTCTTGTCGTTTTTGTATCCTAAGAGAACTAGGTATTTTTTTCTCATTTAACTTAGGTTATGGCATTCAATCAGATTATAGTGTATGTCTGTTAGAGAGAAGAAATTAGTTACTTTAATTTTTTTCGTATTTTTTAAAGGATTGTAAGAATTTTCTGCTAGGGTGGCAGAAAGGTCGTTGAGGTTAAGCCCCTGGAGAAAGGAATAAGTTAATTTTTCGAAATATAGGTTTGCAGTATTTTGCTTTCCAAATGAATACTAGTGGGTGACTATTCCATGAAAATGCTGTTTCTAAACAGCACAACTTGTACAGCGATGATATTTCCTGTCAAAATGTGTCTTGAGTATTATATAGAATGTCCACAAGGTGCCCAGGTTGTTATATGATTCACTCTGGTATGCACAGAGGGGAGCAAATGAAGGTGGGGAGGGTGTGTCACTAAACTATGCAGATAGTATAGATGGGTATGCATATTGTTACTGTATTTACTGAGAGTTAATTTGAAGTCCTTAGTGGACCATGACATTGTCAGTGCCATTCTAAATCCTTCTCCTGCTTTCCTCTACCTGCTTCCTACATTCTACCATGATTTAAAGGTTCCTGACTGATTTTCTGTTCTCTTTTTATAGTTCTCAATAAATTTAATGAAAGAAATTTACTTGACCAAAATTTTGAAAATCAGCCTTGCCTGGCCTTCCTTTGCCTTGTTCTTCTGCATTTGCAATATGATTATTCGCTGAGCGCATTTTTTTTTTTTTTTTTTTCATGTCATATGTTTGCCTTGAGCTCTGACTGCGACTTGCCTTCCTGGCTGCAGACTCATGGGTATGCTCCATTCTTCTGGGTGTAGAACTCTCTGGATTCCTGACCATGTGGTCCCCTGCCTCACTGGTACTCCTGGTTTCAGCATGTTTTCGGTCTCACCACCGCCAGATACCCTTGATCCCCTTCTATATCTTTTCAGAGATCCCCATCCTAATATACTGATTTTTTGTGCAATGTTGGGTAATTTATTTAACCTTTCCATTTCTTAGTTTTCGCATTTTACAAACATGAGCTTAGAAAATCCCAAAACTGTTTTCACACAGCTTGTGAGGATCAAGAAAGATAAAGTTTGTGAAAACACTTTGTTAAGTACAAAGTGCTAAACTAATGTAAGCTATTATTTTTATTGCAATGTTGTTTTTACTGCAATGTCATTCCTGGATGACATTGTTTATGTACAGAGCTATATGATTTTAAAAGTATTGACTGCTAGTTTGATACATTAGCATATAGGTAAGGAAGAAAACAACGATAACTATTGTTATTAGCCTTATGCCATATGCCAAGTGCTGGGCTGGGTGCTTTCTATATGTTATCTAATTTAATCTTTACATCTACTCTGCAAGGTAGGTTCTATTATCTCCATTTTACAGTTAAACAAACAAAGACTCAGAGACATAAAGTAACTTATCCAGGAAATACAGTTTGTAAGTCACAGGATAAGGGGGTGTATTTATTTCAGTTTTATTGCAGAGCTGTGACGTTCAACATGTGCTCTCTTTGAGTCACCTCTATGCTCCAAATGGGTTTTGCATTTTCTCTGGTCTTCCCGTGCCAATCTGTTTCCACCCTAGGCACTCCTTACCATGTGACTCTCACGGTGCAGTAGGCAGATTTCTGGGGTGGCTCCTGGTGAGCCCTACCTCCTGGTCTCGACATTGTGCACTCTCCTCTCCTCGAGTGTGGGCTGGCCTTAGTCACTTTTGTCTAATGAATAAAATACAGCAAAGGTGATAAGATAATCTCTTCTCAAATTAGTGTACAAAAGACTGTGACTTTTGTCTTGCTGGCATTCTCTTGCTCTCTCCTGCTTGCTCAGTTCGATGAACCCAGCTGCCATATTGTGAGTTGCCCTATGGAAAAGCCCATATGGCAGGGAACTGATGGCAGCCTCTGACAACAGCTGCCAAGGATCTGAGTCCTGCCAGCAAGTGGTGAATGAGCGTGGAATCAGATCTTATCTCAGTTGAATCTTGAGATGACTGTAGACTCAGCTGACACCTTGATTTTAACCTGTGAGAGACCACAGGCTAGAGGGCCCAGCTAAACTGCACCTGGATTCCTGAGCCATAAAATTGTGAGATAATCAATGTTGTTTTTTAAACCACTACATTTTGAGGTTGTTTGTTAAATAGCAATAAATAACCAATACACACGGAGTGTCCTAAGAAGCATTATTGCTAGGAGTCTGCTGTACAAATGACTGGTGATGGAGGAAATTAACTCTGACACACCCAACTTTCTCACCTACTAAGCAGTAGCTAATAAGAGGTGAAATTGGAACTCATGTCACTCTGAGTCCGAGGCATCACTCCCTTTGCCATGCTGCTGGAGAGGGGCCTTTCATGGGGGAGGAGGCTGGCAAGTCTGTTGTTTTGATGCCCAATGTACAAATGAAAACAGGTAATAATATCATATCTAAATATAAGTTGGTAGGAAAGACTTTAGGGACCACGCGTCTTAAAGTGTTCCTCAAATATAAACAGGTAAGTTAATGCTTGCTCCACTTGGGCATATAGCTACTATGCCCCAAAGCAGAGGACTTTTTATAAAAACAATCATATAATAAATATTTTAGGCATTGCAGGCCATAAAAGTCTTTGTTGCATGTTCTTCTTTGGATTTTTAAATAAACCTTTAAAAATATAAAAGCTCTCTTAGCTAAGAGGTCTCACAAAAACAAGCTGTGGGCCTGCAGTTTGCCAACCCTGACTAAAGAGTCAAGGTAGTCCTCATGGGCTTAGATGGCTGGATCTAAGTGTGGTTCTCTATGGGATTCCAAGAGGGAATTAAACTCTATTGTCCTAAGGCATCCATTGCATGGAATGAATCAACTTCCCTCCAGCGGATCTAGAATGGTATTTGCTATGTAGATACTTGGGAAAGTTGAGTAAATAACACTCAAAACATTGCCGTGTTCTGTGGTTCAGATGACAAGTGCTGGTTGGGAAAGACTAGTGGCACACACACGCCTATACCTATTCATTCAATAATCATTAAACAGCACAAACTGTGTGCTCAGTGTCATATTACGTGCTGTAAAATTGCCTCAAAACATCATACTGAGTGAATTGTAAGAAATTATGAAAATTATTTGAAGTCATGCTCTAACAGAAACAATACAGTGATCCTAATAACTATTTCTTTTTCACTTATGTAATATCCTTGCTACAGGATGAGAGCATTTCCCTCTCTTCACAGGGCTGTGATCTGTGCTATGGAGACCTATTCATAGCTGTCTGAGAAATAATAAGACCCCCTAGCAATATATGCCCTTAGGCAATTCTGGGTTAGACCTGATCCCTGCCCTGTCACCAACTATGTGACTTCCAACAACTACTTAACCTCTTTTAGATCCCATCTAACCACAAAATGGAGGAAATAATGATACTTATTTCAATGAATTGTTGAGTGAATTTAAATGAGACAAAACACAAAATGCACTCAGGAGCAATGCTTAATAAGTAGCAAAAGCTCAACAGAAGTACAGGCATATCTCATTTTATTGTACTTTGTTTTATTGCACTTTGCAGATACTGTGCTTTTTACAAATTCAAGGATTGTGACAACTCTGTATTGTTCAAGTCTATCGGTGATATTTTTCTAAAAGCATGTGCTCACTTTGCATCTCTGTGACACATTTTGGCAATTCTTACAATATTCCAAAGTTTTTCGTTATTATCTTATCTGTTGTAGTGATCTGTGATCTTTGATGTTATTTTTGTAATTATTTTGGAGTGCCATGAACCACACCCATGTAAGACAGTGAACACATTTGATTAATGTTGTATGTTTTCTTACTGCTCCACTAATAGGCAGTTTCCCCATCTCTCTCCCTATCGTCAGGCCTCCCTATTCCCTGAAACACAAGAATGTTGAAATTAGGCCAATTAATAACCCTACAATGGCCTTGAAGTGTTCAGGTGAAAGGAAGAGTTGCACATCGCTCACTTTAAATCAAAAGCTAGAAATGATTAAACTTAGTGAGAAAGGCACATCAAAACCAAGATATGCTGAAAGCCAGATCTCTTGTGCCAAACAGTTAGCCAAGTTGTGAATGCAAAGGAAAAGTTCTTGAACAAAATTAAAAGAACACAAATATGATAAGAAAGTGAAACAATCTTACTGCTGACATGGAGAAAGTTTTACTGGTCTCAATAGAAGATCAAACCAGCCACAACATCACAGCATTCCTCAAGCCAAACCCTAATCCAGAGCTAGCCCTCTCTTTAATTTTATGAAGGCTAATAGGAAGTGAGGAAGTTGCAGAAGAAAAGTTTGAAGCTAGCAGAGGTGATTCATGAGGTTTAAGGAAAGAAGCCATCTCCATAACATAAAAGTGTAAGGTGAAGCAGTAAGTGCTGATATAGAAGCTACAACAAGTTATCCAGAAAAATCTAGCTAAGATAATTGATTAAGGAGGTTATAATAAACCATACATTTTCAATAGATACAAAACAGCCTTCTATTGGAAGAAGATACCATCTAGGACTTTCGTAGCTGCAGCCTCGTTTCAAAGCTTCAAAAGACAGGCTGACTCTCTTCTTAAGGGCTAATGCAGCTGGTGATTTGAAGTTGAAGCCAGTGCATGTTTACTATTCGCAAAATCCTAGAGTTCTTAAGAATTATGCTAAATCTACTTGCCCGTGTTTTATAAATGGAACAACAAAGTCCAGATGGCAGCAATCTGTTTATAGCATGATTTACTGAATATTTTAAGCCAATGTTGAGACCTACTGCTTAGAAAAGAAAGATTCCTTTCAAAATGTTACTGCTCATTGACAATGTACCGAGTCATCTGAGATCTCTGATGATGTGCAAGGAGATTAGTGTTGCTCTCATGCCTCCTGACACAACACCCATTCTGTGGCCCGTAGATCAAGGAGTAATTTTGACTTGAAAGTATTATTATTTAAGAAATATATTTTCTAGGCTGTAGCTACCATAGATAGTGATTCCTCTGATGGATTTGGGCAAAGCAAATCGAAAATCTTTTGGAAAGGATTTACCATTCTAGATGCCATTAAGAACATTTGTCATTCATGGGAGGAAGTCAAAATGTCAACATTAACAGGAGTTCGGAAGAAGTTGATTCCAATCCTCATGAATACCTGTGAGGGTTTAAGGCTTCAGTGGAGGAAGTAACTGAAAATGCAGTGGAAATAACAGGAGAACTAGCATTAGAAGTGGAGCCTGAAGATGTGACTGAATTGCTGCGATCTTATGATCAAACTTGAATGGACGAGGAGTTGCTCCTTATAGGGGAAACAAAGAAAGGGGTTTCTTGAGATGGAATCTACTTCTGGTGAAGATACTGTGAACATTGTTGAAAGGACAATAAAGGATTTAGAGTATTACATAAACCTACTTGATAAAGCAGTGACAGGTTTTGAGAGCATTGACTCTAATTTTGAAAGAAGTTCCACTGTGGGAAAAACGTTATCAAACAGCATCACATGCTACAGAGAAATCTTTTAGGAAAGGAAGACTCAATCAATGTAGTAAACTTCATTGTTGTCTCATTTTAAGAAATTGCCACAGGCACCTCAACCTTGAGCAATCACCACCCTGATCAGTCAGCAGCCAAGGCAAGACCCTCCACCAGCAAAAAGATTACAACTTACTGAAGGCTGAGATGATTGTTAGCATTTTTAGGAATAAAGAATTTTTTAATTAAAGTACGTACATTGTCTTTTTAGATGTAATGTTATTGTAGACACACGTGTGTATGTCTATGTATACATATATATTTATATATATTATGTATATATGTATAAAACATTATAGTGCAAACATAACTTTTATAGGCACTGGGAAACCAAAAGGTTTGTATGACTTGCTTTGTTACTGTGGTCTGGGACTGAATCATAATATCTCCAAGGTATGCCTTGTAATTATTATTATTTTCAAGCTAGGCCCATTGAGATCAGGAGCATCAGATATATGCTCTGAACTTTTTAAGAAGTCAGATCCAATTACCACAGTTGTTCATTTTCTATGAGATATACCAAAAAAGGGAAACATCTGCAGTTTTGTCCAATTGCATTGGCTTTCTTAGAGGACTGGGCCCAGCTATGGAGGATGAAAAATACCCGAAAGGGAATCTACAAATCTTGAAAATATTTTATTTTAGAATAGTTTGATTTTTTCTCAATCCAATAAATTGTCTGCAATAGGATGAGGAAGAAGTGTAGGGGAGGCATCCTACTTCAGCAAATCTCTAATTTTTAACTTATATTTTTGTTCCTTTTGAGAGATTCTCTCCTGCAGAAAAATGACACTCACTCTTCTAGATTCTGAAGTAAGAATGACAGAACCAACTGTTGGTGAATTCTTGCACTGCACTGAGCTCTGCACACTTAATGCTCATACAGCCCTATGAGATAGGGAAGGATTTTAGCATTCACAGTTTTATGCATACAGGTAACTTGAAGCATAGGTTGCTCATATAACTTGCCTAAGGTCACCTGGTTGGTATATCAGTAGCCCAGGTAGGTCTACTTCACAGCCCAGCTCACAATTCCAGTGTTCTGCTACAGTGCTCTACAGTAGAAAGATTTCCTGAGCCACATATGCAATTTTAAATTTTCTTGTAGTCATATTTAAACAAGGAAACAGAAACAAGTGCAATTAAGTTTAACAATACATTTTATTTGACCAAAATATCTAAAATATCACCTTTTCAATATGTAATCAATATAATTTTTTAATGAGACATTTTATGTTCTTTTTTTACACTCTTCATTTTTAAATTTGGTGTGTACTTAAGGCTTCTGTACACCTCAATTTGGACTGGTCATATTTCAAGTGCTCAATAGCCACATGGTGTTGGTGGCTTCCACACTGGAAAGCACAACTCTAATATCTGCTCAGCTAAAGCTACTTGAGTTTCTATTTATATCTTTATGTTTACATAATCTTTATTCTTTTTGTTTTGGTATCTTCAAAAACAGAGAGACTATGAGTACTAAAACTGAAAGTAAGTTCAAAAAAAGAGGAAGAAAAATCCAATACCGATACTGTCATTGTTTAGGAGTTTCTAATAATACCTACAGAAGCTAATGTTCTTAAGTGTCTTCCATCAGATTGCTCAAATATTTTTAGTTCAACTGCATGCCCATTTAAGAACATAAGGTTCATTTACCATATTTCCCCCTTGGCCAAGCAGAAATCTAAAAATAAACTCTTAAGTTCTTAGGTTTGACCTAAGCCTTTATATAAATATCCGTTTGCAGTTGTTATTTTAGCAAAAGAAAAATTCAATCCCCTTAGTCTTTTGGTTGTAAAAACTTTAGGAAGCTGATTTCTCTCTTGAACACTTCCTTCCTCTAAACCACGTACAAATTGGGGAGGGTGGGAGGAGGAAGAGAAGGAAGTAAAAATTAGCTTTTATTTTGGTTTCTTTTCCCCACAAAAGGACAAAAGAGACAACCCCCCCACCCACGTTCTTTTGTCATTTCCCTTCCCACTCCCAATTTTAAATGATGATTAGCGTATGAAAAACTGGTCCCTTAATATAAAGCTTAACTCCATAAACCCCATAGAGCTTCAGTCTAGAAGTAACATCCAAAAGAGTTTGGAAGTGCCCTGTGGGAACTTCCGTGTCACATATACCCCATCTGTGTCTCAGCCAGCGTTTCTCCCAACACTTGATGTACAGAAGATAACAAGAGACAGTGCTTGAAGTAAATCTATTTTAATTAATTGGAGGAAAGTCAGGACAAATTTAGTATTCACTATTTTAAAAGAGAAGTGGTTTATTATTTCAAAATATATTAATGGAAACACTTAAGAGAAATATTTCGATGAGAAAGGAATGATCTGGAAGGAAGGAATGACCTAAAGAGGTGGTAGAAACTACAGGAAATTAAAAGGCCGATTAGCTTCTAGAGGTTCCTCCTTGAACCTGTCTTCAAATGAAATTTTAATATGCACAAAATGTAAAAATTAAATATAAAAAGAAAAAGAAAAGAATATATAAAAGAATATTTGTACAATTTTGGTCAAGGGAGAGACTTTAAGGTAGGTAGGAAATAGGAAAAAAACACGGTTATATTTAACTGAATTAGAATGAATGAATATATATACAATCATGCATCAATTAACATGGGGATGCTTTCTGAGAAATGCCTTGTTAGGCGATTTCATTGTGCAAATGTTATAGGGCGTACTACACAAACCTAAGTGGTAGATATAGCCTACTTTATGCTTAGGCTCTGTGGTATAGGCTATTGCTCCTAGGTTACAAAAATGTACAGCATGCTACTGTACTGAATACTGTAGGCAATTGTAACACAGTGGCATTTTATATATAAACATATTTCAATATAGAAAAAGTACTTACAATGCACATTATCTGCACACACTTACAACTTTGACTCAAAATGTACAAAAGTAATTCATGTAACCAAAATGTGTGTACCCCTATAAAATTCTAAAATTAAAAAAAAATTAAAAACATCTATAAAAGACATTTTGGGGAAAATGAGAAAAATTTTGGCTGTAGGGAATTACTGTTAACTTTGTTAGGTAGGAAATGGTACTGTGGTTATGTAGAAAATATTCTTTTCTTTAAATGTATACTGAAGTGGATTGTCATGATATCTGTAATTTATTTTTAAATATTTGAGCAAAATGGAGAATATGGCAAATATTAAAAAAGTACAGTAAAAATACAGTATTATAATCTTATGAGACCACCGTTGTATAAGAGGTCCATCATTGACCAAATTGTCATTATTCGGTGCATGACTCTGTATGTGTGTGTGTGTGTGTGTGTGTGTGTGTGTGTGTGTATTTAAATTCATACCTTATACAAAACAATGGATTGGTGAAAACATATGCAATCAAAATGCCATCAGAATAAGTTATAATTCTAATATACAAATAACTGCTAATAAAAGCAAGTTGTAAATAAAAAAATAGGCAACAAACATTTTCTTCTTCACTAGTGAATCAGGGAAAATATACAAAAATTAGATGGAATTTTTCACCCATCAGCTAAGCGCAACTTAAAAAAAAGGTAGCACCATCCAATACTAGCAAAGTAGGCCCTTCTGCATAGCTACTGGGAGTGTGAATTGCTCAAACCTTTTAAGAAATTAGTCTGGCAATAGCTATTACAATTTAAAACCATCATACACTTTTATTTAGCAATCTCAATTTGGAAATCTTTCCAAGAGAAATTAAATTATCAGTGCATAAACACAAGTATATTACAGTGTTTATTACAGACTTCTTAAGATGGTAAAAAACCTAAAAACAAAGTGAATGTCCACTAAAAGGGGAATGGTTGAATAAATCACAGTGTGACCACAATATGGAATATTATATATCTACTAAAAATGATTAGATTTATATGCTTTATCTGGGAGGGTTAGTTGTAAGTGCCAGAACTCTAGGATTCTCTTGGTTTTCCTCAAATCACAATCTGGGGAAGACAGGAGTGAGGCTTCCTCTTGGTGCTGCAGGAGCCACGCCCACCATGCCTCCCCCTCCTCACCCCATACACAGAGATTTTTCTCTTAGTGTCCAGTGGCTATGACTGGGACATCAAGCCTGTGTTTCAGCTTCCTTGGTGGTGGGAAAGCAGGTCTTCTTTCATCATTTTCCCAGTGGGAGGCTGCTCTCACTGTGTGGTTTGTGGGACAACAAGAAGGACGCCCAGGAAGTCTGTTCCAGTCTGGTTCAAGAGAGCCCACTGTGCTGTGGTCTAAGAGGAAGATCTAGCTACACACTTGGCTTGGCTCCCTCTGACCTCCGCCCCTATTATCTTCTGCTTTCAGTCAAGCCGAGTGCCTGGCATTGATTAAGTACCCCAAATCTATTCCTCTCATCTCGTGTTTTTAAAAAGCTTCTGCACAGCCAAGGAAACTATCATTAGAGCGAATAGACAGCCTACAGAATGGGAGAAAATATTTGCTTTCTACACATCCGATAAAGAGCTGATGACAGGAATCTACACAGAACTTAAGAAAATCAACAAGAAAAAATCAAACAATCCCATCAATAAATGGGCAAAGGACGTGAACAGAAACTTTTCAAAAGAAGACAGACTAATGGCCAGCAACCATATAGAAAAGTGCTCAACATCTCTAATCATTAGTGAAATGCAAATCAAAACTACTGTGAGATATCATCTAACTCCAGTGAGAATGGCCTTTATCAAAAAGTCCCAAAACAACAAATGTTGGTATGGATGTGGAGAGACTGGAACATTGTTACACTGCTGGTGGGACTGCAAATTAGTACAACCCCTGTGGAAAGTAATTTGGAGATACCTCAAAGAGCTAAAAATAGAAATACCATTTGATCCAGCAATCCTACTACTAGACCAAAGGAAAAAAAGACATTCTATAATAAAGACATCTGCACTCGAATGTTTATAGCAGCACAATTTACAATTGCAAAGACATGGAAGCAACCCAAGTGCCCATCAATACATGAGTGGATTAATAAAATGTGGTATATGTATACCATGGAATACTACTCAACTACAAAAAACAATGGTGAACTAGCACCTCTTATATTATCCTGGATAGAGATTGAGCCCATCCTTCGAAGTGAGGTATCACAAGGATGGAAACACGTGCACCACATGTACTCGCCATCAAATTGGTACTGACTGATCAACACTAAGGTGTTCAGATGGTAGTAATACTCGGTGGGTGCCGGTCAGGTGGGGGGGTTGGGGGATGGTAAACCCACAACTAATGGAAGCGCAGCACACTGTATGGAGGAAGGACATGCTTGTAGCCCTCACTTGGGCTGCATTACATGTAATGAAAATGTTTGTACCCCCATAATATCCTGAATTAAAAATAAAAAAATAAAAATAAAAAGTATTACACCAATTATTATATTTTTCCAAATAGCTTTTAATGTTAATTGGATATTAGATTATGATGATATTTAATTTGGTTATATAGTTATTTATAAGATAGAAGTACAAAATAACATAATTTTAAAAAATGGTTGCAAGTTCAATAGGTACATCATCTGGTATTATTTGGTTAGAATGCTCAGAAAATTTGTACCTGAAAAACAAAAAGTGTGATAGAAAAAAAAGAAAAAGGATTTTAAGTAAATATAGTAGACATCATAGAGATTTCCATCGACTGATAGCTACCAATAACATTAATACCAGGTATCTTTGCTCAAAACATTTTAGTAAAGCATCATTTTTAACTGTGTGTAGGTTATGCAAAATCATATTCACTGTATCTTCTTATATATATATATACACGTATAATCTTAAAATTTGAAGTGATATTAACCAGCTCAATAATTTCCCTTGGGCAATCAACTTAACTTTAAATAACATTTGGTGGCTTCAAATCAGATTCTTCCTTTTAGGACATTGATTTGTCACCATTCCAAAGAATGTGATGCTGACTTTGAAGGTAGTTCCAAAAGAGGAGTTTTCAAAAATATTTGGACAATGATAATATCAATCAAATTAACCCACAGCTTCTCAAGATGACTACTCCAACTGAAATAACATTCATTTGATGCCCAAATTCTGGCACATTTGTTAAATCGAGTAACACTACTTTATAACCAGACTTGAGAGATAGTAATAAAAAGTAGTTGAAGCAATTTAGGAGTGCGGAAGCTTCCGCCCCTCCTGGTCATCTTGTGGTGAAGTATCAAAAGTTGTAATGGTTCTCTGCTGTTAAAATCTCCATTTTCCTGGCTTTGTTCCAAAATACTGGAGCCTGTGTTTCTTTTTTCATTTATTTCTATGCTTACTCACAGTTTCAGGGCGGCAGCTAAATTCTTTTATGAGTTCATTTCACCTCATCCAAAGCAGAATATTTTCGACAAAAATCCCCTCTAATTTTATTATGTTTCACAGTCGCTCCCTTCTTGAGAGTTAATTGCAGTTTCATGGCAGATAATGTTTTTCGATAAAGATTGAAATGAATACTTTTCCAGGTTTCCACTCGGGAATGCTATATCCACAACTCCAGAGGTAGGTTTGCCTCGCTCTTTTCAAACGACCCTGCACCATACCACTCCTCCCAGCACACACAAATGGCACTCCCTGGGCCGGTGGGATGCGGCAGCTCGGTCATGCCTACTGTTCCTTGGTGTGCTACGTGTTTAAATCTTTAAAGCTTGAAATCTAAAGGGGAGCTTGTGCATAGCTGTTATTATAGAGTTCCAACTGCTTTGTCTACAGTGTTTTGAAAATAATTTTTATGCCTAATGTAATTTTAACTAATTTGTATTTGCTATTTTATGAGATGTATGCCATTTATGAAATATTAAGCTAGAAGAAGATACTATAAATACTTATTTTCAAAAAGATATATCGAGGAAGGCAAACGTTGAATGTCAATCACAGAGTTGGGTGACCTCTTCGTAGATTGTTTGCTTCTGATGAAAACGTGCATGGTGTTTAGAGGATGTCTGTCCAAGCAAAGCCTTTTGATTAACTACTACTATCACAGAGACAGTATTTAGAAGTATCTGTTTTGATTCCTGACAGTCCCCAGGTTCCCTGGCAGTTGGCCTAGATGAATACTTCACCAATGACTATGAGCAGAGGGACAGGGATAGTTTTGGGCCAAGGATGCTAACTGCTTTGGTCTTCCTCCTTTGTGTGTCTTTCCTGCTGCAATAGCCCTGGAGGCTCAGAGACCCAAATGGTGTTGCTCCAAGGTAGAGGAAAGCTCCCCAGCAGGCATCGGACTGTGATGTGAGCTGAGCTAAAACGAAATATTTATTGGGTTACACTAGTGAGAGCTGAGAGTCAATTTGTGGTCATTATGGTCTAGCCCATCCTACCTAACAATGTAGATGGTATTTTTAGGGACTATAGAACAATTTCATCCTGAGAAAACATGGTCTATGTAACCCTTTAAATCTCCATCTTTAGATATGTTATTGTGTAGCGTGTTTCACTCCAGAGATTTATTAAATAATTTGAGGAATGAGTACATAGCTGTTGAATGTACTACACATTTCCACGTTTTCAAAGAATCACGGTGGAATAATATACCCAGCTTTATGAATGATATGGAAGACAATTCGCTTTACCATATATCATAGATCCTAAGCTGCAACTTATTCCACATTTTAACCCTCTAACATTTGGATGCATCTTACACAAGATAGCATCTTAGATTTGATGAAATATTTCATTTTTGATCATTTGGAAGCATTTTTAGATCTTCTGTAACTTGCTGGTTACTATTATGTAAATAGGTTCTCATTGATCTGTAATTATGCTTGTTAATAGAGTGCCCACCATGGTCCTCTTCAGTTGCAGCTCCCATCTTAAAGTTGTTTCTTACACATACAATTTTGAACCTACCATCCTGACTAATTCCTCATTCTTTGGAATTCGGGCACTATCACATGTTGTCCTATTTTCCCCCATGCCTTTCACATGAGACTTTCCCCTCAGCATTGATTTTCCAGCTACAACTTTTAGGTTCCTATAGCATTGTTCTCAGAATGTGGTCCATGGATGATTCAGTTTCCTCCCCCTTCTCTGCAGTCACCTCTGACTCCAGACTTCAGCTTTGGACTCAGGGGCCACCCCCTGTGCACTCTGCGGGGCCTCTCATCCCAATTCCCCTGCTTACATTTCTCCAGGCCCCACATTTATTCAACATAAAAACCACAGCGGAGTGGGGGAGAAGGTAGTAACAGCAATAAATGACAAAACCATCATTGCCTTCTTTGCTAATGTTAAAGTTAATAATCAAACATCATAATACACTGAAAATTCTATGAGTATTTGGATTATTAAGCAATTTTTATACTTACTGGCCTTTTCAAAAGGTCCAGAATTCCCAAGTAAACAGGGTTTGAAAAATCTTGTTCATAAATTTATTATTAACAAATAGGTAACTTTTCACTTACCACACATAGTTTTACAGACTAGGCTAGAGCTCCTGGAAGCCACCAGCTGATATTCTGAGATTCTGTAGGAAAGTATTACTTCATAAAGGTAATTTTTTTCCCTAGAGAACCAGGATTATTTTCAATAATTTATCTTTTTGAAGGTACTATGGTGGTAATTTTTTTTCCTTAGTGAAAATAAACTGAAGTTGGTTAAACATTCTAAATATTAACCAATAAAAGAGTAGTTAAAGCACATTATTTTTAGACCGTATAATGTAATAAATCTATTAAAGTGAAAACTAGAAAGAGAGTGTTGATACATGGAAGATAAGCATGAAATAATAGTAAAAAAAAGAACATAGCACAGAGTTTTCTATACTTTCAGGTTAGAATCACAGACATAGTTCCAGAGTAAGGACTTTAGTTGTGTAGCTGCTTTGAATTCAGGTTGATCAAAGTATTCTTTATTTTTTAGATGGACTGATTAGGGAGGGTGTGCTTCTGGGAATTCTATTTCCAGGAGAACTTGAATAGCTTTCCCAGAACAGGCAATAGTTAACATATTGGAGTTCATGGCTGAATCCCAATTACTGAGATTCAAAATAAATATGGGACATGGGAGGATGGAGAAGGCACAAGGGCTGCCACTGGGAAGTTCACCAAATAGGAGGGAGGGCTGTGATGCACAAGCTTGGTGCAGAGACACTGATAGAAGTTTGGTTTAGGGATAGGGGCAGGGAGCAAGGGTAAGGTCATTTGGATTATAATATTTAGCAAATATCACTTGGATTTTCTTCAGATCCAGGCTCTTCTATAGCCTTTTTCCATTTCCAAGTACTTGTGCCAAGTTTGGAGTGAAGCTGAAAAAGGAAAAGAAGTCACATAAATAAGCTGGACAATGTATGTGTGTGTAATATAAAGAAAGTAAAAACTTCCTGTTTTGTGTTCTAAAAAGGAGTTTTAATAATGTTAAAAGCAGGACCATTTTCCTATTCAGAGCATTAATGATTGGTATAGGAGTAAGGCCAATCTCATATCTACTGCATAGACTCAGGATGTGGTCAGAACAGACACAATTGGACAGCGGAGAGGAACATAACAGCCATTTGGAAGTACATGGTTCCTGAATTAAATGGAGAAAACCTATTTCTCCACTGCATCTTTATTGTGTATATTTATTGCATGTGGTCTAGGGAAATTATGTAAGCACATAAAGATATACATAGAAGATGTTGAATAGGACTGTTCTCAAAGTCCTGGAAACTGTGAGAGTACTTTTAAGTTGCAGACTGTATACTTTAGTCATTAAAAATTTGAGCTTTATAACAAGACTGTCTGGGTTTGAATCCTGGTTGCCCCACTTTCTGTTATAACCTTTAGCAGATTTGCTTTGGAATTCCTTCACCTACAAAATGTGATTGTTGTGAGGATTAAATGAGTTAATACATATAACATGTTAAGAATGGTTTCTGGCATGTAAAGTTTAGGTGTGAGATCGTGATAATGATTGTGATGATGATAATATTAGGGCTCAAAGCTGATGAAATAAAGGCCAGTGCATGATCCATATTTTAAAGAAAATACTCAACAATTTTAACTAGGTACCCCTAGAGCTCATTTAGAGAGGTCTGGCCTTGTAAGCTCCAGAACTGACCTTGTAAACTTCAGCTACCACCTTAAACCTCTTCAACTTCTTTCATAGACATAGGTATACTAGTTAGAATACCTCTGGGTACTGGAGCAGAAAACAGAACAAGCTTAATGCAATAGTAGTTTATTTCTTACGTAAAATCCATGTGTGTGTTATTGGATAGAAGATGGCTTTTCTCTATGGAGTCAATTATGAACCAAAGCTCCTTGTAGGCTGTATCTTGACCATCCATCCCCAGGGAATCAAAGTCCTCTGCTTCTAACTGCCAGAAAGAGGAAGAGAGAGCAGGGGGAAGTCACCAACTTCTTAAAAGCCTAGGCCTGAAGGAGATACATCACCTCCATTCATATTCCATGTGGTAAGACCAAGTCGCATGGTCCTATCTACATGCCAGTGGGGCTGGGAAACGTAGTCGCTGAATGGGCTATGGTCTCTTATAGACGCATGCACACTGCGAAAGGGGAGCATGCATTTTCATAGACAGCTAGCTCTCCTCTCCAAAAGAGAAGAGGGAGAGAAGTTTGAAGAGGAAATTGTGAATTGCAAGAAGGGGGCAGCAGGCATCTCATCCTTGACTAAGTGCTTATTAAGATGCAGAGCAGTCAGAGCCACCCTAACACATCCCCTGAGACAGAGGAGGGGGAGAACTTGGTGTTTGTTCCCTGGAATTAGAGGGCCAAATGTGAACATGAAGACTGGTGCTTATTTCTCATCCGGTGATTTTATAAGACAGAAAGAAGCCTTACTAGAGCAACCGAATCAGTGGAGTATGTGACAATCCTGGTGGAGGATGCATGGGAAGAACATGGGGACAAGCTCCCGATCCATCATGGGGCCCACACAAGGACCTCAGGAATTGCCATGTCTCTGTAAGAAAGTACATGAGAGTTAGAGGAAGAGGCAGAAGATATGGAGTTGTTTAGGCAACTGCTGGTCAGACAGTTGATGTCCTACTCAGGGAGGGATTTGGAGGCATAGATCTCTGGTGTAGCCTGAAGGATGTGGTTGGTCCTCTCTGAAGGGTTCCTCAGTAAAAAAGAGGTCATCGTGAAGCAGAAGAGTGCCGCTAAGAAATTGTGCCTAACACGTATGCAAAGATCCTCATATTGGTGGAGACCTCAAGGAGTAAATTCTAGGGTTACCTTCTCCCATCCACAGGAAGCCGGCTATGTCTGACCCACGCCAATTTTCCTATTTCTTCTTCCCACATGACAGTTCACAGAAACAGGATGGGAGGAATAAAAGAGAAGTTCACGCCTCTTAAGAACTACAGACCCCACAAGCAAAGATTAAGCCTGAGCTGTGGGGAAGAGGAAATATGAGAGTCAAATTTAAAATGAGAAGGTTGAATGAGGCTGCTCTAGAAGGGATACGGGATCTTCTAGAGATAACATTAGCAGGGGTCCCCAACCTATGGTAAGCTGTATAATATTTCATCATGTATTATAATGTAATAATAATAGAAATAAAGTGCACAATAAATGTAATGCACTCGAATCATCCCAAAACCATGCCCCCCACTCCCTGGTCCGTGGAAAAATCCATGAAAATGGTCCCTGGAGACTGCTGCATTAAGCAGATTAAAAAAAAAGAAATTCTGCAGATTACAGTGATAAGGAAAAAAAAAACAGCAACATATCATGTATGTGTCCATCAAGATGAGACTGCAGGGTAAACAGGTTTCCTAAACACATGGATGTAAAAGCTGGAACCTGAGCTAGAAGCACCACTTCCGCTCTAGTTTGTTTGAATCAATTGGCTCATGTGAGGCTAATCCATTGACTCATATCTGCAGCAAGGTTTACCACAGGGAGGAAGGGGACTGTGTGCCTGTTGAGCTTTGTAACATTTCAGAGCCCAAGTGGTGTTGCTGTGGGGCACTCATAACTGAGGATATCAAGAGGGAGGGAGGGAGGGAGGGAGGAGCTGTTTTTCTTCTTCCACATGGCATTGAGAGCCTTGGCGCTGATAAGATTGACCAAGAGCTGCTCTTTAGCACAGCAAGGCCAGGGAGAATCGTGGGGATTGAAATATTTAAGAGGTACTTTTTAGGAACCAGGAAATCCTTTATGAGCAAATGAAGCCTTAAAGCTAATGAAATTCCGTTTAATGGTTTAAATGTTGTCATTCTTATCTACAAACTAGTAAGACCTGTGGACATGTGGGTTTCAAGGATGAATAATTAAGAATAACATTTATTTATCCATTCATTTTTATTCCTAAGTGGGGGCAAAGTGAGGATGACTAATGGGTACAAAAATACAGTTAGAAAGAATGAACAATATTTGAGAGCACAACAAAATGACTATAATCAATGATAAGTTAGGATATACTTTAAAATAACTAAAAGAATGGAATTGGAATGTTCCTAGCATAAAACAGTGATAAATGCCTGAGGTGATGGTACCCCAATTATCCTGATTTGATTAATACACATTGTATGCCTGTATCAAAACATCACATGTACCCTATAAATATATACAACTATTATGTACCCATAATTATTAAAAATGAAAAAAAATTGTTGAATACCTACTGGTGTCATGCACTATGCTAAATGCTGAGCATACAATTGAGAGTAAAATATCCATGCTCTCCCAGGCTAAATTTGTGAAAACAAATATGGCGAGCTTTAAATGGGCACCCAATGTGGTCTGAGGATAAAAGAGGACAGTTCAGGGGAGTGACAAAAACATTCAATGTGTTAGGGTAATGGTAAACAGTGTTTCTAATATTCAGAATTTCCCTTAATGTTGTTTTAATACTCCTTTCATAATAAATAATAATCATAAAAGGAAAGAAATGAGGATCCTGGCACAGTGAATCAAATGGATAACTGCTTTGGAAGAACCTGATGCTTCTCCTTATAGTCCAAGTAAATTAAAAGTCATTTAACTCTCTGATAAAAGGTCTTCATCACCTCATTTCTCCTTTCACTGCTTAATCTAGAGAGCATCTTCCATTTGTTCATTTCCCCTTTCTTTTATTTCATTTCATGCTGAGTCTCATGATATCCTGTTCATTTCCTCTTGAAATAAATCACCTTAAAGATTTTTTCTTGGTCTATGTTGTAATTTCAAAATCCTTAAGTAGTTTCAGAGGAAAAGTATTAAATAAAGTTGTAGATCTGTCATCCTTCCTTGTTATATCCTGAAAAGTTAAGAAAAAGATAGCTGTAGTGGCTTTTAAGGAATAAATCAAGTTGTTATCTGAGGAACTCAACAGGCAGAAGTGCTTTGAAATAAACGATGAGTCTCTCGTGATTCTTGAGTAAAGTCTGAGAAAGTAGATTTAGATGCCCAGGCGGGCTGCGGAAGAAGCAGAAAAGGTTTGATACACACATTCGTGCTGAGCATGAATTAGAACATCCCCAATTCACACCTATTCTTTACACACACACACACACACACACACACACACACACACTCACACACACACGCACTTTCTCTCTCTCTTTCTCTCCATACGGGGATTCAAGATGTATAGCCACAAAAAGACATTGAACATTTCTAACTAGCCTGTAGACTGAGCATAGACTAAAAACATAGAATTATTAATAAATGTATATTTATTATACATTTAATGTATTATACATTTAAATGTATAGAATTATTAATAAATTATTAAGAAATGTAGTGTTTCATTAACTGAAACACTAAAGAAGTTGGTGATATAAAATTTCCTTCAGAAAATGAATTTTCTGTTCATTTCAATATAATAGCAATGAATAGTCCACCTCAATAAGGTATACATGAGTGGCCTGGCTTCATGATATACATATCAATCTGATCGCAAGAATATTTTAAAATAGTAAAGTCAAAGAGTAGTATTCTAATGGACTCACTTGTGTGCTTGAATTAAGGAAGCTCTCAAAATTCGCATAATCTCAGACTGATTTCTGTCTAACTCAGGTCAGAGTCTCTGACAGTGGCTGTCACTAGGGAAGTGGGACTTTTGACCATGATTTCAAAGTGTAGAATAAAATGTGGGGTGAAGAAGTAAAATAAACACAGAAAAGGAAGAAAGACTAGGAGGCTCATTACCTCCATGGTGACCAGATAAAAATGAATGAATGTTGTATATATTGTATTTACTCATTATAAAACAACTATTTTGCTGCCTAAACAAAATTGTCTTTTTTTTCTGAATTGGGTTTTGGGCCAAATAAAATTTTCATATCACTTCTAAGCTTCCATTTGATAATCTAAAGTATTTCTAGAAAACAGCTATATATTTTATAGACAAATTGCTGTGGTTGTGTGCTAGGCAAAATGTCTCTGTTCAGGTCACCTATTTGGTCAAAAATATGGTAAGACATATTTAAGTAGGGAGAGAACTAATTAAAACATGAAAATTATAAAAGTAAATAAAAATACTTTTGAATTTGCAAAAATGGACTTATATGGATGTCTAACACAGTTTCTAAAATATAGAAATTTGTACATGGCTCTTTTCACTTAACATGGTATCAAGAGTATTTTCTTAAGTCTCAACCTTAACTATTTTCTTAGTGTGTGTATTTTTTTCAAATTTGTTGTATAACTGCCAGTGTAGGCTGGGTTTGGGGAATGTGAAGGTGTACGGTAACTTGCCAAGACATTTCTGTTAATTGGTTTGTTGGTCACTGTAAGGATCTTGAGAAATAAGATAAAGATTGACAGATGGAAATCCAAAATATTGGCAAAGCTAGAGTTTGTACTTCATGAGAGATAAATAGTCCTGCTAACTAACTCTCAGAGAGACTTGCTCTATTTGTAATCCTGGAGCCTGGTGAGTCGCCCAGCATGGGGGGCAGAGGTAGGACAGAAGGATGAAGGAGCAGAGGGCCTCTCTCTCCCACAGATGATGAAGGGTGAAACTGAACTCAGCATGCACAATTTACTCTCAAATTCCCAATATGGTAAACCACTCTACTTCCCAGGGGAAAGGGAGTAAAGGAACAGAAAAAGGGCAGGTGTGTTTAGGAAAAATCCTTCCTTATAGAAAGAAGAACAGCTGAGAAAATGTGTTTCTCTCTAGCCGAAATGACTCCTTAATCCCTTTGGATTTTTTTCATTTAACACCCTTGGTGGCTTTAGCACATGGTTCAAGGTGGCTTTGAGAGATTAAGCACCAAAATTTAAGATGGGTAATTCAGTGCAATTGGTAGCACTGTTTTGTATTGCTTTAAATCTTAATGTTTTCTTTTGGGTCCTTTGTCCAGAGCTGTGTTAATATGCTTGAATGTTTTAACCTTATTATAACTAGCTACAACTGATAAGAACGTTGACAAATAAGCCACTAAGATACGCATACTTTACTTCAAATGATCTAGTTCCACAAACAAATCAATTATACTTTGTCTTATCCTACAGATGTTTGTTCAAATATATCAGTTACATCATTGTTCAGAATTCGACATGCCAGATTTTATTCTAAACACTAATTAAAGACGTTTCTAAGTTTTTAGAAGCAAGGGAAATGTGGTATTCACATAAATACAAACAATAAAATTCCTTTAGAAGTTTACTTTTCTGTCACTATATGTGTACACATACACACACACACACATATATAATATAGGCTCCTAATTGTATTGTCTACCATGAAGATCAAAGGGTGTATGATTGTCTAAGTTGAAGCTGTTTTTAGTAAGAAAAGCAATTAGTGAGAGATCTCAAAGTTAAACTGTCTCTTGGTATGCCAAATTAAAAAATAATTTTTACAAAACTTACAAATCTTAGTCTTCAAAATGATTTTGAACAAACATGACAAGCACAAATATGATAGGTACTATCACCTCAATTCTTACTGACTTCTATTAAACAGGTTTAAAAACAAAAGCATAGAGAATTTTAAATGAAATCTTTTGAGCTAGGAGTCTCAGCAAGAGTCTTTTACATTTCATGATTTGGTGGCCTTTGTAGATTTCTTATGAGTTGGGTGAGGAAGGGAAGTGTTCTTGGCTGAGGTCTGTGAGTACATGCTGGGACTGAGAGGGGCTGAGCAGAATTCCAAAATAAGCCTGCATTTATAGCATGCACAAATCAGGGCTGACCTGGAGTTGGGGCTGGTTTCCCTTCATTTCTAGAAAGGTGTGAGGGTGCCCTCTTGGGCCCTGGTGAAAAAATTTTCTCACGCTTTCTTGAATTCTCTGGGCCCTCAAGTCAAAAACTTCAAAGGCCATTGGCAAGGTTTCAGCCAGCTGAAGTGGAGCCTGTGAAGTGATAGCAATAGTATGACTGACTGAAGTTGGGTTTGCCAGTAATTGCCAATCTGCCTCCAACTGTCCACTGGGCCCTTTCTAACCACTGTGACATTACCATGCTGGCCTCCCCGTCTCTGCAGTAAGAACGTCTTACAGCTGCTTTAATGACAGATTGAACCTGTATTGTGACTCTTCTGGCAATAATATTAATAATAACGTTCCTTAGCTAAACCACACTGTTTCTTGAAGTGCCTTTGAATTACATCATGTCATTCGTTGCTTTAGCCATACAGACTGCAGGATCTCAGGGTTAGAAGAACACTATAGATTATCTAATATAAGCTATTTGTCCTGTCAACAAGGAAATGAAGAATTAGGACTAACATAATACAATTTAAAAATCACAAGATTTGAATTTAGAACCTGTTATTTTGAGCTCTAGTTGAATTGTTTCCATTACATAATGTTTACAACAAATACGTGAATGAGTCAAGACAGATATTATTCCTATTACAGATAAAGCTATTGAAGATCATGAAGGTTAAGCGACTTATACAAGGCACATGAATAAGTCAGGAAAAAGCTTACACACACATGCATGAATACAAATTCAGAAACCAAGACACAAATCGGTCACTAACCAATTAGTCAACTGCTGATCAAACATTCATTGAGTGTCAGGCACTTTCCTGTACAGTAGGGATATTTTTGAACAGGATGGAGTCCATGATTTCCAGGGTGTAACAGCCACCATCTAAGATGTCTCCCTAGTGATTTTTGCCTTCTGGTGTATTTATGCCTTTGTCTAGTCCCTTCTCACCCTGAAGAGGAATGACCTACATAATCAATAGGGCAATGCTGGAATGACCATGTGCCGGCTCCAAGACTAGATTATAAAACATATTGTGGTTTCTGTCTTGCCTTCTCTTGGATCACTTGCTCCCAGGGAATCCAGCTGCCATATTCTAAGGACATTCCAACAGCTCTATGCAGAAATCCATATGGCAAAAACTTGAGACCTCTGCCTGATTGCTAGCATATGCCTGCCAGCCATGTGTATCAGCCACCTTGAAATCAGATTTTCTAGCCCCAGTCAAGCTTCCAGATGACTGCAGCCCTGGCTGACATCTACCTACAACCTCACATGAGACGCCGAGCCAGAACCACCCAGCTAAGCCATTCCCAAATTCCTAACTCACAAAAACTGTGTGAGATAATAAATACTTGTTGTTTTAAGCTGCTAAGTTTTGGATAATATATCATGCAGCAATTGATAATTAGTATAGAGGAAGTGATAACATAAACACATAAATTAATAAATAAAATAATTTCAAAGGTCAATAAGTGTTATGAAGAAGATAAAATAGGGCAATGTGACGGAGGGATGGGGAGCAGCTGCTTTGCTAAGCAAGGAAAGGGGAAGCCTCTTTGAGGAAGGAACATTTGAGACAAGACTGAGTATAAAGAGGCAGCCCTGGAAAGATCTGGAGGAAAAGAAACACCAAAACAAGCAGAAGCAGGTGCAAAGGCTCTGGGTTAGGAAGAAGATTGGCATGTTTGAAGGACAGGAGGAAAGCCAATTTGACTGGAGTATGGTGAATTAGGGAGAAAGTTGAGAGAGGCGAAGTAAGAGATACAGGCAGGGCTAAGTCACAAAACCCTTGAAGGTCATAGGAAGCCAGTGGAGGATTGTGTAGGCAGAGGAGACACCTGATCTGATTTACACTTTAGAATGATCTCTCCAGTTGCGGTCTAGGCGCTGGAGGGTGGGAGCGCACACAAGAAGACCAGTTGGAGGCTGTTGCAGTTGTTCTGAAGAAAGTTTCCAGTGGAACTGGGGTAGCAGCAGTGGAAGCTGTAAGAATGAGTTGGGCTTGGGTTATATTTTCAAGCCAGGGCTGACAAGACTTGCCGATGGAATGCGTATGCGGTGTGAGAGAAAGTGGAATCACGGACAACTCGGCTGTGAGACCTGCGGTGGAGAAACCACTCTTGGCCTTGGGTTTTTCACATGCAAACAAAATAGGGGTAATAACTGGCTCTACCCTTGTGATATGACACACTCTATGGGAAATGTTTTTAAAAAGCATTCAGCATGCTGTAGCTTCAAGGAATTCTTACTTTGAATGACTTTACTCAAGTTCAGCAGTTTTGCTTGGGAAAGGCAGCAAACAGTGGCACAAACCTGGCTGGGGAGATGAACTTATGATTCAAAAGGGGTCCCTGCCAGGAAAAAAGCTGTAATAACTGCAATATGCAAAATACATTGTCCCCGGGGGCAATAGACTGCTGAAGTTCAAGTCCAGTATTCCGACCATATTCCTTCCTTAAAGGAGAAAATGGTGTTCACAGAAAGAAATTTCCTTTCTTCAGAGGAAGAAATAAGTATAGGATTACAATTATAGAACAGCTTTTTTCGCTTGAATTTTGTGTCTTATGGAGACTTTTATTTAAGATTTTCTGGGCACCTTTTATATTTACCACTTCATGAAGATAATAATAAAAAGCGCTTATTTCTCAATTGGTACATTCTTTTCCCCTAGGAAATACGGTCTTGAAAAATATTAAAATCAAAAGGCAGTTTTCACTGTAATACAATCAAGCCTGGGAATTAACTACCTATTTTTAATGCCAGCATATATTTTAAAGAATGACATATTATGATTTGAAAATGATAAGGCAGACAACTATGTGTACTGTTTATGTTTGGGAAACTAATAAAGAGTCCTGTTACACTTCATCCCACCAGGGAAAGACCAGCACGGGGCAGTGCAGCCCTATACTGTTACAGTCCCAGGATACACCCTGTATCAGCTGTTCTCTCACTCATTCATACACGCAGACCCTAGCTACTTAATATACAGTTAAGCACATTCTCTAAAACAAAATGAAAATTCATTCAAATGCTGAACAGATGTGAATAAAAAGAAGAGGGTAGTTTAAAAATATTTCTGTTGCTATCAGCAATTATTTTGTCCCATGAATGGCATGGGCTATTGGTGTAGAATGTGAATAAAGCTGGTTTGGTTACTGTGGAAGTTGGAACAATAGCAAGTTTCCCATTTTCAGTCCATGACATTGTTTATTGAAATTTTCATTATGTCTCTCAAACTATATTTTAAAGAAAGCATAAAATTAAAATGGAAAATAGTTTATATTGACCAGAAAATGATTTTGTTCTACATATTCCCATAGATATGACCATATACAAAAGCTGCTTTTTAAAATCTTTGTTTTTGAAATATTTCCTAAACCTGAAAATAACTACATTGCTGTCTTTATTGAGGCAAAAATTTCCCTTGGAACCATATTCAAACAGACACTTTAAATTAAATAATTAGAAATTGGTTTGCTCTTGTAAGGTACTGTTTTATTTAAATACTACCATTAGCTTACTGGAAAATTATGAAACATAGATGTACTCTAGCAAATTGATTGCATATACCAGTGATTTGACAATTCAAAATAGTATGAAGACATCTGATGGGCCAAAATTTCTAAGCACAAAATCTTTATGAATAGGCACATGGTTCTATAAGAAGTCCAACCAAATGAAATGTCAACCAACTGCAGGGAAAGACAAAAATTATGATCAAAGGAGAAGAAATTGAATACTATACTTGCAATTAAAACATGATCCTAATAGAAAAATTAGAATCAGAAAGAATGACACTGGGCTGCATATATACCTAACTTACACAGAAAAGAAAAAAAATGTATAACAGAACCATATTACTCAGGTTCCCCAGAGAAACAAAACCAATAGGATGTGTGTATATATAGAGTGATTTATTTTAAGGAATTTAGTCAATGGGATTGTGGAGGCTAACGAGTCCAAAATCTGCAGGATAGACCAGCAGTCTAGAAACCCAGGAGAAAGTTGATACTGGCATTTGAGTCTGAAGGCAGTCTACTCACAGAATTTCCACTTCCATGGGAGAGGTCAGTCCTTTTCTTAAGACCTTTAATGATTGAACACAGCTCACCCACATTATGGAGAGTAATCTGCTTTACTCAAAGCCTACTGTTTTAAATGTTAATCTGATGTAAAAAAAATATCTTCACAGCAACATCTGGATGTGTTCGACCAAACATCTGGGTACTGTAGCTTAGCCAAGTTGACACATAATATTAACTATCACAGGAACATGGTAAATAAGTTACTCTCATGCATTGATGGTGGGTGTATTAACTCTTCAACAATTCTGGAAAACGATTTGAACATTCTACCAAATTTTGGAATGTTTACAGTCATTTTTTTTTTTACCAAATAATTGCATTTCTATTCTATGGAAATAAATCTAAATGCAGACACAAAGAGCATAAAGCATAAAAGAAAAGATTGCTAAATGCAATATATTAAAATTAAAAATTTGTGTGACCTTAGACCCCATACACAAAATTAAAAATAAGCCATCAGCCAAAAAACATACTTGGAACACATGCAGCAGATGAAAGATTAGTGACCAAAAGACCTGGAGAACTCTTACACTCCTACAATCAATGAGAAAAATATTTCAAATCTAACAGAAATACAAGCAAAGGTTAACAGCTAAGTTCTTAGAAGAAGACAACTGAATGGCTAGCAATCGGTTGAAAGGATGTTCAGCCTAACCTGTAATCAGACAAATGCAAATTAAGACAAGTTACTTTTCAAACTATCAGAAAGACAAAAATTAAAAGTTTAACAATACCAACTGTTAGTAAGAGTAGAA
This sequence comes from Indri indri, assembly GCA_004363605.1. Taxonomy (NCBI): domain Eukaryota; kingdom Metazoa; phylum Chordata; class Mammalia; order Primates; family Indriidae; genus Indri; species Indri indri. The sequence goes on along the minus strand of RJWJ010000457.1, from coordinate 102,137 downwards.
ACTGGTATAACCACATTAAAGAGTAGTTTGTCAATACCTAGAACAATTGAAGGTGTGTATACCTTAAAATCTCAAAATTCTACTCCTATGTCTATATAACCTAGTGAAATTCTGGCACATGAACATACGTATGCACAAGGACTATGTATTCTTTGTAGTGTTGTTTATAAGTTCAAAAAAGAGAATATAATTTAAATATCCATCAGCAGAAAAATCAATAAATCTTGATGTAGTTATTATAGCAAATAGAATACTGTATGACAGTTTAAATTTAAAAAACTATATTCATATTTATCACCACAGATTGATTATGAAAATATGTCAAGTGAAAAAGCAAGTTACAAAATTGTATGTACAGTATGATTTTCTTTATGCCAACTTTAAACACATTTAGTTGAGAAAGTCAACTAAATCTTTAAGAAATCATAATACCACGCTATATTATTATATACTGTACTATTTACTGTACTATACTATAGATGCATATGTAGTAAAATTATTTTTTGAAATGAAGTGAAGCATTCCCCCAACCTGAAAATATTGTTTACTTCTACAAAGATTGTGAGGACAACGGGTGCATGTGGGCACACATACACATGCAAAAAGGAGACAGTGGGGAGGTACAAAAGGGATTTAACTGGACACGTAATACTTTATTTCTTAAAGTAAAAAAAAAAAAAAAAGAAGTTAAACAAATATGGCAAAGTAATATGTGAAGAATGTACAATACCAGGAGTGAACCCTACTATATACTATGCACCCTGGGTGATAATGATGCACAATGTAGGTTCATGGATGGTGACACATGTACCATTCTGGTTCTGGATGTCGATAGTGGGGAATGCTGTATCAGTGGTGGGCAAGGAGTATATGGAAACTACGTGCTTTCTGCTCAATTTTGCTGTGAATCTAAAACTGCTATAAAAATAGTTTATTGATTTAAATAACACGTTCCATCTAGGTAGTGGTTACACTTGATCACATCACTTCTCTTTACAGAAGTCTTTGGTGACCCTTCAATGCCAAGTCTGAACTCTGTTTCCAGCGTAACATGACTCAAACCTCTCTCTCTAACCGTATCTGTCATTACTCTCAACACAAACTCTGGGTTTCAGGTGAAGCTTCTCTACTTATTGTCTCTTTAGTCATGGGACTTCCTCACTACCACTTTACTTCTGTTCATACTATACCCCAGATGTGGAAAAATGAAATGCCTTTCCCTAATCAGCATACTTTTCCAACTAATATTCCTGATTAGACATAAAATTTTCCTCATACTGTGAAATATTTTACCTTCCTTTCAGTCTTCAAGGATCTTCCATATATATATGGAAGACATTGTGCTTGGCTCAAGCCTCAGTAGCGCCCTGGCTGCATAGTCACTTCAAACAAAACACAACAAAACAAATGCCAAAACACAGCTCAATTCTTATGTAAATGATATTTTTAAAAAACATAAATTATAACTTATTTTAAATAGGCATTGCTTTTGCTATTCTCATTTTTTACTTCCCTTAAATAAGAGAGTAAACAAACAAATAAGAAAACCTATTATTAGAAATGCATCATACATAGATAAGACACTGATAAATTCTATCCATCAGTTTTTAATCTTTGATACAACACAAAGACTTTCTTGCTTTGCTACAGAGGGTGTAAAATATAGCTCAGGGTTTTGTCTGACCTCAGCTCAGTATCAGCACATAAAATTATGTGACAAAAGAAAAAAAATTAGATTGCATCGAAGAATGCATATTCAGATCTGGAGAAACAATTCTACCATACTCTATACTCCACGTAGATATTTGTAGAAGCATAAAAACTTTAACGTTATGTAGAAACATAAGCACTTAGCTGAATGAGGTTTTTTTTTTGTTGTTGTTGTTTTTAATACAAAAGTTCGGTAGGTAGGGGAAGTAGCCTCAAGGTCCTGGTCATTATTGCTGGAGCTGGGACTCTGCCGCCTTCCCCAGTCAGGAGCTCTGGCTTCTGCCTCATGTGCCGCCATTAAGGACTGTGTTCCTGCCGGGTGCTTTGAAACAGCCATTGATGAATTGTACTGAGTCTTGAGGAGGACAGGTGGTTTGATAAATGTGTTGGTAGTTTTGTCATGTCAGAGATGGTGACAGGAATTTAGAGAGAATTAATTTTCTCTCCTCTTCTGTAGAAGAGGGAATCAGGTGGCAATGTGTTGCTCTAAGGTACAATACGAGGATCTTTGTAGGTTGTTATAAAAAGATAGCTTTCGGCTCAGTATGGCAATTCTATGGCAGACAACACGACACTCACTAAGTAGTTGCTCCCCTATATTTCCAAGTCCTCTTGAATTGAGACAGCGTGTGTATCTTGTTCTGGGCAATGAAATGTGAGCAGAAGAAATGGGTGCATCTTCCAGGTTGGGACGGTAAATGCCATGAGTGATTCTCTGATTCTCTCCATCGAGGAAGTTTTCTGTAATGGCCACAAAGTCATGTAGATTTGTCAGCCTGAGTCCTAGAGTAACCATGTGAGCAGACTTCCCTCAAACTACTACTGTCACATCCCTTGCTCTTCATGAAAACACTTGTGGCAACATAAACGTTTTTTTAAGCCACGGGAATTGCTAACTGCTGATTAATAAAGACTGGTGTTTCTCAACCATTTTTTATTAAGAAGACTTTGAAGAAATTTCCTCCTTAATTACTGCCCACCCTTCCTTCACAATGAAGTTTTAATACTACAGATATACTGCATATGTATGTTTATAACATATATTTACACAAAAAGAGTAAAATTCTTTGTCTGCTCTGTAAATAACCAATATCCGCCCCCTGGTGGGAGCAATATTGTGTCCACTGAGAATGCAAGAGAACCTATAACTACCAAACTGGTTCAGCGATGGAGTGGATTGCTGTTGAGACAAGATTCCCATAACAGGAAATGTTCACCCAGAGGCCAGAAGGACACCCACCAAAGATACTTAAATGCGTGCTTCCCAATGTAGGAGACTAAACCAGGTAACTTCTTGAGCTTTTTAAAACTCATATTATTTGACTACTTCCTTGTTCCTGGAATGTTTTCCTCTGGCTTCTGCTATAGTAAACCACATAGTTCATGATATTGCTACCTTTTTTGTCTTCTCTTTCTATTTGTGCTTCTCAGTTGTGAGTCTTTTATGAGGCACCACCCCTAGCAATCTGTTTGTCCCACTGTATGTACATAGATAATTCAGTCTCAAGGTTTACTTTTAGCTCTATGTACATAAATTCCAAATTGACCCTGACCGTTCATTTGAAATTCAAGTCCATAGCTCCAACTATTTAAGATGTCTATACTTACGTGTCCAGTTATCATGGCACAATCCCCCTGTTTAAAGGTCCCCAGGTCCCTCCAACCCCATTGTTATTCACTGAAGCCACAATCAATGTGGTCTGGCCTGAGCTTGGTGTCACAGTACAGGAACATACTCCAGCGGCCAAAGTATTTTTGAAATGGATGAAATCATTTTCTTATGGTCATTAAACATCATAAAATAAAATGTACTTTACATAAATCCTTCTTAAAATCCTATTTTCCTCTCCCGTCTACTGTGCCTGCACACCAAGCAGCTACTCCCAAGTATTTCTTTTCCCCAAAACTCCTCTAGCAGTTCTAGGTCACTTGTCTCTCTCTCCTCTCTTAACTCTTCATCACAAAAGTCTAAATTGCCCTTTGGCAAAAAGCTGGGCACACGTGTATGCCAATTTTGTCATTAACGTGATCTATTTCTATTACCTATTGTTGACAGACACCAGACATCTACAAGTCTTTATAAACTCTTTGATCAAACTCTTAGCGGACACGTGTTGAAGCGTTTGCCCAGTGCACAAGGACTCCCTTATCTGCGTCGTCCATCACACCGATGGCTTCTTGGTAGTCACTTTATACAATGTAATCAGGTAGGCTTAGTGACAGATAATTAGAATCAGGCTCAAAGTGGACCAATCAGAATATGCTTCCAGGGAATTTTCAAAAAAGGATTGAGAGATAGTCTCTCTTGCCAGCTAAATCTGTAACTTGTAAGCTCAACAACTGGCAGATGTCAATAGGAAACACTCGTGATGCTCAGAGTAAGGCCACCCCTCTTCTGGCCTCCGTACCTCTATTAGAAAGGGTGAAAGAGGAACCCTCCCACACACGGGTGAGACTGCCCCTCAGTGGGCTTTGTGCTCTGTTTGCACAATTTAGTGGTGAACTCAAGTACTCAGTGTAAGCCAATCCATCTTTAGAGTCCATTACTCCATCAGCAGGGGTCAAGGGGAAGCCCTAATTTTCTGAGCTCTCCTTCAAGACCCTTCTCTTCCCCTCCTAACACTCACAGCTTCGATGGGTCCATCAAGAAAAATCTTACCGTGTCCCATATTCTTGCTTACGTCAACGACCACTGGAAGCTCCTGTGGCTCTGGACCTCCCTTTTCTGACTCTACCTTCTACCTCCTCGCAATATCTAAAACCCTTTCACCATGCCCTCTGGAACTCTTGGTTAGTCACCAGCATATATCTGTGTCCCCAACCTCTTTTCTGAATGTTCCCTTAAGGTTGTGCTAACTGATATGTGGTTCTCCCCTGAATCATGTTTACTTTCATTCCTCTCGTGCCCCTGGTCTGGGAGGGGGAATAGACATTCTTCTTGCTCCTCATTGCTGCTTCCAAACCATTGACTCTTTCTTTTCTTAAAAATTTCTAGGAGTAAATTTCCTCCAGATTCTAATATCCGCTATTTGTTGCAGTCACTGACTAGCCTCAGAGCCACTCTCCTCTTTGCTTAAAGACTCCTGGGTTACTGCTAGTCTCTAGAACCTGCTCCTATCCTACTCCTTGGTGATTGCAAAATCCCAGCTTCGTGGCCCTTCAGGAACCTCCCCTCTTCTCCACTCATAATATGCCCTTTAAAGTTTTAGTTTCCTCTTATCAGTGAAATAGATATAATAATAAGTTCCTCTTAGAATTGTTATAAGAATTATTAAGAGATGTTGAAAAAACATGCTACATAAAGGCTACCTGAAGTTGAATCTGAATGACTTACCATTTTTAGCTTGGAAACTGGGCCTTAAATGAAATTTCATGCAGAGGGCTAGAATGCATAAAAGCGGCACTGCTTTTGTGGAAATGAGGGAGGGCGGTGAGAAGGGAGAGATCTATGAAGCATGACAAGCTAAGCCTCAAGGCCCCGGAACAGCACTTCTAGAGCTTGGCCCAGAACAGTTTGGAAACCACTGAACTACAAGCCATTTAATCCTTGATCTTTTCTGTGTATGACCTACATATCAATTGAAGTCGTTTACCTAAAAAATATACTTTAGTGCTTCATAAACATTTTTTCACAAGAGGAAAATATAACATTTATTCCTTGGCTATTATTGATAGTTAATAAGTGAAAGCTGGTCATATGACAGATTTTTGGTATTTTTGAAAAAGTTTTAAATATAAAAGTAATATATTTAATTTTTTCCTTATGTCAACTTTGAAATAATCAAATTTTAGACATTAGTGCTTAAAAAATGTTTGTCTCTTCTGTTGAGTTATTACAGTTCCTTGTGTTGGATGTTCATTATATAATGTATTATGTTTTGTTTTTTGCTTTGGCAAAATTTATACTACCTGTTCTTCTCTTTTTTTTCAGGTACAATTATTTTCATATCTTTTAAATTGGCTTATGTTGTTTAATCCTGACAATTTTAGTGACATATATTTTATTGTGAACACTTAACATTCTTTTAGCAATAGAAAATAGGTAAATTAAAATTAACATGATCCAAATAATAATATGTAACTAATTGTAGAGCAACCATAACTCATTTTTGTTAGACATTTATATTTTTAACAATTTACAATACATTTAAGCTTTCAACAGTTGAAAATATTGCTTACATTCTCCTCTTGCAATCTTTTGGGGAGAAGGTACTTATTGACTCAATAGTATATCCTTAGAATTATATTAATAGAAATCTTCATGTCCTTAACAAAGGTGGGTTCACCTGGTCAGTCAACAAAGTGATCTCTTAATTACTTAAGGGATACAATATAGATTATTTAGATGACAGATACACTAATAGCCATGTAACAAACTTACACTTGTACCCCATAAATTTATACAATTAATCCCCCCCAAAATATGCCAAAGTGATCTTTTGATGAAAGAAGAAAATGGAAATGGGTTAGATTTATTCTGTTCACTTCTAAGTGATAATAAGTTACATTATTTTAGAATATTTGAAAAAGAGGTTTTAGGTTTGTAATATCTGATGTTTGTGTCAAGAAAAAGAGTTTTCTTTTTCGGACAAAATGCCAATAAACAACACCAAAATGTGTTGTTTTATTATTAGATCATTTAAAAATTCTGATAGCTGACAATTTACTGTAAGTAGACAGAACATTGTAATACAAATTAGTCATATTCTAGAATAATTTTATAAGAATCTATCTTTTGATAAATTTATTTAAATGATACATTTAGAAGATGGCATCTTGTAACAAATAGTATTAATTTAATCCAAGATTGCCATGTAACCACTACTCTAAGCATTTTTCCTTCTAAATCATTCATATGGAAAAAATAAATCACAGAGTTTTAAAAAAATATTGGTGTTGAGTTTTGAATTTTAAGTAAAAAAGGAAAACAAAAAAGGGAGAAATAATATGATAAATAGAAATAAGCATAGAGAAGAAAATTCCAACACCTAAAAACAGATTAGACTGTAAATATTAATATTAGTCATGGATGATAATTAAGCAATACTTTCCTTTAAATGGGAAGGCAGAGGAGAAAAGTTGACCTTTTGTATTTGTTTGAGTAAATGTATATTTGGCACATTTCCAAAAAGATTTTGGATGGAAGAAAATAACTACAAAGAAGCCTATGTTTAAATATCATGGTTGTGACATAAACTGACAAACGCCAGCCCTTCAGCCTGTCACTCCTCCAGCTGGAGAAAACAAAGCAGGGACCTGAGGGAAGTGTGGCATGTCCGTTGGAACACATGATTTTCTGGCTTTTGTCATTATGTCACACATTGTATTTCTTTTAAAATATGCTATTATATTTTATATAAACCTCTCACGGATCTGGGACATGTGACAAGCAGCCTAGAAAATAAAAAAATAAAAACAAAGACAGTGGTGAAATTCAAAACTATATCCCTTAATCAATCATATTAGGTGACATGAGACATGTCAGTGTGGGCAGTATGCTAATGTTGCTGTTAAAGAGACAGGGAGAGGAGCAGAAGACTTTAACCTTTCATCGGGTACACTTTTACTTTTTGGATCTGTCTGAAATCAAAGCTATATTTTTGCAGTTTGTTTCTATCTCAATATCTCTACCATCATCCACTGGTAAAAGAGGAAGAAACAATAGGTCAGAGATTGCAAAAAAATTGCAACATAAAATACTGTGTTTGGCCATTTTGCCCAGTGTTTATGCCAAATATTTTAAGAAAGACTGTCTGACCCAGAGTAGTATAGCTTTGTTACTGAACACCACAAAGTATCTGCTCTGGTAATGATATGAACCAACACTGAAACACTGTTCAGACTTGATCATTCGCATGCTCATTCTTCAGCTTAAAATGCTGCATGCACAGTAAATGCTTAACACATTGAACTTCATTTCTGGACTTTGACCCAGGAAACAATGAATTACTTAGATCTGTGACCTAATGGCGTCAGTTAAGACAAATCATTCACAATAATTGCAGCAGTGAGGACTATATTGATGACAAGTGACGGAATCAAACTCAGACTGACTTAGGACATTTTATTGTCTCAGGTATCTGAAAACTTCAGCTATTTGCAGCCAGAGGCCAGATCCAAGTCACCAAATGACATCATCAAGACTATTTTTCATATCTTTTGGCTTGGCTTTCCTGCGTTTCCCTCCTTATCAGATAGGTTCTTCCCATGCTCTGGCAAAGATAGTGACTAGCAGATCCAGGCTTATAGCCTAGCAACTCAGCCACTTAGCAACCCCAGCAAAAAGAGACCTCTCTCCAAACATTTCTAGCAAAATTTTTCAGACTCACACTTATTAGACATGTTTGTTTCATTTGTCCATCCCGAACGAATAATCATGGTCTGCGGATAAAAGAGTGAATTAGCCAGGTCTGTGTCATATTCCTACCCTCAGAATAGGGCTGGGAGGTGTGGAGAAGGATGGAGCTTTGCACTAGGTCAAACCCACAGAAACAACAGGTTGAGAGTGGGAGAGCCTGGCTTGTCCATGGAAAATGACTACTACCATAATTCAACCTTACCATCCTCGTATGACTCACACTTTTTATCTTCAAGATGTGTCTGGGCATCTTTCCTTAAGGGAAAAGAACCATATTTGACTAGTTAAATAAGAATTCTCAGAATGTTCCAAAGGTGTGGTCTTTGTACCTTTTAGTGATAGCTTCGTAGTACAAATGTCTGATTTACAAGTTTCTATAAGTTGTACATACAACCACTGGTATTGTTTGCATAAATCTGATCAATTAAGAGTTAGTCTTTACTCTTCAAGTACTTTAAATTCATGTAAAGAAAAATTAGCAAGCCACATAACTGTGTGTAACCAGACCAACTGTTCTATAGAATTAATGCAATCCAGTTATTATTCTTTTCACATACGTAGTAAGTTCTTTTACTCATCTTAGCTGAGGGAAAAGTAATAGGTTGTGTTTGTCTGGGTCCAATCAGGACCACACAGTAAGTTGAATAGGGAAAGTTTAATATAAAGAATTATGAGCTAGAACAGGGGATTGTAGTAGAGGGATTGGGCAGTAAGAATTGGAAAGAACTCTAAAGAATACAGGAATAACAATATAAGGAACAGTCATGGTCCCAGGGCTGAGCTAGAGAGCCCAAGGAAGAGCTCAGACTAAGAGCCAGACTTTGTTGGGAAGGATCACTGCCCTGGCTCACTGGATAGCAGAGAACTTGCTGTGGTGCCCTGTGGGCAGAATTTGCTGGGAATCTAACCTTTTAAGAGCCAGGAAAATCTGTTCATGGGGAGCTATCTCCCAGGAGGAACGCCGCAACAAAACCACGTAAGAGGATGGTGAGTGAAGAGGCTGGGTGCTGCTGACCACCATGCACTGCAGGGACTGGGCACCAGAGATGTCACAAATGCTGCAGGAGTTGGAAGCACTCTACTACAAAATCACCCACTGGGAGAGAGAGTTGTCAGAAAGAGCTGCTGGCCGTTGAATGCTGCTGAAACTGGACATGGAGATGCTGGGAGCTCAGGAGCCCAGTGCTGGGGAAGCTGCGAACACAGCAGGAACCTGCTGAGGGAGCCTCCTGGGACCAGGAAGCAAAACTCACTTTCTCCTACAATGTCTTACTATCCCCTATTCACAAAGCTTCCAGGTCAGCTGATAAAGGAAAAATATTTAAAGATCCGTTTTCATAGAGCAGGAAAACCAGGTGAGTTTGGAGCTGAGAGGCAATGCACACAAAAACAGCACCAAGGCATTGCAAAGCTATACTTTGATTTCGGTGCTATAATATTACCTAAAGTGTGCATATCTTTCATTTTTCTTGTTTTCCCAAGTTTCTTTTCTGTGGAGATAATGAGAATAAACATGGAATTCCATGCCACAGGCAATGAAGGCATTGATGATTCTAAACATCACTTGACCAGCTGTGGAAGGAGAATTAGTGAGAAGCAGGCTGAGTGGAATTCAGAAGCAGGGATCAAGTTTCAAACAATTTTTACATTATATAGTAGTTTTCTTAACAACCCAAGGGACGTTATTTATACTTGACCTTTAGAGAAATTGATTCCTAAAAGATTTTAATAACCTTTAGCATATATTTACTTCAGCATATGGTAGGTTTAGTTATTATTGTATATTTAAATTTGAGACTATAAAAAACAATGACTCTTAAACTTCCAAAAATGTTTTTTTCAAGTGTACTATGTAAGCATATCTAAAGTATACAACTTGATGAATTTTCATAAACTGAGCCCACTTGTGTGACCGGTATGCAGAGTTTCATAAATAATTAAGGTATCAGAAGCTCCGTTGAGAATCCAAAGAAAGTTGAGGCCTCTTGTTCTAGAACAGACACAAATACAAAAAGTTGAGTTTGAAACATCAAAGTTTTCACAGTACTCTGGGAAAGAAGTCCTATACTAAATAAACACAAAATAGACTTTCCTTCCCTATGAGACTATACAGTCTACTTATTCGGTTTTAGTTTCTTAGTTCAAAGAACAGGAACAAATGATAACAAAGTACTAATCCCATGGATTTTTGGAATCACTAAATAATTTATGTTGTTATACATTTTAATTGGTAATGAATATTAAATAATAAATTGGTACTAATTATATTGCCTTGATTAAAAAGTAATGCATTTTGCTGATGTTTTTTGTATACATATGATCAGGTTTAATAATTTTAATAACTGAAGCATTTTCCAAAGAAGTTGTCCTAGGTTTTTTTTTTTTTTTTAAATTTCAGAATATTACAGGGGTACAAATGTTTAGGTTACATATATTGCCTTTGCCCTACCCGAGTCAGAGCTACAAGCATGTCCATCCTCCAATATTTTGTTGATTTTTAAATAATAACTGTATCAGCATATTTTAGATGAATATGATTTCTTCTCAGAAGATATTAATAGCTGAGGAATTGTCTTAATTTACCTATACTGGATTTTTGCCTCTTTTTCAATTCCAATTTAAACATATATATTGATAATATACTCTGTGGAAGAGGTTAATTATAGGTAGAAATGATAAAATTCTTGAGACTACATTTATATCCTAAATTCTTCACTATTTACACCCAATCAGACATTTTCAGTTCAAGAGAAAGCATAGTTTACTAATTATAAACACAGATGTGACTGAATGGGAATTATTACTTTGGCCACCAGATGGAGCCAGTATTGTTTCAGAAATGCAACGGATCCTGATATTTTTCATATTTTCCTACTACCACCCAACCTAGAAGTTTTAAATTTTCCAGATTTGGCCAGGAACTCCAGAACCACTATTATTAATAGAATATAGTATTATTAATCAAAAGTTATTTTCATTATTTCCTATAAACCAACACCAAAATTTCCTACTTGTAAAATGAAGGAATTGTTTTAGGTGACTATTTGGTCTCTTTCCAATTTAGAATTCTCTAATATATGCTGAGAATGTTTTAAGAGTACCATTCAAATTCTATTAGGCTACCTAGAAGGCGTTATTTGATATGTCATTATTCACAGTCATGGCAGTCAATACTGATGTTATAAATGGCAATTTAAATCATACATGAGATAATAAGATTGAGAGAAATAGAGGTGGGATACAATAGACTCTTAAAGGTCTCTATTGCAAAAAATCCATTAAATGTCTATACAGAAAAAATTTCATGATGTTGAGAGACCTGGTCCAAGAGAATATAAGTTTGTGTGTTTGAAATCTCAGCCTGAGGCCTCTTCAAGTTCTGAGTAACCTTACGTCAGTCCTCGTCTGGAAGATCTAGGGAGATAACAGTGAAATGCTAACATTGTTCATAAAAATTGGAATGTTTAAAAATTTTCTCAAATTGGACTTCTGGAATTTTATGCTCATGAGGATTTAGGACATATTGAAGAAAATACATATATATTCATGTATGTGCTTATATCCATGTATGTGTGTATCTATCTAATGTTGATTTCTGCTGTTCCTTTGCTTTCTCTTCTAATCTTTTGTGCATAATAAAGACAGTAACTATCTTTCGAAAAGTTGGTTCTTATATATATATATATACACACACACACATATTATATATACATATGTATATGATATATATGTTCTTAATGCTTCAACTTTACCTTTTTTCTGTCATACTCCGACCAAATCAGCATTGGGGCCAAATTTGAACATGAAGTTGCTGGCAGAAGGGAAAATTGGAGCTTAGAGAAGAAGAAATGTGCCCAGAGTAGCAGAAAAGGGTTAATCCAAACTGAGGACAAGTATCATCTTAGGAAGATTGTGTGTGTGTTGGTGGTCAGGTGGTAGCAGAGCTCAGCAACCCTTCAAAGCTGGTAACTCAGGGGAATGGAATTCACACACTTAGCCTAAGTATACAGTGTGAGAATGGATTTGACAATACGTGAAAGGCAAGAACATGAAGCTGTAATTGATTTCACTAATAGGAGTCCAGAAGGGAAGCTGTAGGTGCACAATGGGAGAAGTTGGGTGTTTGATGTTATATAAACTTAATGGGCATAGTTTGGGAAGAGCATGTTGTCACTAAGTTACTATCAATTACAATATAAAAATGAGAAATGGTTGCCGTTGCTAGGACTGTATCTAAATAAAATTGTGCTATGATTAGGCTAATGGAATATAAAATCTGTTTGGGGGGACTCATTCTCTAAATGTGAAATTGGGGTGTGAGTAAGGATGGAAAGGAACAAGGAAGAAGAGCTAAGGACTCCCAATATAGACTCAGGGGTGCAACTGTGAGTTCTAATTCCTGTACTGCTATTTCCAAGCCCACTTAATCAGCTCTGTGTCTCTGTGTTTTCTCATCTGGAAAAATGGAATAAAAATGATATTATTGCAAGAGATTGTCAGGATTAATTGAGATGATACATAACAAATAGTGCTCAACTGTGATATATGCTTGATAACTTAATGACAATAGTGGAGAACAATATTAATATCTCCAGTTTATTTTTCCAGGAGACCCTTGGATGGCACTGAACAGCAAAGGACCCCTCAGAGAAGGAGACGGGCTTATCCTATTTCCTTAAATAAGTAACAGCAAATGGCTAAGATTTGCCAAAGGACTAAGTGCCTTTTACTATGGCAGGGAAAAGCATTCCCTTCAGGTAACGAAGTCCCCTGGGGAAATACTAAGAGGGGAAGAGCTGCTCCCTTCAGGATATACATTTTCTAAGTGGCTTGCCTGTGGGTCCACTTTCCTGTTTAGCAGCAGGGATCCTGCAGAAATGTCACTCAAGGATTTGAGATGAGTAGACAAGAGTCTCAGTCACCCACTGTACTTCTCTAAAGCCTTGAAACTTGGGACGGGGTCTTATTCTTAAGATGGCATTTCACCGATAAGGAAATTTTTCATACAGAAAAAAAAGAGAGATGCAAATGTAATTATCTGCCAGAAAGATCATTCTGCTAAAAGCAGAATATTTGAAAATTCTCGACTTGTCTTGAGGACATTTTCATTGCTCAGAAGGAGGAAGAAGCAATGAAAAGATTGGAAACGTCAGACTTTGAACAGATAATGTGCTATGGATAGTAAGCAATTAAATGGCAAAGACAGGCATTGTGGGACCCCCACAACTCCAGTCACGGAGGAGGACATGCGAACCTGGCCCAGATGGAAACCCCTTAACTGCAGTGGGATACAAGGTAATGGAAACCCCCTGTTAACCCTCATATTTAACAGGGGGTTAAAGTACGAGGTTTGTCCATTTGGTTTGAAGTCTTAGTCTTTAAGAAACGAGCAACAATTTATCGTGTTATATTGCAAAAATCAAAGTAAACTTATGATCTTCAAAAAAATATCTATTCCAGCTCTGTATGAAAATGGCCAAGAGGGGCAGCAATGTGTTTGCCCACTGCTGACACAGTAATCCACACAGCCCTGTGCACAGGTTTGGTCTCTTATACTCATCTTCAGAGAGAAACACCAGCGTTGCTAGGGAAGTAGCTGATTCCATATCTTGGGCAATGGAAAATTCAAAGTGAGCAAAGAATACCTTATTGTTGCTGGAAAGCAAGGAATCTTTTCAGATGCTGGTGGGGGGAGGGAGTAGGTCTTAAGAATAAAAGGGCAGTTTAATAAGGTTCCTTTTGACCAAGCTGTGACAATTTGATTAGAATTATTGGAAGTAAATGTTTTTATAATCCTTGAAAATTCAAGAAAAGACAATATAAAGGGCACAGTATTTCCAATAGAAAAGAAAGGAAAATATAACAGTATGTGTTTGTTTTATTGTTTTTAATTAGTAGGAAATATTTAATATATGGATATCTTGGTTTCAATTATATTTATATTTATGAAGTATAGATATGTACTTTTATTTTGTGTAATTAGGAAGTGAGTGAGTCAAACAGACTTGGGAAATGTGGGCCAAGAATTTCTGGTACTAGTGGGTACACTGAACAACCGGGTGGAATAGGGTCCTACACATATCAGAAGGGATGGTTCATGCAATAATCAAGTAGAAAGGAATCAACATTGGGTGTACTAAGATAATGAATTAAATAACAAACCATGTAAGAATCAGTAACTGGGCAAGCTCTATGTCTTATCTGTTAGAAGATGAAACCTCGATGGATTTTCTAATAATACCGTATAACAAACCATATGCGATAATGCTAGCAGACCAGGCCTACGCAGTATGAGATGAGTTGTAACACACTGGCCATGCAAGACTTGAAGATATACATAAGAAAGTGTGAGATAATCGGCTGCACAAAACCTGGGTGAAAGCATGAAGTTAAAAAGTTTTAGTGACCTAAAATATGAAATTTAACTCTAAAAAACAAAACAACACACAGATGACTAGCAATTCACATGTGACTCACTTAAGGAGAAGATTTTTTTGCTTCAGCCAAAGAGCAATTGATTGGTTACCCAAATCCTGGAACCTCAACTAATCTGAGATGTTAACTGGAGGAGAGGGAAGCAGGTTGAATTAAAAAAAAAAAAAAAGTCGCAATCAATGTAGGTATACAAACAATGAGAAAAACCATAAAATAATGAAGAAATAGTGAGAAAAAATAACCCCAGAGTCTTAATTTTTACAAAATAGATGTAAGTGTAGAAATAAATTTTATGCTTATTGCATTTGTACACATTTTGTCTGTCGTTTTTGGAATTTAAAAATACTAAAAAGAATTAGCCATAGTAGATTTATAATTATTATTTAAATCATTTAAGAGATATTATTATAATTAAGACTTTAATCAATATTTAACTGAGGAAATTTAATTTCCATAGTTTTGGCAATTAGTTATAAATTCAATAAATCGGACATAAAATAAAATAAAAATGATGGTAAGTATTTCTTTCAAAGCACAAAAATCCCTCCTGGATATTAACTAATCTAATCATTAAGTTAATAAAATCCTTAATTTAAACCAATAGTTTAATTCCAACATTGGAGTAATAGGAAGAGCAGAAGCAAAGCAGTGGGCGCAGCATCTATAACTAGCGTGGTATTCACAGTGAGGCCTCAGGTGTGTGTTTGGGAGGGGTAGGAGGGAGGGGATTCGAGGCCGAGAATCCCCCTCCCCATTGTGATTCCGCCATTGTTTTTAGGAGTTGGTGAGAAACGGTTTGGGAGGGCAGCTTCTTTTTCATAAAAAATCTTTTTCAGCCTCTTCCTGAAGATGTGTAACTATGACTTGAGGCTTGCTACCGTTCCGTGTGTTCGTTTATTTCTTGGTTCTCATATTTCGAACATGGAATGTGGTTCTTATGGGGCTGGGCTATGTACAGGTTGGACTGGCACGAGAGGTGAAGAGGCACGTGCCAGGCTCAGCCACGCCCAGACACCTTGCTATGGGTCAGAGCTGTGTGACAGGATTTCAAGGCACATTCCTGCAGCCTCCCTGGATTTTGCATGAATGGCTTTTCAATTCAGATTCTCAATTTGATGCTCGATCTGTCATCCTGACTGACAGCATCATTACTCACTTTTTTGCCTTGGATTGCAAAGATTCTCAGCAGCTTGAATTGAGTAACAAGGAGATTCTTCCTGTTTCTTCACCATTTCAGTAACCTTATTTTCATGGGAAAACCTTTAATCATTTTTTCCTGAGCCCTCTGAGAAAACAGGCAAATGACTTTCTTTTTCCTTATCTCCCCAGCCTTATTCCCACAGTTTGCACCTCGGAACTAGTCTCAGAATGTCAGTAGCTCTTTTCCAATAAAAGGGTTGGGTGGTCAAACATTTTCGGAAACTACTAGATTAAACATTGTTAAAAATAGTTTCTGGTTGAGTGCAAACAGTGGATCGGTAAACAAAATGTAAACAAAAAAACAGTGAAGGTAAACAAGATCCATCATTTGCCTGGTAGTGAACAAAGTGAAGCACACCCAAACCACCTCCTCTCCTCTCCATCAAACACGCAAAAAAACGAAAACAACAAAAAAATACCCATGGTGTAAGATAGTAGAGAAACCTGGCTTCTTAAGTGTCTTTGTGGCACCCCACCTGCCTGGCTAAACTAACCGTGCCTGGAAGGATTGTGTTGAGGTCTAAATGAGATTACACAGTGTAAAATATCAAGCAGAGTGCCTGTTACATGGTAGATGTTCAATAAACGGTTGCTGTTCTTGTGGTTTTAATACAATCATAATCCTAGATGTTCCTTTTTGATATAATAAATGTCCTTAAAAATAAAATTTCCTGAAATTTTGACATTATAGAGCACAACCAGTATTTCTAAATCTACTGAAATTAAAGTAATACAGTTGACAAATTCCCTGAAATGTCTAGGTGAGTCTCAATTTTAGATATTTACTGTAATTTGATTAAAGAAAAACTCTTAGTAAAGTTAGGATATGCCCAAGAGAGACTGGCCACTAAAAGGGCTTTTGAAGTGACCGGCTTTGGGGGAATACTGTACAGCACAGGTGTGGACCCCACTGGCGCAGAGTCCTCAGACCACCAAGAATTGACTGATCTCTCAGGGTTGTACTGGAGTGTGAGGGCTCAGAAAGACCCAAGCACAGAACTGGAATAACAATGCATTTACAGTGAAAACAATGACTGCCAATGGACTAGGGTACCAGATTCTTGCATTTCTTGGCTGATGCAGTCTTTCTCTGAAGCAAACATGGTAGGAAGCTAAATCATATTCTCAAGTTGGTTTGATGAGTGGAAATCACAAAAGGAAAGTGGCTGATACCGACTATTTGTTTGGTGTCTGCCATGTGCCAGATGCTTTGCCAACAGTATTTCATTCTGTTTGCTTCACAAACATTCTGCATTGTTGGTACCATTTGAGCCCCATTTTACCAAGGAGGAAGCTGAGACGTAAAGTAAGTTACCAAAGATGACATGGCTAGTGAGGGGTGGAGCCGGTTTTTCAGGCCAAAAGATTTGCAGTCTTGACAGCTGTCTCTCTCACATTCCACGTCCAATCTTTCAAGATATCTTGTTTTCACTTCTTTCAAAATATATCCAGAATAAAACCTTATCTCTTTCTACTTTCCCCTGTCTTCACTCAACTCCTGCCATTCTGGTCCCCTTGAAATGTTTCAGACATGCCAGGAATGCTCCTATCTTTGAGCAGTTGCTCCAGCCATCCCCCAGCATGGAATGTCCTCCCCAGATATCCGTCTGCAAGCTCACTTATCACCTTCAGGTCATTTCTCAAATATCAATTCTCAACGAAAATTCCTTGACCATTCAAATTAATACTACAACCCACCCTTCCTCCAGAGCCCTCCCAATCCTTTATATTCTGTTTCTTGTTTTCATTTTTCATAGTACTTATTTAGTTTCTAACGCACCATATGATTTACTTATTAGGCCTAATGCTTATTGCCGATTTGTTACTTAGAGCAGGGGTCTTTTTTTGTTCACTGGCATGTCCTGAGTGTCTAGGCAAAGTATTTGGCACACAGTAGGTGCTAAGTAAATATTTGTATAGTGAATGGAAGATTGCTCTGGCTGTGAAGCGTGTGTGACCATCATCCCAATAATAGAGAATCCAACCGGTCAGATTCTCTGTTCGAAGACCCTCTTACCCAGAGATTTCTTTGATGAATGATGCCAAAGTTTTCATTTCTCATTTTGTTTCCATAGCTGGTCAGTACCTTTGACAAATTCTTTACTTATATACCTTGACAAATTCTTTACTTATAGAAGGAATCTTTTACCTGGTAACAGCCAGTCTCAGCATACTGGAGCTATTGTCTTTAAGGTACTTTTGCAGACCTTTGTCTTCTGTTAAGAGTCATCTGAGATCCCAGTTTTTGAGGAGGGACATAGTTCATGGCACCCTGAAACTGCCAATTAAACTGTTAATATCTTAGTACCCATAAACCTTGAAATGAACCAAATTTCCAATGTTGTATTCAAACTAACACTTTGTGATACCTAGAAATAGCATTAAATTTTTTGGTTAAAATTTTTTCCAGGTTTTTGGTTTGGTGAATATGGTTATTATGCACATTGATGGCTGCTTTGTTTCCAGGGTCAATTCTCTTCTTTGCACATTTTGAGAAAATGAGAAAACTATTGGTGCCCGAAGGCTCCAACCTATAAGAAAGTGGTTGTCTACTCCAACTAGCTGGCTCATCAAGTGAAGAAGCAGGGACAAAGGAAGAGGAGGATCCTTCTCGCCCCCTGCCTCTGATGTTAGTATAAATAGAGATCCCACTGTCTTTGCTCTGGGAGGCTAGAAGGGAAAATCCATTCAGAACCTTGACTAATCTCAGTATAACTAGCAGAAGTTCTTCAATTACATTTTTATTTTTCCTATAGTCTGCTTTGAGATGAAAAGAAGAAAGTGTCAAGGGAAGCTTTTAGGAAATAGTGAAAATATCTAGGCAGTTTTAGTAGATATCTGTTGCTTCTTTTTCCCTTTCCTCATCTCTTCTTTTGGGCAAGAGCAGGAGGATGTCTACCATGTTCTTCTTCTCCCGCATGGCGGACAGAGGACATGAGCTGGCTGATCAGAGTGTTCTCTTCTCCTGGACACAGAGATTGGTCCAGCTGTGAGTGTACAATCGAAGGAAAGACAGCATCCATTTGGTAAACTGATAGGGGCATTATGGATTGAGGGGTCTGGCCTTCTCACTGGAATGCTGGTTGTAAAGAGGTTCTAAGGTCAGAACTGTAGGTGGACGTCTTTTCTGATACATGCAAGAGACCTGCCTAGGAATTAAGCCATCACAGAGGAAAGTAAAACTCAGGGGGCAGAGGGAAAGAAAATGATATTATTTGAACTCCCAGATCTGGTTATGGCCAAAATCTAGCCTCTTTCCTTGGACTTCCCAATTACAAAAGCCATACAAATTTCTCCCCTCTCTTCGTTTTAAGAAGATGGTTTGTTTTGGGCTTTCTTTCGGTTATAACTGAACGAGTCCTGACTAATAAAACAATGTTCTGCAACAGAATCACCTCGATTCCTGCATGTTATTCAGTTACATATTTTACACACAGATCTAGAAATTTATGCATAAAACAATAACCTGATCCTCTGAAATAATAATGGAAAATCAATTTTGTTTTAGTTTCTTTTTTCCCCTTCTCTCCTTCCCTCTACTTTCTTTCCTTCCTTTTTTCCTACCCTCTCAGCCCATCTTTATTCCAAAAGTTCTTAAACTGGCTGCATTCACTACGTGAAAAGGTAGAAAACATTATAAGCAAATATTCAGTGTCAATAGTTACAGCAACACATTTTCCGATTATTCTTCAGTTTTCAAAAAAATTAAATAAAGCAGTAATTTCATGTCCCAAATGCCCTCCTACCTGGTTAACAAATATCCCTAGCAAAGGGATAAGGTCTTTTTTTTCCCACTTTACCATTTTCTAGTTGTGTTACCTGATCAAGTTTTTTTTTTTAAACCTTTTTGAGACTTAGTTTTCTTATCTTTAAATGATAATTATGATATCTACCTGGACAGCTCCCAATGAGTAATAATGTAATAAGACAATATATATAAATTGCTTGTTCCAGAGTAGACAATAAATGGTAGTTATTTTTATATTAGCACTATCACATTGCTTTTGCCCACTATTTTTAGAATCAGGAAGGAGAATGACATAAAGAGGTATTCTTACTCAGTCGTTAAGAATAGCTAAGGAAAATAGGACATTGCTAAGTAAGCAAGAAAATATGTGTCCCTCTTTCATGCCTACATTTGCAATAGTGTGAAATAGCTACAAAATAAAGTTTCTTTTGTGGTAGCCTCTATGTTTTCTATCCTTTCTCCTGTTTTAAAGATTCTATCCAAAAGATAAAACCAGTGAGGTGTATGGCAGAAGTGATAAAGTCCTAAGGGAGAAAACGTTCTTTACTCATATGCAGATTCAGCATGCCTTTTCTATAACAGAGCAAATCACACTTTGCTGGGTTAGCTGCACAATTGACTGCAGATACTGCCCCTGAAGCTAGATTTTTACCAACCACAATAATGGCATCTATTTCTGTTGCATCATTTCCAGTCAAAAATATGCATATTTTCAATGGCCTGAAACTCTAAGTATACAAAGTATGCAGGCAGGAGGGGTAGGAGGATGCTGAAGGAAGATTAAGAAGGAAACATGACATGACTCTTCTTTTATCAGCTTTTCTTAGGCAAAGCTCTTTGGGGTGTTTTTTTTTCCCCCCTTATAGTGACTGGTTAAATGTTCATGCTTATGGCTATGGAAATCCTTAAAATTAACTGAATATCTTAAAGTACAGAGTTTTTAATAACCACGCAAGATAGTCTTGAATTAACCTACTTTTCTCATAATAGGTATCAGTACAAAAATAATGTCTTACATTTGCACAGTGTTCAAGGATTTACAAAGTTCTTTCATGTGCTTTATCTCATTTTATCCTTCTAATAAAATAGGAAGGATATAGAGTTTGTATGCATCTCAATCTTTGTTTTAAAGTTGTAAAATTTGAGACTTAATGTGTTCAAATATTTTGCCAAAGGTTACAAAGCTGGTAAGTGTCATACTTGGGATAGATTTCTGGGTCTAAGGGCAGTGCCTTTTTTGCTATACTAGATTTCTAGGGTTATTTTGTTTGTTGCTTATTTACCTATTTTATTTGTTTTAAAACATTGAACTTGAATATCTTCTTTGTGCTAAGAAAGTCTTACTTTTCAGGTGAATGCAGAGCTCCTTTGTTTTCTTTTGAATAAAGGAGAGAGTCTATTTATTAATACTTTCCTACCAAATTTGGCTCCGGCAAGATACTAATTCGACTCATCAGCTTTTAATAAGCTGACAGTGGCTATTTGGGAAGTATCAATAGCTGGGTGATGGCACACTCACTCAACTCCCTTACCAACTAAAATTCCCATTTAGTTGTACATAGTGAATGGATGAGACTGGGTGTCAAATCCAGCACACTCTTGGGGATTGTGTTTTAGAGCAGCTGTGTGTGGGGAAATCCCATGAAAGCTTTCTTGTCCTAAATTCCTGAAGATTGAGAAAATGGGTGAGAGAGATATAAGTTCCACCTATGCATTACTTCTTTATCCATCTTTTCTTCTTTTTCCCCACTAATAGGGTAGTGATAAAAACTGGATGATAAGATACTGTGCTAAACTAGAATATCTGGAAAGAATAGTCTGGACTAAAGATGCTGGATTGTAAACAGGGAAAGTGCTAAAATTTTTCATCGCCCGGGTTCTGTGCAATACTTGCCCCATTGTACCTTGTCCCCTTCTTTTTTTTCTCCACCCATTTTTCCAGTAAAGATCTTTATTTTTCATTTGCTATCCATCTAATTTTTCTCTCTCAACCACAGAATATCATTAGTTGTTACCCAAGAGTCAATTCAAACTTCTATTTCCTCAGACCAAATGGTCCGAGGAGCCTACAAACTCATCTGGAACAAGTGCTGGATATTCCACTACATCTCAGCTCAACTGAGTGTGCTTTCCTCAGATCTGTGATTGTTAACAGGGTTCATGTGGAAATCACAAGTCCCAAAAAACAAACGAAAATGCAAGAGCAGCTTGAAATTCAGTGAGGTGATTTGCATTTGTATCACTGCAATTTCAGAAGGAGGGAAGAGAGAGGATGAGGCAAAAGGAACATCTACAGATATATCCATGGTAAATTCTCCAAAGGTGAAGATTAGAAAGCACTACCAAGTTAAGACAATTTCATGTCATATCAAAATGGCTAAAATTCAAAGATGAAGTTGAGGAAAATAAGGGATTAGGGAACCGCTGGTAAGAAACAGAACTGGTTTCTATCAAGGATCATTCCTAGATTTGTAGGCCTTGACAGCAAGTGCCTGGCAGGATTGCATAATTGTCATGGACCAGTGACTGCTACGTATCTCTGTTCCTCTCTCTTTGGAATGTGAGTGCTTGGTTGAAGATATTCTCCCCTTGTCTCACTAATGTTTGTTAGATGTGTGGGGTGAAAATAACTTACCCACTTAGTTTACAGATCCATGGTTTATGAAGAGCTGCTCCCAAATAGTTGCACTTGAAATATTTTCACTTAATGAGCCTCATTTGTATCAGAACCTCATGTAGATTGCTACAGCCTGGACTTTAAGCCTTATGCACTGATTGGATGAGATTTAGGGGGTCTTGGGAATGGGCGAGTGAATTTTATTTGTGGGAAAGATGTGAATCCATGGGGCCAAAAGAAGATCTAGGATAGATTTTTGCAATAACAGCCCCCAATGAATCAGTCCTCCCAGTATCCAGACACTTAACTATTCCTCTCCCATTTGGCTCTGAGATTGGCTGTGTGACTTCTGGCCAATGGGAAACCAGCAAACATGATGCAAGCAGAGGCCCAATAAGAGGTTGTCCATTGATACATGCACTCTTATTATACTACCTCTAGACCACCATGACATCATGGAGCCCTGGATGGAAGATCATTTGAAGAGATTGGCCCAGCAACCCCAGCTATCACAGCTGAGCCCATCCTTAGGTTCCCACCAACTGAATACAACCACGTAAGCTCAGACCAGGGCAGTAGACAAATCCATCAGTAAACTCACAGGATCTTAAAAAAATAATAAATTGTTGTGGTTTAAATCACTGTGTTTTAGAGTGATTAGTTAATCAGCAATATGTAACTGAAATAATATGCTGTATTTAATTTTTTACATTTTACTTAAAAATGCACTTAAGGGGAAGAATTATTATAGCTTGTCAGGAATGATATATTTTCCAACTATATGTCTTAAGCAAGAGGTATCACAAAGCTACATTTATGAATAGAACCTAGTAATTGTACAAAACTCTCATGAACTATGTCAGTTTTGTAGATTTCATGGATCCTGCCTTCTCATGTTTAGCAACTCTGCCTACTTTAAGAAATCTGAGTTACCACTTAAAATGGAAAAAGAAAAACTCCCAGAAGATGTTTTATTGTTACCTCAGTTGTTTGGATCCTCTCTTTTGTCCCTGACAGTAGTCATTATTATGACTCTGCATTATGGGATTCAAGGATAACAACTGATAATGATTAGATTCACAAAGATTTCTATAAAATGTATGGATAGCTTCTCTTTAATACATTACTGAATTACATTCTTTGGAGAACAGAAATATTTTGGTATCAAACCAATAGCAGTATGCATACCAAGGGAAATTATGATCAGGAGAACAGTTAAGATCATTTTAAGACTATTTGTAGCACTTTATTTGGATTGAGATGAAAACAATGTTTAAGTTTATTGACTGTCTTCAACTAATTTTAAATGATTTGTGGCTCAATAAAATTTAAAACATATTTGTTTTTTCCCTGTCAGACTTTGGTAATATTTTTATTTTTAGGCAAACATCTTCTTATAATTCACTAAATTAGTTGATTACTATATTCTTGTTTATTGTTACTTAATTTCTTTTTAAAATTAATTAATTTTTATCAAGGTAAAATATACGTATATAATTTACCATCTTTACCATTGTAAGTGTACAGTTTAGTGATAATAAATAAATTTATATCTTTTTTTTCCCCTTCATCTCCCCCCATTCCCTTTCCTGGACTCTGCTAACTGCCATTTTACTTTCTATATTCATGAGATACACTTTTGTAGCTTCCACATGTGAGTGAGAACATGCACTATTTGTTTTTCTGTGCTTGGCTTATTTCACTTAACATAATGTCCTCCAGTTCCATTCATGCTGCTCCAAATGACAGGATTTTATTCTTTTTTATGGCTGAATAATATTTCATTGTATATACATATACCACAATTTCTTTAACCATTCATTGTTGATGGGCACTTAGGTTGATTCACTATCTTGGCTATTGTGAATAGTGCTAAAATAAACATAGAAGTGCAGTTATCTTTTCAATATACTGAATTCCCTTCTTTTGGGTATATATCCAGTAGTGAAAATGCTGGATCATATGGTAGCTCTATTTCAGTTTTTTAAGGAACTTCCATAATGTTCTCCATGATGGTTGTACTAATTTACATTCCCACCAACAGTGTACAAAGGTTTCCCTTTCTCCACATCTTTACCAGCAGCTTTTATTTCCTGTCTTTTTGATACAAGCCATTTTAACTAGAGTGAGATGGCATCTCATTGTGATTTTGATTTGCATTTCTCTGATGATTAGTGATGCTGAGCATTTTTTCTTACATCCGTTGGCCATTTGTATGTCTTCTTTGTATGTCTTCTTTTGAAAAATGTTCAGATCTTTTGTCCATTTTTAATAGGATTATTTGGTTTTTTGCTATTGAGTTGTTTGAGCTCCTTATATATTCTGGTTATTAATCCCTTGTCAAATGGATAGTTTGAAAATATTTTCTCCCATTCTGCTGATTGTCTCTTTGCCAGGAGTTAGCTATGCTCCCAGCAAAAATCGGTCCCAGGCAGGATTGTTGCAAGAGATACGGAAATAATAGAAATAGAGAAACAGTAGAGAAATAGAGAAATAACCTAGACAAGTGACAAAGTGTAGTTTAAAAAGATGGAGGAGTCAAGGGTCCTCCAGCATTCCCATGAGCTGTGAATCCCCGAGTAAAGACCCACATCAGTATTTATTGGTGCAGCAATTAGTTGCCAGTGGTTACAGATTTACATAATAATGGATAGTTCATTTAGGTTTGAAGTTTCCCCAAAAGTTTCTAGAGAGCCCTTAGTTAACTCTATCTACATGAGCAAATGGTTACAAAATTTTTCTAAGACAAACTTTCAAGTCCTAAGATAAAATTATCAGTTAACAGAAAGGCTAAACAGAAATATAGAGGCTATATATTTCTTTATCTAGTTTCTTATTGATTGAGACAATTGGTCAGGAGTGAAGCAGGAACTGCCCCTGAGGCCAATTGTCTCTAGCTGCAGGTGACTGATGGGCGGGCATTCTTCGATCAGTGCTCAACCTGTGACCACATGCTGAGCCTTGTCCTACAGAAGCATCAGGCAGGTCTCCAGGTCTGAGATGGGCGTCACCTTACAAAATGCTCCTGATCAGTGAGATGCCCTCTTGTGACAAGGCAGCTTTTGATCTGTGAACTAACACGTTCACATATTCCTTCAAGGCAAAGCCCTGCAAAACTCCTCAAATCTTTTATATCTTTATGTGCCAACATCTCTTCACATTGTTGATTGTTTTCTTTGCTGTACAGAGGCTTTTCAGCTTGTTGGAATCTCAATTGTCTATTTTTGCTTTTGTTTCCTGTGCTTTGGAGGTCTTACACAAAACATCTTTGCTAAGACCAATGTCCTGGAGTGTTTCCCAGTGTTTTCTTCTGGTAGTTTCATAGTTTCAGGTCTTAGATTTAAGTCTTTAATCCATTTTGGTTTGGTTTTTGTGTATGCTGAGAGATAGTGGACTAGTTTCATTCTCATTCATTTGATTATCCAGTTTTCCTAGCACCATGTATTGAAAAAATTGTCCATTCCCCATTATACTTTCTTGGCATCTTTGTCAAAGATGAGCTGGGTGTAAATGCATGGATTTATATCCGGGTTCGCTATTCTGTTCCATTGGTCTGTGTGTCTGTTTTTGTATCAGTACCATGCCGTTTTGATTACTTTAGCTTTGTAGTAAATTTTGAAGTCAGGTAGTGTGATACTTATAGCTTTGTTCTTTTTGCTCATGATGGCTTTGGCTAGTCAGGGCTTTTGTGGTTCGTATAAATTTTAGGATTTTTTTTCTATTTCTGTGAAGATTGTCATCGTATTTTGATAGGGATTGTATTGAATTCGTAAATTTCTTTGGATAGCATTGTCATTTTAACAAGATTAATTCTTCCAATCTATGAGCATGGAATATCTTTTCATTTTTTTGTATGTGTCCTCTTCTATTTCTTTTATCAGAGTATTATAGTTTTCCCTGTACAGATCTTTTACTTCTTTGGTTAGATCAATTATATTTTTGTAGCTAGTGTAAATGAAATTGCTTGCTTGATTTTTTTTTTCATATTGTTTACTGCTGGTGTATATAAATGCTACTGATTTTTTATGTTAATTTTGTATCTTGCAACTTTACTGAGCTTTTTTTTTTATCAGTTCTAACTTTTTTTTTTGTAGAATATTTAGGGTTTTTTCTCGGTATAAGATCATGACATCTGCGAATAAGGCAAATTTAACTTCTTTTTTTCAAATTTGGATGCCCTTTATATCTTTCTCTTGCCTAATTGCTCTGGCCAGGACTTCCAGTTGAATAACAGGAGTGAAAGTAGGCATTCTTATCTTGTTCTAGTCCTTAGAAGTATGGCCTTCAATTTTTTCCTGTTCAGTACAATGTTAGCTGTGTACTTGTCATGTTTGGCACTTATTGTTTATTTGAGGTATGTTCCTTCTATACCCATTTTGATGAGGGTTTTTATCATAAAGGTATATTGAATTTTATCAACTGCTTTTTCAGCATCTATTAAAAAAATAATTATGTGGTTTTGTTCTTGATTCTGTTAATGCTATGTATCATGTTTATTGATTTGCATATGTTGAACCATTCTTACATCTCTGGGATGAATCCCACTTGATCATGGTAAGTGATCTTTTTAATATGTTGTTGAATTTAGTTTGCTCATATTATGTGGAGGATTTTTGCATCTAAGTTCATCAGACCTGTAGTTTTCTTTTTTGTTGCTGTGTTCTTGTCTGGTTTTGGTATCAGGGTAATGCTGGCCTCATAAAATGAGTTTGGAAGCATTCCCTCTTCTTCAATTTTTTTGAAGAATTTGAATAGGATTGGTATTGGTTCTTCTTTAAATATTTGGTAGAATTCACCTGTGAATCCATCAAGTCCTGAGCTTTTCTTCGATGGGAGACTTTTTATTATGGCTTTTATCCTGTAACTTGTTATTGGTTTGTTGAGGATTTCTGTCTCTTCATAGTTCAATCTTGGTAAATTGTATTAATATGCAGGAATTTATCCATTTCTTTTAGGTTTTCCAGTTTGTTACTGCTAGTTGTTTATAATAGTCTCTAATGATTCTTTTTATTTCTGAGGTCTCAATTGCTATTTCTCTTTTTTTGTTTCTGATTTATTTATTTTAGTTTTCTCTCTTTTATTCTTAGTCTAGCTAAAGTTTTGTCGATTTTATTTATCTTTTCCAAATACTAACTTATAGTTTCATTGATCTTCTGTATTCTTTCTTTCAATTTCATTTATTTCTACTCTGCCCTTTACTGTTTCTTTCCTTCTACTAATTTTTAGTTTGTTCTTGGTTTTCTAATACCTTGAGGTGCATCGTTAGGTTCTACTTTTTTTCGGATAGGTATTTATTGCTATAAATTTCCCTCCTAGTACTACTTTGCTATATATCCTGTAGATTTTGGTATGTTTTATTTCCATTTTCATTTGTTTCATGAAACTTTTTAATTTCCTTCTTAATTCCTTCATTTATCTATTGGTTGTTCGGGAGCATGTTGTTTAATTTCCATGTGTTTATGCAGTTTCCAAGGTTCCTCTTGTTATTGATTTAGTTTTATTCCATTGTGGTCAGAAAAGATACTGCCTTTCTATTTTTTGAATTTGTTCAGAATTATTTTCTGACCTATTCCAGGATATGGTCTATTATAGAGACTATTCCATCTACTAATGAAAAGAATGTGTATTGTGCAGCAGTTGGGTGGAAAATGTCCTGTAAATGTTAGTTAGGCCTATTAGATCTAGTGTATAGTTTAACTACACTGTTTCCTTGTTGATTTTATATCTGGATATCTGTCCATTACTAAGAGTGCAATGTGGAAGTCCCTGGCTGTTACTGCAGCACAGTCTATCTCTCCCCTTAGCTTTATTAAAGTTTATTTTGTATATTTGGATCTTCCAGTGTTCAGCGCATAGATGTGTATGCTTGTTATAACCTCGTGCTGAAATGACCCCATTATCATTACATTGTGACCCTATTTGTCTCTTTTTATGTCTTTGATTTGTAGTATATTAATCTCACATAAGTATGGCTGATTTTTTTTTGGTTTCCACTGGCATGGAATATATTTTTCCATACCTTCACCTTCAGACTATGTGTATCTTTATAGGCAAAGTGGATTTATGAAAGGTGGCATTTATTGGGTCTGGTTTCTTTGTTCATTAAGCCACTGTAGGCCTTTTAGTTGGAGAATTGATACCATTGATATTCAGTGTTATTATTGACTTACTGCTGCCATTTTGTTGCTTATTTTCTGGTTGTTTTGTAACTCCTCTCTTGCAGACTTCTTTTGTGGTTAAGTGATTTTCTCCGATAATGTGTTTTAATTTGTTGCTTTTTATTTTTGGTGTATTTATTATAGATTTTTGTGCTGTGGATACTATGAAGCTTACAAAAACATCTTATAACAAGTTGTTTTAAAGAGATGAAAACTTACCTTAGATTATAAGTAAAAGAATAGAAACAAAGGCAAAAATCGACAAGCATTTCTACACTTTAACTCCATCCCCCCCATTTTGACTTTCTGTTGTCTCAATTTACATATTTTTATATTGCTTATCTCTTAACAGGTTGCTGTAGCTATCATTTTTTTTGATAGATTTGTCTTTTGAGCTTCATAGTAGACTTATGAGAGGGCTCTACACCATAATTACAGTCATAGCTTATTGTGAGTTTGCTCATGTACTTAACTTTACCTGTAGGTTTTATACCTAGAAAAGTTGTTTTATTTATTTATTTATTTATTTGTGTGTTTGTTTGTTTGTTTGTTTATTGGCACATTAGTGTCTCTCTTTTTTTCCCCCCTTCAGTTCAAAGAACTCTCTTTAGCACTTCTGGCAGGATGGGTCTGGTGGTGGTAAATTCTCTCAGCTTTTATTTGTCTGGGAAAGACTATTCTCCCTTCGTATTACATTTTAAGGATAATTTTGCTGAATACGATGTTCTTGGATGACAGTTTTTTTCTTTTAGCACTTTGAAAATATCATTCAATTCCCTCCTGGCCTGTATAGTTTTCATTGTGATGTCCATTGCCCAATTAATTGGACCTTCTTTTTGTTGTTGTTGTTTTGTTTTGCTGTTGTTGCTGTTTTACATTTCAGAATATTATGGAGGTATAAATGTTCTGGTTATACAAATTGCTTTTGTACCATTTGAGTTAAAGTTATAAGTGTATCCATCCCCCAGATAGTGTGCATGGTACTCATTAGGTGTGAATTTACTCATTCCCTCCCTCCCCCTCCCACCTTCTTGATTTCTGATGAATGTTATTTCCATATGTGCACATAAATGTTGATTGATTACTTCTAATTTAATGGTGAGTACATGTGGTGTTTGTTTTTCTATTCTTGTGATATTTCACTTAGAAGAATCATCTCCGGTTTTATCCAGGTTAATACAAGAGGTTTTAGTTAATCATTTTGTTTTATGGCTGAATAATACTCCATGGTACACATATACCACATTTTATTAATCCACTAATGTATTGATGGCACTTGGGTTGTTTCCACATCTTTGCAATTGTGAATTGTGCTGCTATAAACATTCAAGTGTAGGTGTCTTTTTTGTAGAATCTCTTTTTTTTTTCCTTTGGATACATCCCCAGTAGTGGGATTGCTGGATCAAATGCTAGGTTTACTTTTAGTTCTTTGAGGTTTATCTTCACATTCCCTTCTATAGAGTTTGTACTGGTTTGCAGTGCCATGAACAGTGTATGAGTGTTCCTATCTCTCTGCATCCCTACAAGCATTTGTGTTTTGGGACTTTTTGACAAAAACCTTACTCACTGGAGTTAGTTGATAACTTATTGTGGTTTTGATTTGCATTTCCCTGGTTATTAGACATGTTAACCACTTTTTCATATGTGTGTTGGCCATTAGTCTATTTTCTTTTGAAAAGTTCCTGTTCATATCTTGCCTACTTTTTAATGGGGTCGTTAGATTTTTTTCTTGCTGATTTGCTTGAGTTCTTTATAGATTCTAGTTATCAGCCCTTCACCAAATGTATAGCATGCAAATATTTTCTCCCATTCTGTAGGTTGTCTATCTGCTCTAATGATTGTTTCCTTGGCTGGGCAGAAGCTTTTTAATTTGATCAGATTCCATTTATTTATTTTTGTTTTTGCTGTCATTTCTTTTGGGGTCGTCTTCATAAATTCTTTGCCTATGCCAATGTCTATAAGAGTTTTTCCAACATTTTCTTCAAGAATTCTTACAGTTTCATGCCTTAGGTTTAAATCTGTTATCCACCATGAATTGATTTTTGTGAGAGGGGAGAGATACAGATGTTCTATGATATTCTTCTAATTGAATATTGCTATCTTTCCCTAGGTTTGGAATGCTCTCTTTTATTATTTCTTTTAATAAACTTTCTACCCCAATCTCTCTATCTTCTTTTAAGGCAAATAACTCTTAGATTTGCCCCTTTGAGGCTACTTTATAGATATTGTAGGCATGCTTCATTTTTTTATGGTTTTTTCTTTTTTTCTCTTCTGCATATTTAAAATAACCTGTCTTCAAGCTCACTTATTCTTTCTTCTACTTGATCAATTCTGCTGTTGAAAGACTCTGATGCATTTCTCAGTTTCTCAATTGAATTTTTCAGCTCCAGGATTTCTGCTTGATTTTTTAAAATTTCAATCTCTTTGTAAAATTTCTGATAGGCCTCTGAATTACTTCTCTGTGTTATCTTGAAGTTCACTGAGCTTATTCAGAATATCTATTTTGAATTCTTGGTGCCTGGTAGTTCCATCTTGGGGGACTTGGTTAAGATATGGGAGAATTCCCTCTATTACCAGGCAACGCCTCTCATTCTTTTTCCTCACTCCTTTGCTGGGTTGCTGGAGTTAGGGAAAGAACAGTGTGGGCATTCTCTCATGGCCACTGTTGCTAGCACTGAGTCTGGACATATCTGAAGCCAGCCCAGTCTCACCCAAATCCCATGGTGATTGTTGCCTGGATATCTCTTATGTTTATTCAAAGCCCAGAGGCTCTTTAGCTAGCAGGTGGTAAATCCATCCAGGACTGGTTTCTTCCTTTCAGGGCAGCATGTTTCCTTCTGGCCCAGGGTGGGTCTAAAAATGCTGTCCAAAAACTAAGGCCTGGAATCAGGGCTTCATAATTCTGCTTAGAACTTTATTTTACTGTGACTGAACTGCTACCCAAGTTGCAAAGCAAAGTCTTCTGAATTATCCCTTTTTCTTTCCCTAAGCAGAAGATTCTCCCTTAGGTGCACTGCCTGGAATTGGGGGAGGGTAAAGTTTAAAGAAAAACTGAGCAGTAGCTAAAAGTGTAGGCAGGAAACAAAGGATAAAATAATTGGACAGATTTTCTTGTTGGCTCAAATATATTTTTCTGAGATCAATTCCAAAATTATTTGATTGATGGTTTAGGTGTTGCAGGACGATATTTGTTTAGATATAACATTGTAGTAAGTTTAATCAATGAATAATCATTTTTAAGTCCCTTCAATTTATACTGCATAGGAAATACAAGAAAGTTAGTGTGAGTTAAAACAGGTGCAATAATCATAGTCACTATTAAAAGGCACAATGCAGGATTTGACCATGAGAAGAAATGACATCATTTTGAGTAAAGTTTTGAAGCCATTTGACATTTTCAAGCTAAGAATTCATGAAAGGTCAAAGGATCAAAAATTAATTCTAAATAAAGGTTGGTTTATGCATTTTAAGGCAAGTCAGCTTTATATAACATGTACCGTGATCAGGTGACGCCA
This sequence comes from Indri indri, assembly GCA_004363605.1. Taxonomy (NCBI): domain Eukaryota; kingdom Metazoa; phylum Chordata; class Mammalia; order Primates; family Indriidae; genus Indri; species Indri indri. The sequence goes on along the minus strand of RJWJ010000457.1, from coordinate 70,396 downwards.
CTTGTTCTATGGATGAAATATTTAAAAATGAAAAATCTTTGTGCTTTGTTGATTCAGAACTATTTACAATGTGTTATCTTTTCTTGTTCTTCCCAACTCCCTGTGTCTTTGCATTGCCCTTGAATTCTGTAAAGTGGAACCTTATTGAGGTTTGTCTTTCTATTTGGCATTTTTCTTCTTAATCCTACATGTTAAAGTAAACATATTTCCAATTAAAAAATCACGAGGAAGTTGTGCTTTTAACCAAGATGTAATAACAGGGAGTGGATTTACACTCTGGCCTAAAACAAAAATAAATGTACAAATATAAAACAATAGTTTTTTATTAATAAGATATTAGATATCAGGAAATGCAGGACAGTGATCCCTGAGACAGAGGAAATCAACAAGGTGAACCAATTGACTGCCCCATATTAGAGCCTTGAGAGTGTTTTCCAGTTGTGGTGCAGGGAGGGAAACATCGGCAGAGCACGATGAACTCCCTGGATTGATATTTTGGGGATTTATCCTTTACTAGATATATGGTTTGCCAGTATGTTCTCTCATTCTCTAGGTTGCCTTTATATGCTGAGAAGATTCTGCTCCTCCTGGAGGCAGAAGCTAGAGAGGCAAAGGCATCACAGGGAGTGCATAGGCCAGGCAACATTGGTGAAGGCTGAGGGACAGGGCCAATGATGTAGGATGACTCAAGTGCGTTCATGAACATGTGTGGAATATACTATACATCCAGATATACATCAGTGGAGGTTTTCAAGAGATTAGGGATTCTGTACTAAGTAGGGGAGAAAAGACAAACAAGATTGGATATTAACATTAATATGGTCTCATTCTTATCCATAGTCATTTGGGGCCTAGGAACATTCATGCTATGTAAAAATCAAATGAGAAAAAAAGGTTTAGTACTAGCCGAACTTCAGTAGGCACTCATTTTCCTTATTTCTTGCTCTCTTGTACAAATATAAGAGCAATATATATACATACATTAATATGTAATATGTATACACTCATATTATGGTGTTCTAATTGGCATCTTAGAAAAATAAAATATAGCATAAGAGGTATTAAAGGAGATAGAAAATCACATCAAAAACTGTACTCACCTTTTTTTTTTTTTTTTTTTTGAGACAGAGTCTCACTCTCTTGCCTGGGGCGAGTGCCATGGTGTCAGCCTAGCTCACAGCAACCTCAAACTCCTGGGCTCAAGCAATCCTTCTGCCTCAGCCTCTTGAGTAGCTGGGACTACAGGCATGCGCCACCATGCCCGGCTAATTTTTTATATATATTTTTAGCTGTCCAATTAATTTCTTTCTATTTTTGGTAGAGACAGGGTCTCGCTCTTGCTCAGGCTGGTCTCGAACTCCTGAGCTCAGAATGATCCGCCCGCCTCGGCCTCCCAGAGTGCTAGGATTACAGGCATGAGCCACCGCGCCTGGCCTGTACTCACTTTTAAAACAGATGGACATAATTTATCATATAAATTTCATGAAGAAAAAGTCTTCTAATAAAGTTTAATATTTATTTCTGAATTCCTTCATAATTCATAATAATGTCTTACAAAAATGATATAATGTACAAACGTATTTATTACTTTAAAATGTGAATAAGAATATTGAATTCTTTAACCTCTCTTCCCAAATGGGCTGTTTTGAAATAGTCTAGAACACAATGGTTTGCAGTCTATATTCCACAGAACCTTAGGGTTCCCCTTAAAATTTATCAAGGGTGTGAGGTTGTTGAGGGGTGGAGGGTGAATGATCCCTTCCCACTTTTTCTGTTTTAGGTATTGTGATTCCAAGTAAGATTTCATTTGAAAAAATGATTATGCTACTGGAAAAAATAAAGAGAATAAAAGGAGGAGAAATAAAAGCCACTGTTATAACAGAAAGATCATTAATTAGGAATCAAGATGCCTGGAATATAATCTAGTTATATGCTTTTGGGAAAATTATTTACTTTTCAAATTCTGGCCTGCAAAGGTTAAGAGTAATATAGCTTAACAACCATTATATGACCCTAGAATGGGTGAATAGGTGAGGCTGGTTAAACTTAAAAAAATGATTGCTTAAATATCAATGTCTTAGATATGTTCAAATGACAATGATTAAAACATTTTCTTTTAGATCAAATATTTGTTTTTAAAATTATATTGATATTACTACCTTGCCTATCAATACAAATTACCATTTATGGAAGTATTATTTTATTTAACTGAATATTTTCAACAATCCTATGATTTTTTATGTTCTCCATTTTACTAATGAAGGACAATGAATCTCCGAAATGTTCAAAACTTGCCAAAATTACACAGTTCTTCAGGCCTTGATGACCTTAAAGTCCTTCCTTTCTACCCCATAGGAAGCCTTTTAGTATAGCATTGGGCCATAGTGGAGCTTATTTGTGGAATCAGTGTCTGAGTGTTGGGGATACTTTTGGTTTCTGTTATATAATGAATCAGTATTGACTGGAGTTATAGTCTTAGTAAGAATATATACATGGGGGAGCAGGGTTCAAGATGGCTGACTGGACGCATTTCATGCCTGTCTCCTCCACTTAGAAGAACCAGAGTAGTGTATAGGCAGTCAAACTTTGAGTACATTATCTGGGAGAGAATTCTGGAATTCAACAGAGAAGTGATGGGGGAAACCAAGAACAAAGAAGGAGGAAGAAAGGCAGTTTCCTTGCTTAGGATTGGTTGGGAGCTGGGAGTGACTCCCCAATGTGGGAAAGGGTTGCATGAGAGACTTTCAGTGGCCACATCCCCCCTGTGGAATCATGCAATTTTGGTCACAGGAGAAGCCCTCAACACTCCTAACCCTGAAACTAACATAGGGAGCTGCTGGGAGACTGTGGGGTGGAACTGCTTGAGGAAGCGAGCTTATGCAGGGCCCCATACTCTTTCTGGGTCCTAAGCAGCTCCAGCAAGGTGCCATTTTCAAACCTACACACTGCACACTGTCCTGGGACCCAGGTGGGGATGGGGCATTGCAGAAACTGGGCTGTTGCTGCTGGGATGGGGATCAAGTCAGGAGCACTCCTACAGCAAAGGCTAGGAAGCAAGTGAGGTATGGGCAGCAGCACCAGTACCAGAAAGTGTGCACTGCTGGAGTCTAAGATGGGGATGTGAGTGGAGTGTGAGTTACTGCTGGGACTTAGTCATAAGCTTAGGCATGGGCTCCTGCAGCCAGAGTGGAAGGCATGCCCTACTGCAACTAGGGCATGAAGGGGATGCACATTCCTCACCTGTCAGTCCAGGCTGCGGCTATTGAGGACAGCCCATCCTGTCCTGTGTCAGGGCCTCAGGGCAGTTGCTACTGCCTCTCATGTGAGCACTCCCCCTGGGGCATGACGATTGCCCTGTCCCCATCCACCATGACTCATGCTTGCTCTCACCATTGAGGGACTGGAGCACAAGCATTGTTTCAGCTCCCACCCTCAGAACATATAACCTGAGGTCCTAAGGATTGTCTAACCCAATCTACCACCTTGAATACCTGAGCACTCCTCCCAGGGAAATAAGATTGGGACTAAATTCCTGGCTGCTACCACCTCAGCTGGCACCTATCTACAAGAGACACCTGTGGGCCTGGAGAATGTCAAGCCCAGCCCATTGCTGTCACTGCCAACATAGTGCACACTGCTTAAGACCCAGATAATTGTCCTGCTACTGCTACAACCATCACTCATGCCATGCCAGCTGCCAATGGGCTTAAGAATCTGCCCAACTTCCCAGCCCAGTGTTGCCATTACCAACATCCAAGAAAATCATGTAGAGGGTCAAGAATCAACCTGCTGGAAATCAACAATGCAGGTGCCAATATACATTGCTCTGGGACACAAAGATAGGCATGTTCAGTTCACTGCTGATACCACTGGGACCTGAAGACTGGCCCAGCTGGCATCTAAGTCTACAGAACAACTTCACCACAGCCTCCACTAATGGCCGTACACTAATCCACTTAAGAAGTCACAGGTACCACTAAAATGATACCAAAGCCAGAGAAATAATATACAGAGTACACTACTGCCTATACCTATAATCAGAGCCAGAGTGCCCTACAAATGAACACCATAGATATATCTTCAGGAAAAATTCTCCCCTATGAAGATAAATTCAAAAATAGGAAGAAGTGACTGTTACATCATATACACAGATATCAACAAAAGAAAATGTGCAAAATTAAAAAATAAGGAAATATGATATCTCGAAAGGAACACAATAATTTTCTAGAAAAAGATCATATCAAAAATAAATTTTTGAAACCCTAGATAAAAAATTCTATATACTGATTTTAAAGCTTAGTCTTAAAGCTTTATCTCTAGTGGGATACAAGATAATTGTGAAAAACAATACAAAGAAATCAGAAAAATAGTTCAGGATATTAATGAGAAATTTACCAAGGGTATAGATATTTTTCAAAAGAACCAAGTAGAAATTCTGGAACTGAAGAACTAGTTATAGGAAATACAAAAGACATTTGAAAACTTCAACAATAGATTAGATCAAGCAAAAGAAAGAATCACAGAACCTAAAGGCAGGCCTTTTGAAATAATCCAGTCAGACAGAAAGAAGAACAAAAAAGAGTAAGCAAAGTCTTTGTGACATTTGAGACAGGGTAAAGTGACCAAATTTATGAATTATCAGTATCCCTGAGGGAAAAGAAACATAAAAGCCTATTTAACAAAATAATAGATAAAAATTTCCCAAGTCTAGAAAGAGAATTAGACATTCAGATACGGGAGGCTGAAGAATTCCTAGGCATATAAAATGAATAATTGTCTTCTCCATGGCACATTATAACTAGACTGTCTAAAGTTAAAGATAAAGAGAAAACCCTAAAAACAGCAAGAGAAAAGCATGTAGTAACCATAAAGGAAACCCAATAAGACTAACAGAGGATTTCTGAGCAAAAACTTACAGGTCAGAAGAGATTAGAATGATATATGCAAAGTGCTCAAGGAAAACTATTTCCACCTAAGAATACCATATCCAGCAAAATTATTCTTCATAAACGAAGGAGAAATAAAGTCATTCCCAGACAACAAATGCTGAAGGAATTCATTACCACTGGACTGGACCTGCAAGAAATGCTCAAGCAAGTCTTAAACCTGGAATTGAAAAGATGACATTTACCATCATGAAAACACATAAATGTGTAAAACTCACTGGTAAAGCAATCATACAAAGGAGGAGGAAGAGAAAGGACTCAAATGGCACCACTACAGATATACACCAAATCACGAAGACAAACAACAAGGAAAAAAAGGGGGGAACAAAGAACATATAAAACAACCAGAAAAAAAGTTAATGATATGACAGGAGCAAAGCCTCACATATCAATAGTAACCCTGAGTATAAATGGATTAAAATCTCCCTTTAAAAGATAGAATGGCTGAATGGGGGGGGGGGGGGGAACATGGTACAACTATATGCTGCTTACACGAAACTTACCTTATTAGTAAAGACACACAGATTGAAAGTGAAAGGTGGAGAAAGATAGTCCATGCAAATGGAAACCAAAAGTTATCAGAAGTAGCCATTCTTATACTAGAGAAAACAGACTTTAAGTCAAGAACAGAAAAAAAAAATACAAAGTAGGTCATTATATAATGATAAAGGGATAAATTCAGCAAGAGGATATAACAATTCTAAATATTATATATAAATTATATATATTATATATAAATACATATACACATATATTTTTTTTTAATCAACACTGGAGCAGCCAGATTCATACAGCAAGTAGTACTAGATCTAAAGAGAACGATAGGCTGTGGTACTATGATAGAGGGGAAATTCAACACCCTACTCTCAGCATTAGACAGATCCTCTAGACAGAAAATCAATGAAGAAATATTGGATTTAAACTGAAATTTAGACCAAATGTACCTAACAGACATTTATAGAACATTCTGTCCAATAATTGCAGAATACACATTTTTTTCATCAGCACGTGGAATATTCTCTAGGATAGAACATATGTCAGGCCATAAAACAAGTCTCAAAAAATTTTAAAAAATCAAAATCATATGAAGGACCTTCTCAGAACACCATGGAATAAAATGAGAAATCAATACCAAGAGGAACTTTGGAAACTACATAAATACATGGAAACTTAACAATGTGCTACTGAATGACTATTGGTTCAACAAATTAAGATAGAAATAAAAAATTCCTTGAAATAAATGAAAATAGAAACACGACATACCAAAACTTGTGGGATACAGTAAAAGCAGGGAATGGAGGGAAGTTTATAGCAATAGACACCTACTTCAAAAATGTTGAAAGATTACAAACTAACAATCTAACAATACACCTTAAGGAACTAGAAAATAAAGAACAAACCAAACCCAAATTTAGCAGAATAAAAGAAATAATACAGATAAGAGCAGAACTAAATGAAATATAGACAAAATAATATGAAGAATCAATGAAATGAATATTTGGTTCTTCTAAAAGATAAACACAATTGATAAACCAGTAGCTTGACTAACCCAGAAAAGATCCAAATAAACACAATCAGAAATGAAAAAGCAGACATTACAACTAATGTCACAGAAATGCAAATATCACCAGACAGTAGTATAATCAACAATATGCTGACAGACTGGAAAACCTAGAGGAAATGAATATATTCCCGGAAACATACACCCTACCAAGATTGAATCAGAAAGAAAAAGAAACCTGAACGCACCAATAACAAGTAATGAGATTGAATCAGTAATAAAAATCAGTAATAAAAAGGCTCCTAACAACAACAACAAAAAGCCCAGGACCAGACTGATTTACAGCTGAATTCTACGAAATGTAAAAAGAGAACTAATAGCAATCCTCTTGACATTATTATAAAAAATAGAAGAAGAGGAAATCCTCCCTAACTCATTCTATAAAGCCAGCATCACCCTGTTACCAAATCCATACAAGGACATAACAGAAAAAGAAAACTATAGGCCAATATCCCTGATAAACATAGATGCAAAAATCTTCAATGAAATACAAACAGACCAAATCCAACAGTAAGTAAAAAAGATAGTACGCCATTATCAGGTGGGATTTATACCAGAGATTCATGGATGGTTCAATGTATACAAATCAATAAACATGATACATCACATCAACAGAATGAAGGGCAAAAACAATATGATCATCTCATTGCCTGAGGAAAAACCATTTGATAAAATTCAACATCCCTTTATTATAAAAACTCTCAACAAACTAGGCATAGAAGGAACATACCTAAAAATAATAAAAACCATATACAAAAGACACACAGCTAATATCATACTGACTGGGGAAAAGTTGGAAGCTTTTCCTCTAAGAAGTAGAGCAAGACAGGGAGACATACTTTCACCAGTCCTATTAAACATAGTACTGGAAGTCCTTGATAGAGCAATCCGGCAAGAAAAAGAAATAAAAGGCATCCAAATTGGAAAAGAGGAAGTGAGATTGTCCCTCTTTATGGATGATATGATCTTGTATCTAGAAAAACCTACAGACTCCACCAGAATACTCTTAGATTTCGTAAATCAATGCAGTAAAGTTTCAGGATATAAAATCAATGTACAAAAATCAGTATTCTTTCTATATACCAATAATAATCTAGCTGAAAAAGAAATCAAGTGCAATCCCTTTTACAAATAAAATGCCTAGGAATAAATTTAACCAAGGAGGTAAATTATTTCTACAGGAAAAACTACAAAACGAGAACTTGAAGATGACACAAACAAATGGAAAAACATCCAATGCTGAAAGATTGGAAGACTTAATATCATTAAAATGAACATATTGCCCAAAGCAATCTACAAATTCAATGTAATTCCTATTAAAATACCAAGATAATTTCTCACAGAATTAGAATAAGCAATCCTAAACTTCATATGGAACCAAAAAAGAGCTCAAATAGTCAAAACAATCTGTGTATAAAGAACAGAGCTAGAGACATCACATTATTTGACTTCAAAATATATTACAAGGTTATAGTAACTAAAACAGCATGGTCTTGGTGTAAAAGTAAACAGATAGATCGATGAAACAGAATATAGAACCCAGAAATAAAGCCACATATTTACAGCCAACTGATCTTCAACAAAGCCAACAGAAACTTATATTGGGGAAAAGACACCCTCTTCAACAAATAGTTCTGGGAAAATTGAAAAGCCACATGGAAAAGAACAAAATTATACCTCTATCTCTCAACACATACAACAATAAACAGAAACTGGATTAAAGACTTAAACATAAAACCTGAAAATATAAAAATATGTGAGGAAAACCTAGGAAAAACCCTCTTGGACATTGGTCCAACCAGAGTTTATAACTAAGACCATGAAAGCACAGCCAGCAAAATAAAAAAAATAGACAAATAAGACTTAATTAAACTAAAAACCTTCTGCATAGCAAAGAAAAAAATAACAATCATCAGCAGAGTGAGGAGACAGCCTGTTGAATGGGAGAAAATATTTGCAAACTATTGTCGTGACATGGGAATAATATCCAGAATGCATAAGGAACTCAAACAATTCAACAGGAAAAAAAAAACAATCTCATTAAAAAGTGGGCAAAGGACATGAGTAGAAATTTCTCAAAGAGCACATACAAATAAATGGATAACAGGTGTGTGGAAAAAGTGCTCAGCATCACTAATCATCATCAAAGAAATGCAAATTAAAACCATGATGACATCTTACCCCAGTCAGAATGGCTATTATTACAAGGACAAAACATGACAGATATTGACAAGAATGTGGAGAAAAGGGAACTCTTACATATTGTCAGTGGGAATGAAAGCTAGTATGGCCACTGTGGAAAATCACACAGAGATTTCTCAATTAACTAAAAATAGAACTACAGTTTGTTCCATCAATCCCACTACTGGGTATTTACACAAAGAAAAAGAAATCAGATATATCAAAGGGATACCTGCACTCACATACTTATTGCAGCACTATTCACAATAGCAAAAATACAGAAAACCTGTGTCCATCAAGGGGTAAATGGATAAAGCAAGTGTGGTATATATACACAGTGGAATACTACTCACCCATAAAAAAGAACGAAATCATGTCATTTGCAAGCAACATGGGTGGAAATAGAGGTCATTATCTTAAGGGAAATAAGCCAGGCAAAAAAGACAAATATTGCATGTTCTCACTTATATGTGGGAGCAAAAAAATTTGATCACAAGGAGGTAAAAAGTGGAAAGATAGATAACAGAGACTGGTAACAGTGATTAGGGAAAAGCGGGGAGGATGAAGAGATGTGTGTTAAAGGGCACAACATACAGTTAGATAGAAGGAATAACTTCAGTGTTTGATAGCAGAGTAAAGTGACTCTATTTAACAACAATGTATTATAATTGGGTTATGGACACCCTAAATACTCTGACTTGATCACTATGCATTATATACACATAACAAAATTTCACATATACCCTGTAAATTTTTTCAAAAAAAAGAAACATACACTTGGTGACAATATGATTAAGATGTTCTTGATCAAACTCAGTTGCAAGTGTTTTCCCTCAACTTTATTAAAGTGTAATTGAGAAATAAAAATTGTATGTATTTACAATGTACATGATGTTTTGATGTACATATACATTGTAAAATGATTAAATCTAACCAATTAACATTATCCATTATTTCACACACTTTTTTGTGATGAGAATATTTAAGATCTAATCTCCTAGCAATTTTCAGGTATACAATTCATTATTACAAACTATAGTCACCATGCTGTGCAAAAGATCTCTAGATCTTGATCATCCTGTCTAACCGAGACTTTGTACCCTTTAACTAACATCTCTCCACCCCCACCACCACTTCTCACCCTCGCAGCACCCGGCAACCACCATTCTATTCTCTGCTTCTATAAGTTTGACATTTTTACATTGCACAGATAAGTGAGATCATGAATTGCAAATATTTCTCCCCTTTTGTTCACTGAAGTCAGCACTTCATTAAATATAACTTACTCAGCTCGGTAAGCAGCAGAGCTAAGATTCAAACCCCTGTTACATTTAGTCTAATAGCCATGTTATTCTGTGTCCCAATACTTTCCCATCTAGTGAATTTTAACACACCCTACAATTAAGACTTTAATTTCAAAATGGTAATGCAGTTATAAAAATCGAACTAAAACAATCTCTTAAGACATTGAGCTTCCTCTTTCCCTTTCAGCACTCGATTTATTTAAATGCTGCACCACTAATCCTAACAGAGATCTCGTGTCTGTCTGAACAGGTAAAAAATATCCAGTTTCTATATTAACCCACTTTCTAAATTGTGGTGTCTGCATTAATGAGGTATATTTATATGTACACAAAGAGTTATGTAAAATACTATGCATCAATAAAATACATTTATACAGTTTATTAGGCTTCCCTATTCTTATGTTATTTAATGGTTACTGGATAAACTACATTAAATGATGACTTTAGTTACTGACAATTTGAAACAATAGGAAGATGAATACCTCTATTTGAAGCATAGCTCAAAGTTGTAACATTTAGTCAATCATGCTGTTTAATGTTTGTTACTTTAATTTTACTTCTGAGGCGGAAAGCTATTTTTTTCTTGATTGTTAATTCAATATTACAGCTGGGCCTAAACTATCACAGATCCCCTGAGCCTAAATATTTAATATTTTAGGCTGGTTAAAACGCAAAATGGCTGAGCCACAGACTGCCAACCTAGGGCTGCAGTTTGGATTTTCTTTCTTTCCTTTTTTCCTATATATTAGAAATCACAGCAGGGGCCTGTTAACATTGGTGCTTACTGCTTATGGGATTTCTGTTTTACAGGGAGGGAAAAGCTCTGCACACCAACAGATGCATGGCAAAAAATATTGTTATAAAGAAACATTTTATAATTGGGTTGTATTTGATAATATCCAAAACTGACATAGGAGGAATTAAGAGTTCAGACATTTTCTCTCAAAATTCAGAATTCTATTAGTTACTAGTGGTAATAAAATTCCTTTTAGTTATTAGTATTCAAAACAATTATAAATTTATATTATTATGGTAGCTCTCTTCCAAAGAGCCTAAGACTGAAAAGAAATATATAGATTATTAATAGTATTAAATATTTTGGGAGAGATAGTTTTTCACAAAAGTTAAAAAGTTTGAATTCTTTTTTCAGACTGCTTGAGTTTGAATCCAGGTATCAAGACCAAACAATCTTGATGGTGGATTAATTACAGTGCATATAGATGTCTCACTGTCACCCTCCCTCCCTCCCTCCTTCCTCCCACTTCTCCCCTTCCTTTATAAAGAACACTATAAAGAGACACTCCACCCCATGGCACAGTCGAGTTGGTGTAGCATTACAATGAACATTAGGCCATCCAATTTCTAATTCTAGTTCCGTATCCCGATCTGGTGCATGAATCTGGCTTCTGCAAAATAAGCGGATTGATCTAGATCAGCAACTGTTTATTTTCTTTCAGACTCCATGAGGATAAATTCAACATGGCTTTTCTCTGTTCATTCTGAACCTGTGCTACAGCTATCCCCTTAAACAGACTCCGTAAATATTGCTCACCTGTGATATAGTTTGGCTGTCTGCCCTTTCCAAATCTCATGTTGAAATAGATCTCTGGTGATGGAGGTGGGGCTGAATGGGAGGTTTTGGGGTCCTGGGGGTGGATCCCTCATGAATAGCTTGGTGCCTTCCCCGTGGTAATGAGTGCGTTCTTGCTCTGTTAGTTCATGTAGGAGCTGGTTGTTTAGAGAGTACAGCATCTCCCCCTGTCTCTCTCTTGCTCCTGCACTCACCGTGTGACATGCCTGCTCCCCCTTCACCTTCCCCTTCTGCCTTGATTGGAAGCTCCCTAAAGCCCTCACCAAAAGCAGTTGGGGCTGCCACGCTGCTTGTACAGCCTGCAGAACCATGAGCCAAATAACCCTCTTTTCTTTATAAATTACCTAGCCTCAGGTATTTCCTTTACAGCAATGCAAAACTGACTAAGACACCTGTATTTCCACTGAATCCTCACTTACATTTTATTTGAGAATGAATGGCAAAGGACTCACATTGATTTGTAATGTAGGAGTGAACTAGACTCTTTCAGTTGCAGATAATTTTGTAATTTAAATTCCATTAGATTTACTTTAATATTTATTAAGTTTTAAATTTGAGGATGGAGTATACTCTCTAATAGTGGTAAAAATAATTGTAACTTAACTAAATGCATTCTCATCCTAGGTCTGAACAAAATTTCTAATTCTGATACTGTCTCTCTCTATATACATACATATATATGTATGCACATATATTTATCAATATCAACAGCAATATATTTGTTCTTCTTTGTTTTCCATCCTGTGTTTGAATTTTACTGAAAGTCTCTAGCTGTTGTGTCTATTTTTTTAGCTCTATCTCTTTGAGCTTTATTTCCTCTATCTTTTGTAAATAAAACATGATCCTTAAAAATGAAGTATTATTAACACTGTGTTATTAGACCGAAGGCAGTGCAATATTTCAGAGGCATGTCTTGTAATGAATGAAATACAGTCACACAGAAATTTCCACAAAACAAACACATAAAATAGAAACACGTAGTCAAACTGAGGACAGAATGCTGAACCGGAATTCTAGGTGCTATATTTTGTGGGGTTTTTTTCCCTTTTGCCACTAACCTGGGATAAAATGATTTAATGTTGTGTCTCAATTTTCCATTTATGGAGGAAAACCAATATCAAACCTGTATAAATTGCAAGATGAGAGTTTGTGCTGTACAACTTTGGCATTGGTAAATCATATTCCTAGTAAACCTGAAACAATCTGAATCTTTAAGCAGTTAAACTAGGGGATAATCATTTACCTTATTCAAGAGATATATCATTCATTTGTTCAACTTCACACTAGGAATGTCAGTGGACACATATATGAAGAAAAATATTGTGGACAAGTATAGGGGACAAAAGGGGCACCCAAATATGCTACATAAAATAGCAGAAGGTGATGTGTGCTTCAACACTGGTACCAAGTTCTAGAGGAATTGAGAGAGAGAAGACTAAGGAACAATTTTACTATTTCAATGGCAATATAACCAGAGTAACCTAAACTGGAAAATTAAAGGATGAAAATATGTATGTATATATATATATATATATATATATATATATATATATAACTGCAAAAAATTAGATAATATCGTACTTTCCCAAAGATACACCTTGAGATTATACGAGTTACATGTTGGGTGGTCATATCTTCCAAAACAGGGCCATTTTTGAGAGTGAAAGGAGGTATATTAATTACTCTGGATAATGGGTGTAAACCAGGAATATCTTGGGTAATGTGGGATGCAGTGCTAATTCTGACACTGGACAGAAACTGTGACACTACTGTACTTGCAAGCTAAAAAAAATACTTCCAGTCTATCTATCTCTCTATATACATACACACATTGTGTATGTATATACATATATACACACACACATATATAGATACATACATACACACACATGCACACACAAACTGACAGAAAGACAAGAAAATGAATCAGGAAATGGATCTCTCATTTCCTCACAGAGCATCTTGAGTCAGTTCCCCATGTTCCAATTTCCCATGTGGAAACTCAGAAAGAGCCAGATGCACCTGCACAGGTAGCACAAGAGGAGCACCACATTGTGACATTCAGAACTTACATAGAGCAGCTGGCATTCCTGCCCATCCTCTCTCCTGGGAACTGAAAGATACAGAGATAGAGATAGAGAAAGAGACAGAGATAGAGACAGAGACAGAGATAGAGATAGAGATAGATAGAGACAGAGAGAGATAGAGATAGAGGTAGAGATAGAGATACCTTTGCTCTGGAATATAAACCAATCCTCTATGGGGTGAGGAGGAGAAGGTGTCTACTTCATGACCTTTACCTCTGCGGAATATAACCATGTGGCTACCGGGAGATAAATTGCTATAGCTCTCTATCTTTAGGGTTGCCATTCAATTGTCTTTTAACCTAGCTGCCAGTACTCTTTGCTCAGAAGCACAAAGATATTCACGGAACACTGTCTACTAACAATGACGTCAACCTAGTTGAATATCACCGGTGTGCATGACTATCTTTTCAAAACCAAAGACAGTTAAGGTTAAGTTTCGGATTTTCAGTGTAACCTAATGCTTTCCTAGACTTCTAAGATAGCCTTGTTTGGGGCCAAATATACGTGTTCATATTTGAATTGCACATCCAGATTGAATCCAGTTGAATTTCCCACAAACTTGTGAGATGAGAAATATAGGTGTTAAGTCTATTTTTGGTAGTAAACCACAGAAATCTGACTTGAGCTAGCTTAAGCCAAAACATAAAATTTGTCATAAGGCCACTGGGTATCTCAGAAAACCCAAGGGAAAACAACAGAGCTGAGATGAAGGATTCTGCCTCTCTGCATCTTTTTCTTAGTTCTCACTGTGCCTCTGCCTCATTCTTCTCCCTCATTGAAGATCAGCTCTCTCTGTCTCTGTCCATACGGTGTAATATATAAACTACAGGGTACTTTTGTTTCCAAGTCCTAACATAGCTCTTAATGGATATTCTACACATCTCTCTGTCTTAGGGTTTTGGTTGCCAGAAAAAGAGACTAAATCAAATTACCTTGAGCCACTCATGCAATAACAAGGGAGAACCTGTGAAGCTTAACAAAGAAAGTCATGGGTTTCCAAATAGACAAAATGTAACACTGAGTTACACACTGGAAGCAGGTGAAGATTTTTCCCCTAGGAAGTTAGATTTTGTTCATCTTTTGCCTTTAACATGATTCAGAAACTTACTCTGCTCCTACAGCTGCTACCGGTGCTACCCAGCAATAGCCACCTCACCACCAGGCAGTCTTTCTGAAAATATTCTCACCTGAGCACCCTGGCCTCCCTTTACATGGGTTTCAGTTTTTGTCCTGGGAAGAACTAATCAAGTCTCCTTTCGGTGGCACTTTTAGAATTTCTATATGGGCGGGACTCAAAGGCAGCCATCAGACTTGAAGAGGAACCTCAAAATAGTGTTTTCATTATTAATAAAATTACCTATTTTAAGAAATTAAGATGGGAAGTGATAAAGATTATGGAGTAGGAGTGAGTCTCTTTCCCATACTAATGCCAGGACTAGAAATGTACACATTTCCAGCAGAGAAAATCTGATTGGAATAGAACGTGGCTGTCATTCCTGAGCAGAGCTTTTGCACTGCTCCCAAGTCATATGCCCTCCCTGGACTAATCAGGAGTGTCCAGCAAGTTATGGTCACATGGCACGGCTCAGAAACACCTCCCTAGAAGGAGCTGCCAAGACCTCACTACCTAAGGCTCCTGCATCATCACCGTGAGTGTTCCTCCAATTAAAGCAGAGGGAAGCTGATTTGCAAGAGTACCGAGCCATGGATTTGAGCCCTGCATCTATGGTTCAAAGGGTCAGCAACTTCGGGCAAGTTATTTCCTATCTCTGATCCTCAGCTTTCTTGCCTTTAAAATGAAGATATTGAGAACTACAGTGAAGATCAAATGAGACAGTGGATATAAAAGAATTTTGTGATTGGTAAAGCTGTGTGAAAATAAAAATAAGGGGTTAACCTTTGTAATGTTGTAAAATTTTCAAAAGACTTGGGTAAGACTAATAATTAAATAGCCAACACTTCACAAATGCTTCTGCTCTAAAAACTTTATGCATATTATTTAAATTAATTGTTATAATTTCTCCATGGGGTACATGGTATTATTATTTCTATTTTCAGATGACAAATCCAATGTGCACAGAGGTTAAGCAGTTTGCCCAAGGTCATACAACCAGTAAGTAAAGTTAAGATTTAAACCCAGATGGTTTGGCTGAAAAGCCAGCTGTAGACTGTTCTACCTGTCTCCAAGACTCTAATAAAATTTCATGGTTACAAACAGTATGAAAAGTATAAATTCATCCATTGGATGGAAAATTAGCTTTCTTCACTGTCCAAAGGAACTAGTGATAACCTTAAGAACCCAAGGAGTTCTTATATGAGAAAAACCTCTACTTTTTACACGGCCAATCTGCCCAAAGTTTTGTCATTTGCTGGTTTAAAAAGATTGCCTTCATTTATTTTACTTTTATTTTCACATTTAGATTAGGAGGATCTCCTTATTCTCTCAGAAATACCCATAGGGTTAGTAAACTCTGTTAGTTGTATTCCTGGATTAAAGAGGTGCTAAGCCAGCAAATTAAGTCCTTTGATCTTTTATAAATAAAATAGCTTTATAATTATCAACTTTTTGTTAAAAAATTCAGTTCCTTTAAACTATGAGGGATCATATGCCAAAGTAAACATTGATTTTTCTGAACCAGTTTTCTAATTTCCCTAGTTAATATCTTGATGCATACATGTAGATTTTCTGAAAATAACATAGAAAAATTCTATTGCCCCAAACTGATTCCATTATAAATATGCAGCTTTTTATAATTGAAAGGTTAGGTGGGCAATTATTTTCTTCTTTTTACTCTTGCTTATTTTAGCTTTAAAAAATTAACATCTATTTTTTGTTAATAAATAGTTATTTTTAAACTAAGGCATCTAAATACTTTACATGATTCTTACTGACCCTGAACATATGGTTCAAAAGTGGGGAGAAGACATAGACATATGCAATTAACTTGTATTATCATTATTTTAATAGCCGACAATCACCACATATGTTTAGTCTGTTTTTGGTACTGTTTTAAGAGCTTTTTATGTGTAATTCATTTAATCTGCATAGCTCTACATCATTGGTGTGGCAGAAATTACTGGGTTTCCCTCTACTTTCTACTCTCCCCTTCTGCCATAGTATTAAATGTTTTAGCAACTCATATGGCATCACTTGAAACTAGATGTGGCCAACGATTAGGTTCTAGCCAATGGGATATAAGTGGAAGTGATTTGGGGAACTTCTGGATCATACCTTTAAAGGAAATGAGGACACATTCCCCTTTATCTTATTCTCTGCTGATGGCTAGAATGTAGACATCATGGTTGGAGCTGGAGTAGTCATCATGGTCCATGAGATGGAAGCCACCTTTTGAGAGAGCAGAAGAATAAAACACAAAGAGCCTGATCCCCCAGAATCACGGTGTCATCTATGAGCCCCAGATTCCTCCATCAGAGAGAAGCAAACGTCTATTTTATTTAAGTGACTTTTATTTTTGCTCATTGTTATATAGCCAAACCACTACCCTAACTAATGCAGTTAGTATCATCATCATTCTCACGGTAAAGTTGGGTGAACTGAGACACAAAGAAGTTAAGTGATGAAATGGCAGAGCCAGGATTTGAACCAGAGCTTCTGTCTCCAGAGTCTACCCTTTTAACCACAGCCATCTACTGTCTCTGATAAGGTACCATGTATATGTGTTCTTTCTTAATTTTAACACACGATTTTCTGCTATTTGTGACTTTGGGACTTAGGGATGGGAAGTCAGGCAGTTTTTCTTTGCTATTTTGGACCAGATAAGATTTCTGATTGAAATCAATCTGGATATGGCTAGATCCATGCAAGGGAGGAGAGTGAGGCTGACAATGGAATCCAGGGAAAGGGTAGCCCAAGCAATGGTGTGGAGAAGATTGGAATGAGGAAATAATGAAATAGAGAAGGGAGTGTGATTAAAGGGCTTCAATTCTTGCATAGCTGATGTGGTGAGCAAATAACTAGTGTGTAATAAACAACGAGAAGACAAAATACATGTCTTCATATCGGTGATGGCTCTGGATCCACGTCAGGTGAAATCAAAGTTGCCTGACATCTTCAAGTTGGTCCAACTAGCTGCAAGTTCCATAGGATGATGAAGAGCATCTTCTCTACAGCCTCAAGGAACATGTGATGCTCTGGAAACTTGAGTTTCAGTGTGAGCCTGTCCACAGTAGGTCTTCTTGGCTGCCTGGAAACTGCCAGAGCAGCATTTCCTGCAGCAGCATTGAAAGCTACTGTTCTATTACCCTGTCTATCCCGGTTTCTTCTGTCTGTTTTTTGGCAGCAAGAGCAAGATACACTTTGGGATTAGAAAGGTATGGTGCCTAAAATTAGAAGATTCTGAAACCATCTCAAAATGACCCCTTACTTTCCACACAGATTGACCTAAATTTCATTTCAGAACACAGATGTTTCTTCCCACCACATGATTTTTGGGTGTGTTTCTTCACTCCTCTGTATTTTATTTTTCTTAGGTGTGAACAGAAGACTTGAACCAAATGAGTGCAAGGTCATTCACAGGAATTGCCTCCCATGGTTTGCCCTTCTCCATAGCTTTGAATTACCTAGCACTGAAAAAGAAGTCATAGACCATGAATTTTCTTGAATATTTAATACTTCCTTACTCTTCACTGCACCAGTTACTTACATAATGGGAAGTTTTATGCATTCATGCCTTTGTCTAAGAATCCATGAAAGAGGAAATGTCTCATTAGGAAAGGTGACTTGTATTTGCTTACACTGTGACTAAGGCAAAAAGACAATACCATCTTTAGGAAAGTGGAATTGTTCCAGAGAGAACAATAAGAAGACGCATCTGGGCTCCACATTTCTGCCATCCAAGCTCACTCTCTCATTGAAAGAAAATTTCCTAACTTGTAACTTTGTCAACATTGCTCTAGGAGAGGAGTGGTAATAACCATCACTGACAAAGAATGCAACACAATGCAGAATATGCCTGATGCAAAGCATCATCAAGTTGATAGTGCTTTATGCTTGGCAGAGTGCTCTCACCAATGGAAGGCCCCCTGCCCAATGTGGGTGAGACACAATGAATAAAATATGATCACTGCTCAGAGGGGCCTATAATCCAGGGTAGAAAATAGACACATGCATAAATAATTCCAACTGAAGACAGACCCTCATATATGCTTTATTAAAAGTACAAAGAAAATGCTAGAACAGCAGAGAAGAAGAGGTTATATCCTATATGGTTGTAAATGAAGTTTTCTTGAAAAAAGTGAGAATTTGTCAAGTCTATTGCTACTAGCAAACATAATTAGTCACCTAGTTTACCTACTTCTTTTATTTCTTTTAATTTTCATAATAACCCAAATGAGGAAGTAGAACATGAACAAAAAATTAGAAAATGCAGACAATGTATTATCTTACGGGAGCATATAGAAGGAGTTGATGCTTCTATTAACCCTGGAGCAAACCACATAGAGTTGCCTATGTAAGCAGCATCTAGATTTTAGATTACTGCTTGTAACTGGGGAGTGTGCCCTATGGCTTTTGACTTGGGGCACTTAAAGTTAATTTTATGCATGCCTCATACTCTGTATTTTAAGTCTGACCATACCTAAAAGGGTTGCTAAGTAAATGAGTGAGAAGGTGGGCAAAGAGAGAAAGGAAAGGGTATGAGAGGAACTCATGCCAATTATATGATTAATATACAGTCTCTCCTTGGTATCTGTGGGAACGTGTTCCTGGATCCACCATGGATACCAAAGTCCACAGATGCTCAAGTCCCTATATAACATCATGTGGTATTTGCATATAGCCTATGCACATCTTCCCATATACTTTAAATCATCCCTAGATTACTTATAATACCTAATGCAATGTAAATAGTTGCTATGCTGTATTCTTTAGGGAATAATGATTTAAAAAAAAAGTCTGTACATTTTCAGGATAGACCCAATCATTCATTTTTTTTTTTTTTTAACTTTTGAATATTTTTACTCCACAGTTGGTTGAATCCATGGGTGTGGAACCCACAGATACAGCAGACCAATTGTACTTTTGTACTTGAATGAGGACATAGAGGCAGGGTGAAACAAAAAAAGGATGTTTTTAAAGCTTCGAGGCTAAGAAAAGAACATACAAGAAGAAAAGAAGAATCCTCAGATACTGCCAATGGTGATTTCTCCTTCCACCAGTGATTTCTCCAGCCTTCCTCTGTTGGATGACCCTCTGACAGTGAAAATTGATAACTTTTTGAAATGTGAAGTTAAGCAAAGACTTCAAAGACATGGGGAGGCCTGAATACTACATTCCTAGATGTAGTTTTCAAATAGGACATACTGGGTGTCCCTACTTCCACTCCCACTTCTCATCTAGCTGATCTGGAAGTTCCTTCTTTTTCCATGTCTTTCCCAATTGAATACTGCAGGGCAAGAGTAATCATGTCCAATAATATCGTCCTTTAAAAACTGTCCTTTGAAACTGGAAATAACTCTTGTGAAGAAGCTAATGCATTATATTCCAAAGTTTGTTTCTATTCCAGAAAACACTAATAAGTGTAAAATGTTTTTTTAAATTTATGCACAAATAAATTTAGAAAATATCAAGCTAAACCAAATTTGTACAAGTTTTCCCTTTTCTTAAATATCGCTTTTCTCAGAGATTTTTGTAAAGTGTGTTGTGATTCTCCAAAATGGGATGAGAGTATGATATGTTCCCTAAACTTATTTTACTACTGAACCTTTTTCTTAATGAACATTTCATGGGTCTAGGGTTTTATGACACACACTTATGGAAATGTTGACCTAAGATTGCTTATCTGATGTATTTGTTAACCTTTTAGTTTGGAGTTGTTCCCTTATTGCTGACCAAATTTTTAATAAAAACTTGAGTAATTACAACAGAAATTCACCAAAAACTTAGATATGCAGTATAATTATAATAATGTTTTAAAAAAAAACCCTAAATTTAGGTAACAGAGTAAAAGAAATTATTTCACATTATCAACAGTAGTCATTTTAGGGTAATGAGAATATGTGATTTTCCTTTATTTTTTCCAAATACTATTTAAGAATATGTCATTAATAGAAACAGAAAAGAAATAAAACAGTTAAAAAGTAAAGGTGACAGAGGAGAGTAACAGCAAGAGAGTGAGACATAAATTTTGAAGATGTTTTTCTTACAAAGGTTCCTTTCATTTCATTTTTTGTGACTGAATATATTGCAGTTCTTACCTTAATCCTCAAGAGTGCAGATTGAAGGTATCAGCCGACACTGTCAGGTGGTGGAAAGGGCCCGGATCCGGAGACTTAGGGGACTTAGGTGTTAATCCTGGCTTTCCTGCCAAAAGAAAAAAGAATAAAAAAAAGAAAAAAACCACAAAAAATCGTTCAATCATATGTAGCTCTGTGCATGTCTCCGTCTTTCTTCTAGTTTATTCACCACAGTTCTGTGATCTTAATAAACCATTTAACCTGAGCCTCAGATGGCTCATTTGCTGAGCAGTCATCTCCTTCATAAAGTAATTGTGTAAAATCACCCTGATAAACATATATTCTGATGTTTATGTGAAGTAGCTTTTTAAAATATATTTTTATTATAAAAACAATACATATTCATTATAAAAAACCTTAGAAAACACAGAGAACTAACCAGAAATTCATAAATATCACCCATGACTTTACCATGCAGTGACATCCATGTTGTTTGCACTTCATTTAATCTGTTTTAAAACAGTGAATGCTTCTGCTTTTATCCTACTATGTTCAATGAACCTGGGCAGATAAGGAGGCACTTACTACATGTGTTGAATAGATAGGATAAAAGCATGGTTTCCTTATTGTCTTCTTCAAAACTCTCTTATTTGTGACTTACGCTGAGTTTCTCCCATGCCTTAAAAATAGGCTTTCTCAAAACTTGCTGCTCTTCAATTTTTTTCAGGGCCTGGCTACTGTTCATCATCCCAGTGCCCCAACCATATTGTGAAGCTTCTATGACAGCCTTCCACTGTTCCAGTGCACACTTGTAAAATGACAGAATATTCAATGTGGACAGACCCGGGGAATCTTCTATTCTGCTCTCCAGTTCCCAAAAGGGGAGTCTGGGTTATCAAGAAGGAGCTAGTTTAAAGTTATAGAGTTGACTCTTAGTGGAGACCTGACTCACCTTGAAACTGCTATGGCCCTTACACCAGAACAGAACATTCAGAACTTGGTGGTCAAGTCAATCTCAAAATATTCCTGTCCACATGCAGAGAAGTCAACTTGAGGAAGAGTTTAATTATATCCCTACTTCAATTTATGAGACATTTCTCTGTTGATACAAGGTCTAACTCAGATTTTGTAGGCTTCTTGCTCTCTGACACTACAGAGTCCCTAAGGGTCATCCTCACAGCCTTCACATTGGCATCTGTTGAATTTAAGTTTTCCTCTCAGAATACTCCCACTTGCTTCTTTTGCATTCTTTCAATCTTAACTTTTTAAAAAAATAGTAAATGTTTCATCATCTACATGTTTTTTGTGAGCAGTCTTTAACAGCAGCAATAACCAGGAAAGAGCTAAAGGAGCCCAGTCACCAGCCATGTCACACAGTGATTCATGTTAGTGCTTGAAATTATTGTATCCTGTTTAATGGAATTGATATAGTTTTGGTATAAATCACTGTTATTTTGGTGCTCAGCTCCACACAAAACTTCCCCTTTAAAACTGATAATAAAAGATTTTCATGTTAGTAGAAATAATCCTATGAAGCATATTTTCAGTGTACGGAAAGTCCATCTTCTCTTCATCCCAAGTTTTCTGTCAATTGTCTCTTGCGAAGCCGCCAGTCAGCTCAGTGACCTTGATTACAGGCTTGATTCTCAAGCCCCAAGAACTGCTGATCACATGAAAACACATTCTGGACAGTCTTGGTTCTCAACAAGACATACAGGAATTCTGGGAGAGTTTTAGAAACATTTCTACATTGCAAACTGCTTCAATCACATAAACTCCCATTTTTGTTTGTTTTAATTTTTTTGTTTCTTATTATTTAAATTTACAAATAAAAATTATATATACTCAGGATACACATGACGTTTCGAAATATGTATACATTGTAAAATGACTAAATCAAACTAACTAACATATGCATTACTCCTCATACTTACTAATTTGCGGCAAGAACACAAAATCTACTCTCTTAGCAATTTGCAAGTACACAATACATTGTTACCAACTATAGTCACCATGTTGTAAAATTCTCTCCAACAAATGGTGTTGGAAAACTGGATATCTACACGAAGAGCTTGAAATTATTATAGATCGGTATCTCATGCTGTGTGGAAAAAAAAAAATCAACTCAATATTGGATTAAAGCCTTAAATGTAGAAGAAAACATAGCCTCCCACTCCTAAAGATTTCCTCTTGTCTCTTTTTGGACAACAACCATGCTTCTAACAATTTCTGTGCAATTTTGCCTTGTTTTTGTCTTTCAATACGGTGCACTTCCATGTAAGTGTAGATAGTACTGCATTCAAGGTGTTGGGAATTTAGAGTAAGGGGTACATATTAGGGCCACATATATTCAAACATATTATACCCTTTAAATTACTTTCTCTTAATCCTAGCGATGACCGAAATTAATTTTCATATGTAATGGGAGCTTTAAAAACAAAAGCGAAAAACAAAAAAGAAAACAAATGGGAACAACCCAGAGACGCGTCTTTTAGCAGCGCGCAGCATTTGCGACACATCAACTCGAGCACCTTCCCAGCCCGGTGCGCTAGCGGATCCGGGCGCCCTCACCGCTGTCTGCACACCGCAGCGGGACGTTCGAGAGCCCTGGCCGGCCGGTCGCTCCTTCCCTCGCAGTTAACCGAGGAACCTGCGCCCGCAGAGCCGGCATCCGCGCTGGCCGGGCCCCGCCCTGGCTCTCCCGCTGCGCTTCTCCGCCCGGGTTCTGCGCAGCCGAGTGAGCTGCAGTGAAGGGAGCAAAAGGCGGCGGCCCGAGGGGCAGGAGGGACGAAAGGGCAAGGTCCGCGAGAGTTCCCCAGTGAAGTGTCCCCACTTTGTGTTTGCAGGAAACCGGGGTCCTGGAGGACCTCCCAGGGTAGGTCTGCGGGGCGCTCTCCTCCCCAAAGCCCTGAGCGCTGTGCCGCATGAGATACAGGGGGACCGCGGGCATATTTCCTGCTCGCCACCAGACTTCAGTTGAGCAGGATTCTAACCCCATCTTCGAGACCCCACCACGAGTCCCTCGGTTGAGTATTATGATTCATTAATTTCTATTCCAAACCCGCAGCAATCATTTTCCCAATGTCAGCACTCCTAAATAAACAGGTGGTGTTTTTTCTTTTCTTTTTTATCTGAAACGTTATGGAACCTCCACGACCTAGCTACCTACCTACCACTCAGCCCCTTATTTATAGTGTCCTCTAATCCAGGGTGCTTTAAAATCTTCAAACACACTGCTGGCTTTTTGATCGCATTCGGACATTCCCTTCTCTAGTATTGGTATGTTCGACTTACTGTCAAAATATGATAATTACAATGCAGTGTAAAATATTAGTTATCATTTAGCCTTTTTTCTTCTCACTAGTATACAGCATGAATCACACTAGGAGCGTAGCTAGGGAATTATAACCTTGTTAATTAACATAATTTCCTCATCACTTCGGTGAGTCACCATCAAGTGAAAACTGCTGAGAGTTAGAAATAAGGTACAAGGCACACACCTTTTCTAAATGGAGATGCATTCTCTACTCTCCGCATCCCAATTTCTCTGGGGATTAATGAGTAATACTTTAAAACTCTGTAACTGTTAGAAATGGGAGCATACTAGTGAAAAAGAGTTGCCAATTTGATTTAATTCAGTGCTTTATCAATTCAACTAATTAGTAAAATAACAACGATGATGCAAAATGTTGAAATATAACTAACGCCTTTTGCTGCCAGAGAGCAAAGCCAAAAGTACACAAGTGGAAGATGGAGCGCCAGGGTAAGATATTGGAAGGAAGGGCCTGGAGTTTCCATCTCCCCTCCCTTTCCTGGAAGAGAAGTTTAGAAGGTGGGCATTTGTGGAGCTCCCCTCCCAGGGGCTGTGAGATTCCAAGGCACTTCCTGCCATGGTTAACCTCCACCTAGCAGTCTCTTCACTGCTCAGTGCCCCACTATTACTCTTTAGCCACCACAGGATGTGGCCCACCCTCCCTGCTCCACAGCCAGGACCTGTGCTCAAGCCGAGATGTCTTCCCAGGAGGCTTCCTGGAGCAGAAAAGCCATGGATGTTCTATTAATAGTTTCTCCTGTTCTGCCTCCAAACAACTTTCTGGACCTTTTAAGGATTTTGAAGAATCCCCCACACCATATAAATATAGGAATTGGAATTCTACGTCCTTTTGTATCAATTCTGGCCCTGTCGTTTACTAGTTGTGTAAGTTTGGACAAGTTACAAAACCATTTCCAGCCTATTTTCTAGATTTTTAAAATGGCAATAACAATAGTACCTAGTTCAGAGGGTTGTGATGAGAAGGAAATGGGATATTGTCTGTAAAGCCCTGACACATCATGAACTATAGATAACTATTATTTATTTTCTTTTCTTTTATTTTATTTTCTGACTCCAGTTTCTAAAAGCTGTGTTACTTTGGGCAGTTTTTCATCAAATAGGGGAAGGGGAGATAATAATAAAACCTATTCTTAGAATTGTCTCGCAGATTAAGTTAATGAATGAAAAGCATTTAGAACAAGACTGGGCTCATATCAAATGTTCAAAATGTTAGCTCACTTTATTCATCTACTTGTAGATCTGGATGCTCGATTAGTGGAGGAAGCAGAACACGAGCTAGGTCTCTTTTCTGTTCTTTAAGTGTCCAATGGTAAAGAAAGAACACAGAGATGTCCCTTCAAGCACTCCCAGACTGCTCTCTCCTCCCCGGCGTCCACTGTCTACTTCCGACCTGCCTTCCAGGCTCCCCACACTAAGTCATTCTCTGACCTGAGGAGAGATTAAATGGAGATAGGGCCAGTGGCTTTTTTGGCCCTTGACTGAGGACTGGAAGACATGCAGGGAACATCATATTCTGAATGACAAAATCATCCTAAATGTATGTGACATGGAGTGATCTTGGCCTTTTATTGGTCTGCTGGGACTCTTAAGCTTCTCCCATCTGGCTGGCTGGTCATTGACATCCATCTTCTAGTCTTTATTACTTCACTTTAAGGTTCTGGCACTTGTTAAATCACACATGCCTTGGAAGGGTGTATACTTCTAAATTGTCTTCAGTTAACTTTCGCCAATTCTTTCAGCCAGTATTGACTAATCTGGTGTAAGGTTGGGCGCTAGAGTCCAGCAATATGGCGAAGAACAGAGCAGAGCTGGTCAGCCTCCTTTACAGACATCAAACAGGTAATCCCAGCCATCGTTTGGCATTTATTGTGCAGATTTTGTAGCAGTGCGGGCACAGAGGACCTAATGGTGCTGGGTTCTCATGAAGGAGGGAAGGAAAATGAGGGGAGTGAAAGAATAGTACCAAAAAGGCCTTTCTGGACATTTTTCCAGAGCTAGGTGGGTTTTTACAACTGGCTGCTTAAACACCAAGTGGGACATGAGAGACATGTTTCTCTTCTGCCACTTTTCTAAAGTTTTCTTAATTGCACTGAAGCATATAACATACACACTTTTGACAACCAAAGCTCAGTGTCTTAGTCTGTGGTCTGAGGAAAGAGATACCACTCCACTTGGAGAAGGCTGCTTCTTGCTCTTAACGCTCAATGTCTCTCTCTGTAGCTGGTTTGAAAATAGTATCAAAATTGCTTACTTGGCATCAAGGAATGGAGTGGTGGTGGGGTTGATGAGAGAGAATATGCTTCTGCTACAAGTTAAAATATTTTTAAAATATTTGGAAGCCAAATATCCTTGACTGCCAAATTCTTGGTTCAACTTTCTTTTCTTTTCTCTAAAATGGAATGTTTTTCTAAAGACAGAAAGCATAATACTTGCTAACACATAGTGCTAGATTTTTGCATTATTGGCTAGTGCTGTAGGGTTAAAACAGAATATATTTTGGCCATGCAGTTGTCTGATAAGGAATTTTGGTCATGTTTAGTTTCGAGAAAGAAGAATCTGTTTTGTTTTAGGGATGGTGAAGGATGGAAATGAGAACTAAATCCCTAGAAAAATCTCCAAGACTGCCTGTGGGATATGGATATTTGCCTCTTAAATGTAGGCAGACTGCTGAGTGTTTTAGATCCAGTGATTATACAATCTGTTATAACATAAGTGGATATCAATTTTAAGCTCAAAATGGATTTTCCTAGTGGGTCATGTATAAAAGCTATTTCCAAATGAAAAAAAATCTGATTGTAGTAAACTGTGAGATATTTTAGCTGAATAGAACTATAACAGAGATTGAATCAAATAAAGAATCTGTTTTCCATACAGTATGTTTTTCTGAAACAAAAAACAAAAGCAAACAGGTATATGTGGCTTAATTACCTGATTAATCCTGAGAAAAGTCTCAGTTATGCCGGAGATTATATCTGTGTAGAAATGGTTGAGAATTAACACTTTTTTTCCTGCTAAAATTATGCTTTTACTTTCATGGAAGATCACCTAGTACACGATGAATTTTGCTGTCTGTAGGCAAGAGTTTAGTCAGCACTATTGTAGGAGAGCGTCAAATTCCTGGCAGGGCCTGGCAAAGAGGGCCTGGGGCCTATAGATAGATACATTCATAAATAAACTTATCAGGTTTAATTTTTAAGACATCATACAATAAATATATAGGAATTGCTCCTACTATTCGAAAACAGCAGCATTTGCTAATTTTCAAAGAAATAACAGGAAAATTTTTTCCTAGGTTCCTGGAACATTTGTGTGACTGCTATTTTGAGTTCCAGGGGTACTTTTGCAAAGGTCTTTCAGAAAGATCCCCTATCCCTACCCTGCAGCATCTATTCACTAAGAGAATTTTGAGTTATGAGGTAATGTGAAATGATTTATAATTTTCAGCCACATTTAATTAATTTTCCACCTCATTACTGTTTACAAATGTTATCTCACATTGAATAATGACTTTGTATTTATTTGTTTGCTGGATAGACCATTACAGTCAGAATAAACGCTGAAAATTTGCAAATGTAGAGAACTATTGTTTAAATAATCAAAAAAGGAGAAAAAAGAAGACTTAATTCATTGTATAGCATTTAATTATGCCATTTAAGAATTTTCATACACGTTTAAAACAGAGTTTCTTAACCTGGAGTCTGCGGACCATCGATCAATCCTTAGGCTGCACAAGGTCTGTGAATCTACTGACATTATAAAGCAGAATTTCAGATGTGTGTGCATATGTCCTCTTTATTGTATATTGATATTCTCACTTACATCAGATTATCAATGGTGTTTAGAAATTTAAAAAATAACCATAGAAGAATCACCAATTTAAAGGAGTCATGCATGCTAAATTTTAAATTAAAAACACGAATACATAACTTGTAAAACTTGTCATAGATTTAATTTTCTCCTAGATGATAATTTAAGGATGTCTGAGAATATCTTTTAAAATAAATATTTTAATAAGTGATTATTGCTAGCAAAGAATGTTTTGTACTTTACTGGTATAAAGTACTCATTCTAGTATTTAAGGCATGGGCTTTGTCAAATTGAGTAATGACAGTCATTTCTAAAATCGATAGCATGAAAAAACATAGCCAACTTGCCATTTCACAGAGAACTGAATATTTTGATTATCCCAAGAATTATATAGTGTAATAAACATGGGTAATCAAGTTTTTAGCAATTTAATAGGTTTGTCTCACTTTTTTTCTTTTTTTTCTTTTGGAATATTACAGTGCTACAAATGTTTTGGCTACATGAATTGCTTTTGTACAGTTTGAGTGAAAGTTATAAGTGTGCCCATCATCCAGATAGTGTGCATTCTACCTGTTAGGTGTGATTTTACCCTTCCACTTGTCCTCCCTCCCACCTGCTTGATTTCTGTTGAGTTTTATTTCCATATATGCACGTGTGTATTGGTCGATTAGTTCCAATTTAATAGTGAGTACAATGTGGTGTTTGTTTTTGTATTCTTGCTCTACTTCACTTAAGAGAATGGTCTCCAGTTCCATTTAGTTCACCAATTTTTTTATGGCTGAGTAGTACTCCAAGGTATACATATGCCACATTTTATTAATCCACTGATGAATTAATGGGTTCTTGGGTTGATTCCACATCTTTGCAATTGTGAATTGTGCTGCTATAAACATTTGAGTGCAAGTATATTTTTGGTAAATGTCTTTTTTTCTTTTGGGTAAATACCCAATAGTGGGATTGCTGGATCAAATGGTAGGTCTACTTTTAGTTCTTTGAGGAATCTCCATGCTATATTCCATAGAGGTTGTATTAATTTGCAGTCGCACCAACAGTGTTTAAGTATGCCTTTCTCTCTGCATCCATGCCAGCATCTATTGTTCATGGACTTTTTGATAAAAGCCATTCTCACTGGAGTTAGGTGATATCTCATTGTGGTTTTGATTTGAATTTCTCTGATGATTAGAGATGTTGAGCAGTTTTTCGTATGTTTATTGGCCATTAGTCTATCTTCTTTTGAAAAGTTTCTGTTCATGTCTTTTGCTCACTTTTTTAATGGGATTGTTTGATTTTTTTCTTGCTGATTTGCTTGAGTTCTTTGTAGACTCCGGTTATTAGTCGTTTATCAGATGTATAGCATGCAAAAATGTTCTCCCATTCTGTAGGCTGTCTATTCACTCTACTGATTGTTTTCTTGGCTGTGCAGAAGTTTTTAAATTAATCAAGTCCCATGTATTTATTTTTGTTGTTGTGGTTGCTTTTGGAGTCTTCTTCATAAATTCTTTGCCTACACCAATATCTAGAAGTGTTTTTCCAACATTTCTTCTAGAGTTCTTATAGTTTAATGCCTTATGTTTAAGGCTGTTATTGATTGTGAATTAATTTTTGTGAGTGGTGAGAGGTAAGACTCCTGTTTCAATCTCCCACGTGAAGATACCAGTTTTCCAAGCACCATTTATTGAATAGGGATTCTTTTCCCCAGTGTATATTGTTGCCAGTTTTGTCAAAGATCAGCTGGCAATAGGAGGATAATTTTATATCTGGATTCTCTGTTCTGATTCATTGATCTATGTCTCTGTTCTTGTGCTAGTACCATGATGTTTTCATTACTATAGCCTTGTAATATAATTTGAAGTCTGGTAAAGTGATGCCTCCTGATTTCTTCCTTTTGTTAAAGGTTGCTTTGGCTATTAGGACTCTTTTCTGGTTTCATACAAAGTATAGAATTATTTTTCCTAGATCTGCAAAAAACGGTGTTGGTATTTTAATAGGGATTGCATTGTATCTGTAAATCACTTGGTAGTATAGACATTATAACAATGTTGATTCTGCCAAGCCATGGACAAACATATGCTTGTCCATTTGTTTACATTCTCTGCAATTTCCTTCCTTATCATACATATGTTATGGGAATTACAACCCTCTAGTTTTAGATAAGCAAAGTGAAGTTTTGCATGCGTTGACCACCACAGTAAATACGAAGCAGACTTGGATATAGGTCTTTTTACTTCTAAAATTGTGGGGTTTTTTTTATTACAGCACATTGGTTTTTTATATGTAGTAATAACAACCATTATTCTTTAATACTTCAGAGAGCACTCTCAGAAGCACAGGTTAATTATTATTGTGGCTATTGTTATCATCATATAATTTAAAATATGACTGCTCATAATTTAAGCTTTCTGATAATTTGGATTCTAAGTGTGGCAGCAAATACCGTCACAAGATTATTTTTTGATAAAAATGGTTATAAACAAAGTTCACTTTATAATATTTGGCAAGTTTCATACTCACTTTCAGTTACATCAGTAAAATCGTTAATTTGATCACCTAGTTCTTGACTCACCTACTCTAACACATGCTCACATTTAATTTACATGTCACATATAACAAGAAAGGATATTCATCTCCACAAAAAGAATAAAATAAATGTGTTTATGGAATAGAGATGTTGGAATTTGTTCGGGTAATTTACATATGTTTGTTTGGTATTACAAAATCTTAAGTGTGGTTCAAAATTATTGATTGAGTGCTTAAATGGTCAGGCACAGTGACGGTTTCTAGGCATACAATGGTGCATGTGATGACTCTGTCCCTACTCTCAAGGAACTTGTATCTAATGGAGAATTGGAACTCTAATGTCTGGATTGTGTCGACTCACATTTTTTATATACAATATTTATATAACGAGTATGTGTGAAAGCCAGAATATCAGACTATGAGGAGATATCTCTTTCTATTAATTAGTTTCATGTTATAGAGGGAAACTACAGAGGGTCCATGTTTGGTCTTTCTAGTTGTCTTTGTTTTGCAAGGATGAAAATTTTCCTGTTGGGGAATAATAAGTACTCCAGTAGGGAGAAACTTCCAGCAGAGATTTGATAAGGTCTTGGGAGAGTTGTGGAGGGAAATTCAAATATCAGTGAGTAACCATTATAAGGAAAACCAAACTTGATCCCATGATTTTTGACAAATCTTTTAACTTAATGCTGCTTTAGGTTTCTTCACCTTTTAAAATGAACTAAAAATATTATATTTATCTGCATTATAGGATTGTGATAGCTCTCTGGATAATTTAACAAATATTTATTGATGCATAATTTCTGAAGATTAGCAATTTATCCTGAAAATTTTTTGTTTACTTACAGTTTTGTTTTATAGAAGAAAATCAATAGCTTATATACCTCATCTAACTAATAAAAGAGCCCAGATTGTTTATTTCTTGATAAAACCTCATTATTTCAGAAAAATATTTAAATATAGACTCCTTAAATTTACCTTCATTATTAGTTTCTTTAAGGTAATTGGAGGGAAAATGAGAATTTATAAACATACGTATATTTTTAACAGCCTTATTAAGATGTAATTTACATGCAGTAAAATTCCAGTTTTGTAAGTGACAATTAAATCACTTTTAGTAAATTTAAAGAATTGCACCCATCATCAAAATGCAGTTTTGGAACCTCCCACTACCCCCACAATATCCCTCAAACATATTTGTAACCACTCCTTCTTCCCTAGCCCCAGGAAACCACTGATTTGCTTACTGTTTTTATAAATTTAGTACTATTGAAAATTGCAGACAAATGAAATCATACAATTTGAAGCCTTAGAGTATGATTTCTTCTAGTTAGAATAATGTTTTTGAGAATCACCCATGTTATAACATTTCTCAGTATTTCATTCCTTTTAATTTATGAATAGTAGTCTATGGTATGGATATGCACATTTTGTTGATACATTCACCACTTGATGGATATTTGGATTGTTTCCAGTTTTTGATTATATGAATAAAGATGCTATGAGCATTCACATAAAGTTGTGTGGACATGAATTTTCATTTCTCTTATATGGGTAGATACCTTAAAGTAGAATTACTGGAATATATGGTAAGTTCATGTTTAATATTTTCTGAAACTGACATACTATTTTCTGAAGTAGCTGTATCATTTTACATTTCCACCAAGAATGCATGAGTGTTCCTGTTTTTTCACATCTTTGTGAACACTCACCATAGTCAGGCTTTTTGATTATAGCCATTCTAGTGGATGTGTAGTGGTATCTCACTGTAGTTTTAATTTTCATTTCCCTAATTACTAAGGATATTGAAAATACTTCCACATACTTATTAGCCATTTGTATATTTTGGCAAAATGTTTATTGAAATCTTTTGGTTATATTTTAATTTGGTTATTTGTCTTATTAGTGAGTTGCAGAACTTATTTTTATATATTCTGGATATAAGTTCTTTATCAGATATATGATTTGAAAACATTTTATCCGAGTCTATGGCTTGTATTTTAATTTATTTTAAACAGGGCTTTTCGAATTTCTTAATTTTCTTAAGAGGGTTTTTAAAATTTTGATGAAATCTAATTCATCAAGTTTAGCTTTAGGGATTTGGCTATTAGGGTTAAATTTAGTCACTCTTTGCCTAATCCTAAATATCAAAGATTTTTTGTGTTTTCTTTTGCAAGTTTTATAATTGCAGGTTTTACGTTTATGTCTGTGATTCATTTTTAGTTAATTTTTGCATATAATGTGAGATGTTTAGAAAATTGATCAGGAAGACTCCTCAGGAGAATAACTTGGAAAACTGTGTCTTTACCAAGCAAATGTGTAAGGAACAAATTGTGTACCCAAATAACCCCTTATCTTGTCTGTGGGAAAATAAGGAAATTCCCTTTACAAAAGAAGATCAGGAGGGACTTCTGCTTTGCAAAGTTGGGGAGGTAGGGACCAGATTTACCCTCCAGCCTGAAACAACCAAAAAAAAAAATGCAAAATACACAAAACAATGGTTTTCAAGATACTAGACTTCAGGAAACAAAATACAGTGATCATGGAGAGACAGGAAATTAACGAGGAGAGCTTAGGATTGCCCCAGTTTACTGCCTTGACAGAAATTCCAGGTCTTGGGGCAGGGAAGCAGTAGCCAAGTGGAGGCTGCAGACTCCCTAAACTGGGTGGAACAAGGCAGTCAGAATTCTCAGGAAATCATACTAAAGAGCAGAGAGATACATAGAGAGAGAACTCTAGATATTTGCAAAGGGTCCGCTACAGCAGGGGTCCCCAACCTTTTTGGCACCAGGGACCAGTTTCATGGAAGACAATTTCTCCATGGACTGGGGGTAGGGGTGAGGAGGATGGTTTGGGATGATTCAAGCACATTACATTTATTGTGCACGTTATTTCTATTATTATTACATTGTAATATATAATGAAATAATTATATAACTCCCCATCATGCAGAATCAGTGGGAGCCCTGAGTTTGTTTTCCTGCAACTAATGCTGTCGCTGATCTGACAGGAGGAGGAGGTCGGGCAGTGATGCAAGCATGGGGAGCACTGCAAATACAGATGAAGCTTTGCTCACCTGCCGCTCACCTCCTGATGTGTGGCCCAGTTCCTAACAGGCCGCGGACTGGTACTGGTCCGTGGCCCAGGGGTGGGGACTAGAGCTCTATGGTATTCAGCTGAGTACTGTTCAGTGTACAAATGTGAGGAAACTATGCTAGGTAGAAAAGGAACCATCCAAAAGGACCAGCTGTAACAGTTCATGTGGCTCACATCAGATTAAAAATTGTGTTTGTTCGCACCAGCCAGACTAGAAAGTTTAATAATTCACATGGCATTGTGTAAAGTATTCACAACAGTCTTAATTCAGCAGTGGAGAATAATTAGCCCTAAAATAAACATGCCCTGGTCCCATCTAGCAAATCTAAAAAGCAAGGCTTAAGGGGATCAAACCTGCTTCCAAGTAACTTAACTGCACCACAGACAAAATCTGAATACTATTCATAGAAATACAAAAATTTCCAGCAACCAATAAGGTAAAATCCATAATGCTTGAGATCCATTAAATAATTACTGATCATGCAAAGAAGCAGGAAAATAGGATAAGAAAAAAAATCAATCTTATTAATAAAATTGATCCAGAACTGACATAATGTTAAAATTTTTCAGATGAGAACATTAAAACAGCCATTATAACTCTATGTCACAGATTTAAAGGTTAAGTTAAAATATAGATGATATATGAAAAGGAACCAAATCAGACTTCTAGGGAAGAAAACTATTAATACAATATGATAAATGAAAAATATGCAATGGAATGGTATTATGGCAGATTAAATATTGTAGAAGAAAAAAATGAACTTTAAGAACTAACAATAGAAAATAATAAAAATAAAACACAGACAAAAATAATTTTTTAAAAAATGATCTAAGTGAGCATCAGTGAGTTGTGGGACAACTTCAGTCAAAATCCCTGAATGGGAGGAAAGAAGAGGAAAAAACAAATGGTTTGAAGAAACAATGGCCAAAACTTTTCTAAATTTGTTGAAAACTGTAAACAGACATATCCAAGAAGTTCAGCCAACTCAAAACACAAGAAAAGAAGACTGCATCGAGGCACATCATAATCAAATTGCTCAAAGCCAGGGATGAAAAGAAAAATCTTAAAAGTAGCTAGAGAATAAAGACATAGATACACTACATACAGAGTAATAAATGTAAGGATGACTTTAATTTCTCATCAGAAGCAATGGAATCAAGAAGACAGTACTGCAGCATCTTTAAAATACTTAAACAAACAAACAAAAAGATAACCTAGAATTCAGTACCCCGAGTTCAAAATGGAGGCAAAATAAAGTACTCTTAAGAACTACAAAAGTTAAAAGAATTAAGTCATCATCTGCAGACCTTCACTATAAGAAATGTCAAATAAAATCCTTCAGGAATAAAGAAGCTGATACCAGGTGGAAATATGAGTGAATGATCTAAACAGAGAAAACAGGATCACCACACATGGTAACTGCATGTATACATATAAACTGTTACCTCTAATTCTTTGGCATAGTTCTTTTTCTGGTCTAGTGTCATTTCCTCACATTCGTGCACTGAATAATACTCAGCTGAATACTGAATACTCTAGTCCCCACCCCTGGGCCACGGACCAGTACCAGTCCGCGGCCTGTTAGGAACTGGGCCACACATCAGGAGGTGAGCGGCAGGTGAGCAAAGCTTCATCTGCATTTGCAGTGCTCCCCATGCTTGCATCACTGCCCGATCTCCTCCTCCTGTCAGATCAGCGACAGCATTAGTTGCAGGAAAACAAACTCAGGGCTCCCACTGATTCTGCGTTATGGGGAGTTATATAATTATTTCATTATATATTACAATGTAATAATAATAGAAATAACATGCACAATAAATGTAATGTGCTTGAATCATCCCAAACCATCCTCCTCACCCCTACCCCCAGTCCATGGAGAAATTGTCTTCCATGAAACTGGTCCCTGGTGCCAAAAAGGTTGGGGACCCCTGCTGTAGAGGACCCTTTGCAAATATCTAGAGTTCTCTCTCTATGTATCTCTCTGCTCTTTAGTATGATTTCCTGAGAATTCTGACTGCCTCGTTCTACCCAGTTTAGGGAGTCTGCAGCCTCCACTTGGCAACTGCTTCCCTGCCCCAAGACCTGGAATTTCTGTCAAGGCAGTAAACTGGGGCAATCCTAAGCACTTCTCGTTAATTTCCTGTCTCTCCATGATCACTGTATTTTGTTTCCTGAAGTCTAGTATCTTGAAAACCATTGTTTTGTGTATTTTGCATGTTTTTTTTTTTGGTTGTTTCAGGCTGGAGGGTAAATCTGGTCCCTACCTCCCCAACTTTGCAAAGCAGAAGTTCCTCCGATCTTCTTCTGTAAAGGGAATTTCCTTATTTTCCCACAGACAAGATAAGGGGTTATTTGGGTATACAACTTGTTCCTTACACATTTGCTTGGTAAAGACACAGTTTTCCAAGTTATTCTCCTGAGGAGTCTTCCTGACCAATTTTCTAAACAGTGGTAAACATCTTTTTTTTTGACCCCCTATTGATCCCTTAAAGAATGTAACGATTTAATTGATAGCATTCATTTTATTACACATTCTTCAGCTAGCCTTGGTAGCTTTCTTTGCACTGCTTTTCTCCTTTATGCCTCGACTGCGGTCCCAGCAAAGGAGCCCCACTCCTTTTGGCAAAGGAACCTCTGAAGAAAACTTTTTGGGGATGATGATGCTGTAGATGGTTTCTTCCGATTGCAATTTAAAGTGCTGAGCTGAAGACAGAGCCTAATTCATTTGATTTCTGATTTCTATGATAGCATAATCTCCCTAAGCACAGTAAAAAGTTAAGGTCAGCTGCAGCTAATCGTCACGGGATTTGAACTTCAAAAAAATGGAAATAGGAAGTTTTTATGAAAAGCCTTAGATCCTTTTGCTTCATTTCCAAGACTTACAAGAACATTTATTTTCCAGTCTCAGGGCAGATTGAAACCATTATTCAGTCTCGTCCTAAAGGGGTAAGAATTTAGCTAACACCCATTTCAAAATGTTTCCTTTTCTTAGCATGTATATTCCTCAATGCATTTTGTGAGGATTACTGAGCTCTTGTTTTTGTTTTTGTGTTTAATTTTTCCTTTTTGTAAAATAGGTCAAGCTCCTTAGAGGAAAGTAATCCAATAAAATATTTGTCTAAAGTGAAGTTTAAAAGACATCTGTTTATAAGGGCTAGGCAAGGGGAAAAGGGAGGAAATGAGTTATACATCAAGGCTTCTGTGTACAAATATGCCCACTCATTTTGTGGATGAAGATTTACTGGCAAACCCATTAGGGCTGCAGAGGAGGCCTTGGGCTCTGAGCCAGGTCGCCTGGATTCAAGTCCTGGTCCTTCCCCTCATTAGGTGAGCAATCTTGGCCGATTACATAACTTCTCTGTACCTCCATTTCCCCAATTGTAAATAGGGGTTGTGAAATTGCCTCTTTCATAGGTTTGATATGAGGATAATTAAAGTTAATATTTATAAGGCACTTAGAATACTTCCCGGTTCACAGAAAGTACTATGCAAGCATCATATAAAATATACATTTTGAAATATATTTACTGGGAAATATAACCATTTGCTGACCCAAGAATCACCCCATTTTCTGAATTGTCATTTTAGACAAATATTAGGAAGATTGAGTTCTACTGGGAAATTTAATTCAAATATCTGTAAGACTACTTACATAGAAAAGACTGTTGTCTCCTGTATGATAGGAACTTATAACAAAGCATTGTTCCATCAAAAATATATTGAGGGTTTCCTGGGTATTAAGCACAATGCAAGGCTCTAAGAATTTAAAGATAAATACAGCCCAAGCTTCACTTAAGGAACGTTGCAGTTAACACCAATAAATAGATCCTTTTAAAACAGTGTGCAGGTGCAGTAGCAAGAATGTTTCGAAGGAGTGCCAGATCAGAACGCCTAATCCAGCAGTGTGTTTGTGGTTGGGCAAATAGGTCAAAGACAGCTATCTGGAATTGTTGAGTATAAATAAATCAGTCCATAAGAAGGGAAAGTGTATTCCTGGCAGACGGAGAGAATCATATTGTGATCCAAAGAACAAAGTGAGTCGTATGTTCAGCATTGCTGGAGCACCTGGTGGGTCACTCTACGTTCTGGGACTGGACTCAAGCTCTGAAGTTGAAGACACAATTTTATTATTATATGTCTCCCATATGTGAACTGAGTCTCATTGTTGACACATAATAACCAGACTCATAAGCAGCTGGTTTTCATCCATATATCATATTATGACAATACACAGAACTCTAAATCTTGCATGATAGCCAACTGATCATATGTTCACAGAGCCTCCAATTTTTACCCCGTTGGTTGAACCCATTTGGGAAATCAAATTAGAGATCAGAATGCAATTGGTCAGCATCAAAACTCAACAAAGATCATAGAAGTTCTTGGGGGACATTTCCAACAATCTGCATTCATGGATGCTCTATACTTATTTAATTTGCAACTGTCTCAACCTCAACCTTATTTCTTGAGGATTAGAAGAAGCATCCTCTTCTGAAGACAACTGAATAAAATCTGATAATTTATTGCTTTACAGTTTTCTAGTTTTAGAATCTGTGAAGGATTATGAACTTATTTTAATATATCCTTAATTCACACTGTTACATTACAATATGATTTACTTGGCAACAGCTTTCTCTAACACCAGATCCATAATTACGTATGTCGTAATAAAGAAACATTGTGGTATTCTCGATTGGATCAATGAATTCCTTTCTTGACAAAAAAATTACAAAACCTTTTCCTTTATAAGTTACTTCTGCCATGTTAATATTCATCGTCTGTTGATTTTTGTTAGATTTCAAAGGATAATTTTTCATTACCTTATCTGCAATTCAGAGGCTTTTTACATCTATAATTTATTTTTATTCTTATTTTGTAGCTGTCTGCTTGCTGACTAATGCCTTTAAATATACTTCTAGGGCCAGGCAATGAAAAACCTGCTTAAACATACATCTCTGGTAAGCAGAGAATATTAGGATTAAAGCTGAAATGTAAAAAACAGAATAGTATGAGAAAGTTACTCTACTTCATTTTTAAGTATCAAAAAAAGAAGAGAAACCCCAAATGTCTGATATTTTCATTCCTTGAGTCTTTTGTCTGTGGCATATTACCCAGGCCAAATTAATACCTTGCCCTCTTCAACACCTTCTGGTTAATTTCTTACCATATAAGCTCACTAAATATTATCCATATCTTTTGGATTTTGTCTTATATTTAATAAAAAATTATTTCCTGAGTTGAGTGCTGTAATATCTACCACATGGGACAAAGAATCATCTGTTGAAAAACATAGTTCCCTGTCATTAAGGATCTCAGATTATTGTTGGAGAAATGAGATATAATATGTGAAAAAATATCAAATATATTTTCACTGAAAATCAATATATAAATGTGTTTTATTAGAGAATATAATCACTTGTGAATTTCAAAAACAGTTATAACAAGGATTTAGAGCACTTAAGAAGGTTTAATATTTCAGATGGGACTTGAGATGAATGTTAAAGCATGGATAGATTAATTAAGAGGTGGCACAGAGAATATTTTAGAAAAGGGAAAACGTGAGAAGAAGCAGAGATAAGAATGATTGTGTGTGTGTGTGTGTGTGTGTGTGTGTGTGTGTCTGAAGAGTAAGGTATATTAACTAACCCTGTTGGGAGAAAGAATGTTCTTGTTCTGAAATGAAGGTAAATATATTTGAATAGGTAAAAATAGCTATCATTTATAAAGTGCTTGCAATGCTAAGTGTCCTACACAAATTATCTCACTTTATCCTTAGCAAAAAACCTGTAAAGTAGGCAGCACCATTTTCATCCCCACTTTACAAGATGAGGAATCTGGCGCTTAGTGCCTAAGGTCACTCAGTAAATGAATAGTGGTGCCAGGACTGGTACGTACAAAAGCTTGACTGCTGAGTCTAGGGTGCATGTACAGGACAGTCAGGCCACATATTTCAGGGTCTTTATAATAAGAAACAGGAACTCTGGCCTAATGCCTTAAAGTGACAGAAGGCCATTACAGCTTTCTGAGTGAAATGATGAAAGGATGTGTGGCCTATCAGGGCTACATAGAGTGATTTGGGATGAGCTCATGAAATCAGTGGGAAGACAGAGATAAAAGGGAGGACAGGTCAATGGTAAAAATATCACCACTTCCTTGTCTCTCTGCATTTGTTGACTGTACTCCTGACAGATGTATTGGATAGAATAAGAACTTGAATAGCCCAGCCCACGCTCCTCCCAGCACTACCCACTTCCCCCTTGAGCTCTTTCTGATGTAGCTGAAGGAACTGGACTGGGCCCTGTTCATGGAATACTTTAAGAGGCTTGAGTAATTTGGCCAGCTGGGGGGAGATTATTTTGTGAACCAGGAAAGAAAATGAATAATACCTTAGCTATCTGGAGTGGGTGTAATTTGTTGCTTAGGCATGCATCATACTCACCTCAAGGCTCATTTGACCAGGTTATAATTCAGGGTTTAACATTATTTTTATTAACACACACCTTGACCATGAACATGTTTCCTTTCTGCTAAGTATGGCAGTATGATCTGACTTTCTCTTTTCTTCTTCCACTTATATCTTGGCTCTTAACTAAATCCTACTACACTCCTGGCCATTTTGACTGATTCATGCTTTTGATTTTTTTCAAAGAATCCAATGTGCTTTGACATTGGTAGTTCTATAAATCAATGGAATAAGTAGAGCGATAAGTCCAAGCAACAATAAAGTTTTTCTTTTGAATTCAGCAGACAGAAATGGTTTAACTTCCTAGTCTACACAATACAAAAAGGCATATTCTTGTTAAAAAGGAAAAAGAATAACTGAAGTACATACGGTTACAGTCCCTGAAATTTTCTGTATCAAGTACAACAAAATAATCATGCTTTTTGGTTTATATATAGCCAGATCTTAAAACTCAATGAGCAGTATTATTGCCAAGAGTAATTAAGTTACTCAGAATTTGACCATATGGAATATAGTTATAACTGTTTTAATGTCCATTTTTCTACTAATTCTATCATCTATGCCATTTTGGAGGCTGTTTTTCTTGATTGATTTTTTTTACCTTCATTATGGGTTATATTTTCCCACTGTAATTATATCTGTAATTTTTGACTGGATGCCAGATGTGAATTTTATGTTGTTTGGTGCCGATATTTTTGTTTCCTTTTAAATATTCTTAAGCTTTGTTCTGGATTGAAGTTAAGTTATTTGAAAACAGTTTGATCCTTTAAGTTGTTCATTTTAAGCTTTGTTAGGTGAGATAAGAGTGGCCTTTAAATGTAGGACTAAATATTCCTCACTACAGGGGCAATACCCTTCTAAATACTGTATCTAATGCCTTTCTTATTGTGAGATTTCTCCTCTCTATTCTGGCTGGTGGGAATATAAACTATTTCCAGCCCTGTGTGGGCTCTAGATTGGTCTGTCTGCTTTCTGATGGATCTATCCCTGTGGTTTTCCCATAAACAAGTGCTCGTCAGTACCCAGCGGAAACCCTCTATCAATTGAGGGCTCACTCTCTCTCTTTCTATCTCTCACCCTCTCTGTGCAACTCTCTTGTCTCTGTGCACTTCTCTCCCCTCTTTCCTATCCAGTATTTTGCCATGCAAATTCTGTCCAACTTTGCCTCTTTGAATTTTCAACTCAGTCTCCTCAGCTCAGGAAGACCATAAAACTCTCAACACTGTGGCCTAGAAACATTCCACAGGCAGTTGGCAGGGGAAATCCTAGGGCTCACCTAGTTTGTTTCCTGTCTCAGAGATCACCTTCTTGTACTGTATGTCTGCAGTCCCCAATGCCTGGCCACAGACAGTACCAGTCCATGGCTTGTTAGGAACTGAGCCTCACAGCAGGAGGTGAGCAGTGGGCTAGGGAAGCTTTGGAAGCTTCCTCTGTATTTACAACCACTCCCCATTGCTTGCATCACCGCCTGAGCTCTGCCTCCTATCAGATCAGTGGTGGCATTAGTTGCAGGAAAACAAGCTCGGGCCAATGATTCTGCATTGTGGTGAGTTGTATAATTATTTCATCATATATCACAATGTACTAATATTAGAAATAAAGTGCACAATAAATGTAATGTGCTTGAATCATCCCCAAACCATCACCCCTCCCCACCCCCCGCCCCGATCCCCAGGCCCTGGAAAAATTGTCTTCCATGAAGCCAGTCCCTGGTGCCAAAAAGGTTGGGGACCACTGCTATGTGTTGTTCAATGTCTAAAATAGAAGCTTTTCAAAAGAAGATAGACAAATGACCAATAAAAATATGAAAAAAATACTCAATGTCACTGATCATCAGGCAAATGCAAATTAAAACCACTATAAGATATTACCTTATCCCTGTTAGTATGGCTTTTATTAAAAAGTCCAAAAACAATAGATGCTGGCATGGATGCAGAGGGAAAGGAACACTTCTACACTGTTTGTGGGACTGGAAATTAATACAACCTCTATGGAAAACAGTATGGAGAGTCCTCAAAGAACTAAAAGTAGACCTAATATTTGATCCAGCAATCACACTACTGGGTATTTACCTAAAGGAAAAGATGTCATTTTATCAAAAAGACACCTGCATTCAAATGTTTATTGCAGCACAATTCACAATTGCCAAGATGTGGAATCAACCCAAGTGCCCATCAGTTCCAGAGTGGATTAACAAAATGTGGTATATGTGTACCATGGAGTAATACTCAGCCATGAGGAAGGATGACTTAATGCCTTTTGCAACAATTTGGATGGAACTCAAGACCATTATCCTAAGTGAAGTATCTAAAGGGTGAAAAAACAAACACCACATGTACTCACTATTAAATTGGAACTAACTGATGAGCATGCATGTGCACAGAGGGAAGTAAAATTTAACAGAAATCAAGCAGAGGGGAAGGGGGAGGAGGGGATGAGCAAAAACCTACCTGACAGGTACAATGAACACTATCTGGGTGATGGGCACACTTACAACTGTGACTCAAGCATTATAAAAGTGATCCATGTAACCAAAAATATATGTACCTCCTCAATACTTTGAAATAATAAATGAATAAAAATAAAAACTATTGTTTCATATATTTAGACTGTTTTTTTAGTTGTCTAGGATGGAGAGTATATCTGGTCCCAGTTTCCTGTCTTGGAAGCTAAAGTCCAGTTATTCACATTTTAGGTACGTCAAAATATAAAATAAAAAACTGAAAAATTTTGGTGCTTACTATAAATTATGAGAGAATTACTTGTGCTCAAACTGAATCTGGACTCACTTAGAAGATATTTTGTAAGCCCTGGGAGCAGAACATGGATCTCTTCCAGATTCTCATTATGTCTCTTCACAGCAAAAATTGTTGTTCCGAAATTCTGTTTTCCTACACATCAAACTTTTGTGATGAGAAACGAGTCAAAAAAAAAAAAAAAAAAAAAAAAGGGAAGAAGAAGAAGAATTTCAAGACCAGTCAGTAGTTGTGGAAGTCTATTAACTACGTTTGGGATCAAACAGTGGTGAAATGTATATT
Source organism: Indri indri (assembly GCA_004363605.1). Lineage (NCBI taxonomy): Eukaryota > Metazoa > Chordata > Mammalia > Primates > Indriidae > Indri > Indri indri. Next base: position 27,276 of record RJWJ010000457.1, on the reverse strand, counting down.
TATACATTTACAAAAACCTACATATTTTGTTTTGGATGGTGTTATAACCAATAACTGACAAAAATTATTTGTGTATACTGGATGGTATTATTAATTGGGTTTTTGGTTAAATTAATATTAATTTGATTTATCTTGTTTTATGCCTTCCGTCGAAAATCTTTCTAATATTATTTTATTTATTTACCTAGTAAATAGAGGAAATTTGAAGTGTTGAGTATTTAGCATGTATGTATGATTCTAGCAGTACTTTCAGATCAAAGTTGAGCATTAGTAATCACTTTGTAGCACTAGAGATACAGCTAATGTATTTTCACTGGGGCTTGGTTGTTAGTACATTGATCAGATAAAAGACATTCAGCACCTAGGAAACCTGACACAGACATGTTCCTGAATCAGGGCTGGCACATAGAATGGGGAAGATTCCAGGAGCAGGAAAGGTCTTGGCTAGTGGGACTTGACAAGCAAGAATCTAACTGGAGCAATAGATTACTTGCAGGCAGAATGGAAGATCTGGCAGTAAATAAAAGAATGCTCCAGATCCAGGAAGAATGTGATTTTGGGGAGACCTGGGTGTAGGTAACATAGGCAAATGCATAGAAATCAGAACTTTAGTTTCTGAAAAAGATGGAGTAGGGAGAGACAGGCAAGGCACTATTCCCCAAGGAGCTGGGGAATGAGAAGAGAAGAAGGATGAAAACAAGAGTAGAAGTGTCTAGTGGCATGAAAAAGTTACTTGGTTAAAGTGGTACTTGCTACAGGGCTGAGGATATTGTTTCCCCCAGAAACTTGCCCATAGCTGTGGGCATCTGCTTAGTTTAAAGTGGGGGTCAGACCTAAATGTGTAAATGACTGTAGACATCAGTGGGAGAGTCCTTAGAGAAAGGGAGCCAAGCAGATTATTATAATTTGGGGAAATGTGCTGAATGCACCATTCCTGACCTTTTGAATCAACTCAGTGTAACTCCGCAAACATATGCTGGGAGGGTAGTAAAAGCTGTCAGAGACATGTCACACTGGAAATTAATCCAGACCTCCCTGCTCTAACCTGCTCACAACATTCTTCCGTAGTAGCTCTCCTTGTGTTTTGAGACTTCAGATCCTTTAATTACACATCCCCAGTTTTTATTTTGACACTTTCCATCTTGTCCTTGATTAAGGTTCTTGTTTGAACTAGTCTTTTCAGGTACGGTGGGCCTCCCTCCAGGATGTGGCTTTGGAAATTCACTCTCTGATCCTTTGCATGTGGTAGACCTTGTGCGCCATCAGGGGCCCTGTGGCATTCATTGGTGTGTGTCCTTTAATCCCTTGATCAGTGGACAGTTTTGACCCTGAGTTATATTCCAGAAATGGCTTATTTGAATAAATCCCTTATGTAAATTTGTTCTCTTTGATTCAGTTCAACACCCTCCTATCAAACATCTGTTGTGAGCCAGGGCACTGACTTAGAACCCAGATCTGCAAAGATAAATGAGTAAAGCACAGTCTCCACAGTTGAGGAAGTTGGAGTTTAAGGTGAAGAACTCAGAGGCAGCAGATAATTACATTTGAGTGTGATGAATGTTTTGAAGAAATCTATAGTTGCATTTGCTAAAAGGTGTGTGTGTGTGTGTGTGTGTGTGTGTGTGTGTGTGTGTGTGTGTGTGTTAGAGGGCATTTAACAAAGAGGAAGGAGATATTTAACCCATCCTGTGGATGAAGGGAAGGTTAGAATGCTTGTCATTTGCTTCGTTGTCTTAAAAAAAGGGTATGGACAAATTTTTATCAAATGAAGTTTTATCATATGACCATAAGAATAATGGATTCAAAATATAGAGACATCTGCAAAATACTTTCAGTGGGCAATTTTCATTATAGTGCTCTTAGGATATTGTTAGAGCCCAATTCTAGGAATTATCAATCATTTGTTGCTCTGGACATAATTTCTGGCCCTGCCATTTAGTGGCTGTATTCATGTCTCCAAGCCTTGGCGTACCCTACGTGATTACAGGTAACAGTTACTTTGCAAGTGTGTCAATTATCAATTTATTGCCTCTCATTCCAAATGCAATCTTCAACATATGCTCTGTGATAACAGGATTCCTTTAAGCATTTCTCATTTAAATGATATTAAGTTTTCTCAATTGAGGGTGCTGGAAGGACATTGGGGCAAAAGAGGTTTCCTGCAGTGTCTAGTGTGGGATAGGGAGACGAGCAGTGTGGGCCTGAGGGCATCTGGTAGAGGATGCTCCAGCCACATGCCCAGAATACAGTCTGTCTGTGATTCTGTGGCCTTGCTCTGACAACCCCTATTCTGCAGCTTTCTTGATGTGGAACCTGGAGGTCTGTGCAGCCTGCATGCAGCCAGCATGGCCCCGGGCTTCACATGGCAGGTAGTTATTCCTTCTGTACAGGAGGAACCACTGCCACATTCCTTGCAGCCTGAAGACCTCCATCCCAGACGGTGCCCAGATTCCTACTGCACACCCATGCCACTGGCTGCTGCTCACCTGCTTACCGCTTGCACTCTGGAAGGTGGCATGTCATTTGCCCAGCAACTCTACAGAATTTCTGGCCTGGCCAAATCGTCAAACTTCTCTGCTGCCCTGTGACTAAACCACACCATCTCCAGCAAGGTCTGACCTTTTTCTAAAATTTCCTTTCTCTTTTACTCTCCTCAGCCCTGAAGTACTATAAAAAGTTTCCTCTTATAGTTTCTCTTCTATCGTGGTTTAATTAATCTTTATATTAAACTTCTCTCTTTACTCCATTGTATGTTTTCTATCTCCTGATTAAACCCAGACTGCTCTGGCAAATTTATCATGAGGATTACCTAAAACAACATTTGGCATAGTAAATGATAACAATTATAGCTAATCTTGTCTCTTTTTCCCTCTTTCCAAAAAAATTCTAAAATTTGCTTATAAAAATGTGTGTGTGTGTGTGTGTGTGTGTGTGTGTGTGTGTGTGTGTGTGTTTAGGGCTTGTGTGTGTGTGACTGTGCTTCTCCAGTGCTAGCTGTGCTTCTCCTTAGTCTGCTGCACTGTCACTTACTACGAGATGCTGGAAGGAAGCCTTAAGATCACCCAGTTCAATTCCACAAAAAAGAAATTAATGAACAGGAAGACTAAGGTTCTTGCTCAGAGTCCCACAGATAATTCCGGGTGGGACCTGCAACAGAAGCCATCTATCATGAGGACCAGTTCACGGTTTTCTCTGTAGCTGTAATTTATTCTCTATACAAGTTTTAAATGTAGAATAGTCTAGATGGCTGCATTGGTTTCCCAGGGTTGCCATAAGAAATCACTACAAACTGGGTGGTTTTGAAAAAAACAAGCTTATTCTCTTATAGTCTGGAGGCCAGAAGTCCAAAACCCAGCAGGGCCATGATCCCTCCAGGGGCTCTAGGAAGGAGTTGTTCTTTGCCTCTCCCAGCTTCTAGTGGCTGCCCCCATTTCTGGGCTTATGGCTGCATCACTGCCTCTGTCTTCATATCACCTTCTCCTGTATACACACCTGTCTTCTTATAGAAAGGACACTAGTCATTGGATTTAGTGTTCATCTGGATAATCTAAAATGATCTTCTCATCTCAAGATCCTTAACTTAATTACATCTGCAAAGACCCTTTCTCCAAATAAGGTATCACACACAGGTTCTGGGGAGTAAGATGTAGACATAAGATTTTGGGGGCCACAATTCAGTCCACTATAGTGGTTTTGTATATAGATTTAGATCCCTAAGGTGACATGATACAGTGCTCCATTAGCTCAGTTAATAAAACACAGTCATAGTTTTCTAATAGTTATTTATTCCATGGGCATATTATTTACCAAAGTGATTTGCTTAGGTTTTGTAAACAGTTTTGGTATAAGAAAATAATCTGGGAAGCACTTAGTCTTTTTACTATTATACATTGTAGCCAGTTGTTTCATGTAGCTGATAGGCTAATTCTAATGTGAAGTCACCTATGAGGAGGGGCTGACCATGACACAATGTGACATACATTAATGTGATGTTTTCTCCACACCGTCAGGCAGGTGCTATGTTCCACTAATATCTGAGGCTGGTTAAGCTTTAGAGAACATACTTGAATTTTGGGTCAGTGATCACATGGACCAGCCTGTTGGCTATATTCTGTAGACTTCTGAGAACTTTCTTTCAGGGGTATAAATATAGCCTATTATTTCCGTGTATGTTAAATTGGCATGCTTTGTAAGAGTTCCTCCTATATTCCATAGTTTTCCTCCTTTTTCTTTCTCTTACATCGCTTCACATTTAATGCCATTTAGGTACAAGTGTTTTTAAATATTCATTAAGTTAAACGAAGTTAATTTTGAGCATAATAACAGTCGCTGCTTGAGCAGTAGGAATATGTGCTGCGGTGGTGAAAGAGGAGTAAAGACGTGTTGTTGTCACATAGGAAGGTAGGTTAAAAATACATGTTAGATTCAGGATAATCACTACTAATTAATTCTAGAATGTGGACGCCTGGGAACCACTGAAACCGAATATGACTCCATAAAAGTGTGCCTTCTGATGGGTCATTTAGTTCCATATCATACTGCTACTGATGATAAAGAAGAGATATGATTTAAAAATATATATTGGTGGCTATCTTCTCTCCCATGTATGTTTGTCTGTATTATTTTGGGATAAGCAAGGAGTGATGACTTTTTCTAAGCCCAGTTTAGGATTTTAAGATACAAATTAAGTTGGATTGGCTGAAAGCTAAATTCAGATGGTTATATTTGCCAAACTAAATGTCAAAATACAAGTTGTGTCTTCATTTCTTGCAGCAGCCAAAAAGAAAAGCTAAAACTAAACCCTGCTTCCTAGAAAATGGAATTCCCTGAGTATTCCCCGCATTTTTTCTTTCTGACATGTAGATGATGTTGAATATCACTGATTCTTCCTATATGTGTTTTCTAACAACGAAAATCCAGAATCCCTTGAGAAAAGAACACAACCATGAGTATTTGTTCTCCACACACAAATACTTTGGAATCTGCCCTCGTTCTCTCTAAAGTGCTATTTCAAAGCTCTTTTAATTTCTATAACTTCAGATGGAAAATCTCAGCTAGGATGTTCACTTTAATATCTGCAAATATCATTTTCTAGGGAAGACAATTAGTAATAGCAGTCAGTCAGAATCAGAGAGCAGCTACTTGTGTCTGTAAACCCGGAAGACGTCTTTGTCCTACCACTTTTCACAGAACGGATAAATGGATCTCCAGGAAGAGGAGTAAGGACCGGTCTGAAAATAGAGATCCTCTGGCTTGACCAAAGGTTGCTGTTTATGTTTTCTAATACTCTGTTCTCTGCCCCTTGCCTTGCCTTTTGCCTTGCCCACCATCCCTCTCCTATTCCATGCTGGCCACACTCTTTCCCAGTTCCTCTTTCACTGCATGCTAGGAGAGTCTAGACGTTCATTCATTCAACAAATATTTGTTGGGCTTAACTATGTGCTTTGTGCTATGTTAGATGGTGGCTATAGAGTAATGAATAAACAAAATGCTGCCTCGCATGGAGCTTCTGGTCCAGCAGGAAAGGGAGATCCTGAGCTAATTAGTTCCAATGTGTCATAAGATGGAAGAGTTCTTCACCACAATTCCAGAAAGCTGTTCCCCGCAAGGGAAGATCCTTAGCAACATAGATCAGATTCCACAAGCAGGGCAGAGAATAGGAGAGATGGTCCTAAGCAGAATCGCCTGGTAGCCGGCAGAACAGACGAGGGAGCAGATAGGCAATAAAGGCTCTGAGAGGAAGCAGGGAGATTTTTTGTAGCTGCTTAGAGTGGGAAGCTTTAAGGAGACAAATATCGAATGTGTTTTTTTGAAAGCTCTTGGCATGAAGCACTATATAAAATTCCTAGGTATTTTTATATAGTATTTATTATATTTTTAAGGTAAAGCAAATAAATATTAATATATTTTAGAAAATGATTCTTTAGGGGTTCCAGACTGGAATTTGCATTTGTGTTTGTGTCTCTGGGTAACAATATGATGAGTGCTGTGGCTGAGAAAAATAAAGGAGTTTGGTGTGGCCCACAGCTAGCTTGTGTGCTCTCTCTCTCTCTCTCTCTCTCTCTCTCTCTCTCTCTCTATCTCTCTCGCGCTCTCTCTCTTTCAGTTCTGCTCTTAGCTGTGTTTGGCAGCTGAGCTTCATCCTCATGAAAGAGAGAAACCTCTTTTCCAATAATTCCTGCAAAAGCTCTATTAAAACCTTCGATTAGCTCAGTGGTGTCACTGGCCCATCCCAGACGTAGTCACACTGGCAGGGATACACAACCCTTTGAAAGGCCTCTCTAGAATTGGGGGTGTGGTAAATCCCCAAAACCGTGAGGTCTGAGAGTAGGGGATGGATAGCACCCAAAGGGAAAGCATTCCCTCACTAGGAAAAAAGAGACAATGCGTTCTGGAAGGACAAAATAAAAGGCATTTACCACAGAAATGACTAGAAAACATTATCTTCAGTCTTAAACAGTTTTTCTCTTTTCCCCTTTGGAACTCAGTTCGTCTGCTTCTCTTTTTTCATATATTCTGGTAATTAAAACTGTTGAAATAAGCCTTTTGCTATTCCACATTGTGCCCTTAATCAACTTGTTTCCCCTGTCAAAGATGAAAAGACAATATCTCTGGGCAAGGCTACACTGAAAATGGCACTTTCCTTTATTGTGGATAGGAAGGTAAGTTGGTACAATAGTTGAGAAAATAAATAATGTATAAAAATTTTAAAGTGACTCATCATCATAAACATCTGGCTTTATATAATCAGAGAGGCAAACAAATATTTATATTTAAAGATGTTCATTATGTTATTCACAATAGTAAAAAATAAGAAAAACTAAAGTTCTAAACATGGGATATTAGCTTAATAAATTATAAAATATCTACATAATTACTTACTAAGTATGCATAAAAATAATGTTCTGAAAAATATTTAGGAAAGATAAATATGTAATATAAATTATTAAAAATGCTTAGAGCACTGCACAGAATTGTATGGGTTATGTTTTATTGTAAGCTTATAAATATTATTGATACTCCAAAAAGCAAAAATGAAAAATAAAAGGAAATGTAAAATTTTAATCTCTAGAGTGGGTGAAATTAGGAGTGTTATTTTCTTTACATTTGTTAAATAAATTTTCACATTTAAAAAATGATGCAAATTCTTTTAATAATCAGAAAAAAGAAATAATAAATGTTGCAAAGACCATTCAGATTTGTAATAAAAATATGCAAGAAAATCTTGTTTTGCCCCGTATGGCAAACTACAGGGGTTTTTTTGTTGTTGTTAACAATCAGCTAATTGTTGTCATCCTTCTATTGAAGTTGTTTAACTTCTTCTAACATCCTCTACTTTTTACTTACTTAGTGGCCTTGTTTTTAGCATTTTTTTGGTAGTATAGTTAACTCTTTCTTCAATAATGTGTTTTTTTGATAATATGTAAATTATGATGATTTTTCCTCTACTTACCTATATATCTTGCCCTCTGTTGCCTTTATTTTAAACCTTTCACTTCCGGACCTATTACTCACTTTAGGACCTGTTTCTTTTTGTCTTCTTCCTTCTCCCTTCTGCCTTCTTCTTCCTTCTTCTTTCTTCCTTCTTCTCTTTTCTTCTTCTCCTTCTTTTTTATTAAATTTCAAAATATTAAGGGGGTACAAATGTTTTAGGTTACATGGATCATTTTTGTAATGCTCGAGTCCTGGCTGTGGGTGTGCTTGTCACCCAAATAGTTTTCATATTACCCATCAGGTTGATTTATTCCCCTCACCATCTCCCCTCTTCCCCCTGGTTAATTTTCACTGAGTTTTACTTCCTTCTGTGCGTGTGTGCTCTTCAGTTAGTTCCAGTTTAATACTGTACATGTGGTATTTGTTTTTCCATTCTTTAGATACTTCACTTAGGAGTATGGTCTCCAGCTCCATCCAATTGTTGCAAAGGTATTATTTCATCTTTTCTATGGCTGAGTAGTACCCCATGGTATTCATATACCACATTTTATTAATCCACTCATGAATCGATGGGCACTTGGGTTGATGCCACATCTTTGCAATTGTGAATTGTGCTGCAATAAACATTCGGGTGCAGGTATCTTTTTGATGAAAAGTCTCCTTTTCCTTTGGGTAAATACCCAATAGTGGGATTGCTGGATCAAATGGTAGGTCTATTTTTCAGTCTTTGAGGAATCTCCAAACTGTTTTCCATAGAGGTTGTACTAATTTGCAGTCCCACCAACAGTGTTTAAGTATGCCTTTCTCTCTACATCCATGCCAGCATCTATTGTTCATGGACTTTTTAATAAAAGCCATTCTAACTGGGGTAAGGTGATATCTTATTGTGATTTTAATTTGCATTTCCCTGATAATTAGTGACATTGAGCATTTTTTCATATATTTATTGGCCATTTTTCTTTCTTCTTTTGAGAAATTTCTGTTCATATCACTTGCTCACTTTTTAATAGGGTTGTTTTTTTCTTGCTGATTTGCTTGAGTTCTTTGTAGATTCTGGTTATCAGCTTTTTATTGGATGTGTAGCTTGCAAATATTATCTCCCATTCTGTAGGTTGTCTATTTGCTCTGCCAATTGTTTCCTTAGCTATGCAAAAGCTTTTTAGTTTAATCAAGTCCCATTTATTAATTTTTGTTTTTGCCATGATTGCCATTGGGCAATGTTTTTATATCTGTTGCCATTGGGCCATGGTTTTATATCTGGGTTCTCTGTTCTCTTCCATTGGGCTGTGTCTCCATTTTTGTATGTTTCTTTTATCTTTTTAAATTTTTCTATTTATTTGGGGAAAAGAACTCTGCCCTCACATAATATCTCAAAAATCTAAAAATACAGAATATAAACCTCAGCTATTTGCTGTGTAGTTTTATGTTCTCAAGTAAGTCTTTAAGTTTCATGGCTTGAAGATACACTGCAGAGATCATGGTTCAACCTATTTATTTTCTCTTTGTATATTGCATTCAGAAATGAATAAACTCAGGTTGAGAGGGGTTAAGTCACTGGCTTGAAGTCAGAGAGCTAGTTAACTGCTGAACTATCTAGTAATGCAGTGTTCTTTCCATACATGCTCCTCCTGACTTCTTTCCTCTGTAATTTCCTAACCCATAAAATGGTGTTAACTTTTAGCTCCCTAATAGAAAGCATATCATCATACCATGAAGTCTTTCTATAGATGAGAGCATTGTCATTCAATATATTCCATGAACAATGATAGAAAATGCAAAATCTGGAAACAGACAAATGTAATATTAGAAACAAATGTATGTTATATTTAGCACCATCAACAAATTTATTAACTCTATTTTAATGCCAAATAAATTATGTAAGAGTTCATACTCTGATTGTGGCAATTGGCATATGACAAAAATTGAACTTATGGTCTTCTTCCACAACCCCCAAAGCTGCACCATCTACCTAGACTGTTGAATGAGCCAGAAACCAGGTGGTCATAGTTCCCCCTTTTTCTCCCTCACATTTTTATTCAATCTCCCATGAGGCTCTGTCAGTTTTAACTCCCATTTATCTCTTGCATCCAGTCACTACTTTGCCTCCTTCACCCCTGTCCCCCCATCCCAGCCATATCATCTCTTGTGGGGGCTTTTGCAGAACCTCCAAACTTACACACCCTATCCAAGATGGTCTTGGAAGCGCAAATCCGATCACTAGATGTTCCTGCTGACAAGTTCACTGTTTGTCCTTGCTCTAGTCATAAAGAGAAAATGCTTAACATGGCCCTCGAGGCCTGCTCTGTTTATCTTTAGTATATAACTCTGCTCTTCCTCTCACTGGCGTTAAGCCCCTAGTACTCACTGGGCTCCCACTCCCTCCTACCAGAGTTTGTGCATATGTTGTTTTCTCTGCCCAGGGTACAATTCCCTCACCCTTTTCCTCTAAGGAACTCCTACTCAGTCTTCAGATATTTGCTCAATCTTTACTTCCTCCCTCTGGGAAGCCTTCTCAGTTCATCCTGCCATGGGGAAAAAAGTAGCTATTATATGCTGTTATAGCTCCTTCCTCCTTTCCTTCCCAGCAGGCTGACCATTGAAACATCCCATTTATTTGTGAGCTAATTTGATTAATGTTTTGTTCCATTAGACTACAGGTTCTAGTTTTTGTTCATAGCATGTGGAAAACAGTCAGTAAGCTTTTGTTGAATGAGTGAATCAATGAATTTATGTATTTAATATTGTATTAAATATTAAATATTGTGTATTTAATATTCCACAACTATTACATTGATATTAGAAAGCCAGCCTACATTTTTTTTCTCCTGGTCATCTTGTTTAGAAAGGGGACTGGCTTCCATAAAAATAGGATTTATATTTTAGCTTCAGGGAAATGCTGGAGAAAAATTATGCAACCATATGGGTTGTTGACCCTCAAAATATATGCTATCCAAGCTCCACTGGATACTTCATGACACTTAGCAATCCTTGGCAAACATTTGTTCAGCATACTCTCCCATTCCTCACAGCTGTTCTTCCAAATCCAAATTTTTCTTTTTAAGTTGCCTACTCCACCCCCATGGCCTTCATTATTCTTAGTTGTAGGGATCTGACCTGAGAAAAGTGATTCTATGAAGACTGAAATCCCCCCTATGCACAAATCTGCAATAGTGCCTGCCTTTGTCCCCTTCCCTCCTGTCTGAGACCAATCCACGCCCACGTACTCGCTATCCCATTTTCTCTTACTCCCTTTAGCACCTTGCTGGATCAATTCACCAGTCTTTTTTCCAACTTTCTTTCCACTGGCTTTAACCCTCAACATGTTTATACTTATAAACAAAATGTTATGAACAAAACATCACATGTAACATACTGTAAGTAAAACCAGAAACCCCTCTGTAAAATGTAAGAAAATTAGATGCACCTTATTCTAAAAATCTGAATGTTTGAATTTGGCTAACAGCGTCTATACTAGCAATGCTGGCAACATTTTTCTCTCTCCTGAACCCCTCCAACTTCTCTTCTCTACTCCACATTCTCAGTCTTTGAATTTAATTCATATTTCACAGAGAAAATAGAAGCCATCAAAAGAAAATTTGCAGATCCTCTCACTGCTGACCTGCTGGTCTCTGTGTCTACATACTCTGCTCGTCTCCTGTTACTGGGAGAGGACAGTGCCCACTCCTATTTAAAGTGATTGTCCCTGTTTGTGTAAAAGGTACTATCTCTGCCCTCCTCAAAGACATAATTTTCTTCTGAACAGTTCATTTTTTCCTTTTTTATTGAATTATTTCCATAATCTGGACAATATTTTTGGCACTATTTTCCATTTTAAAGAAAAACAGAAGCAAACTCTCTTGATCTTATCTTCCCCTCCACAGAAATAGCTCCTGTTGAGGCCACTACTGACCTCTGCATTGCAAAGTTCAATGCTCGATTCTCAGTCATCCACATCCTTGACCTGTTAGTAGCATTTGGCAGAGTTGATCACTCCATCCTCTTCAAAACATTTTCTTCCCTTGCCTTCCAACACACAATTTCTCAGCGTTGCCCTTACCACTATTCCCAGACATCACTGCTGGCTCCTTCTCACTTCCCAACCTCTCAGCACAGCAATGCCCCACAGCTCCCTGCTTGTACTTCTTTTCTTTATCACCTGCCCTTGCTCCCTAGTCCACCTCAGCCATCGCCTGGCTTAGGACATTCATATGCTGATGACTTCTGATTTTATATTGTCAGTCCAGACTGCCTCCCAAGCTCCATATTCATGTATTTAATGGCATATATAATCAGTGTCTACACTTACATGTCCAATAGAAATCTCTAGTAACACATGGGCCAAACCAAAAACCCTTGACTCCAGTTTTCTCTCCTTGAATGCTGCTTCTCCTCCAGTGTTTCTCATCCTAGCATAAAACAATTCCATTCTTCCAGTTGCTCAGGCCAAAAGCCTTGGGGTTCTTCTTGACTCCTGTTTCATCACACCTCATATTTAATCTGTTGATAAATCTTTTTAGTTATACCTCCAACTATATCTACAAGCTGACCACTCTAATCACAGTATCACTGCCTCTCATCTGGATTATCACACCAACGTCCTACGGGGTCTCCTGCCTTTGCCCTGGCTACCTCCACCCCAGCGCGCATGCATGCGCGCGCATGCACACACACACACACACACACACACACTCACACCCTATCTGGTCTTCACAAAGCAGCTGAATTTTTAAAACATATTCATTATAAATTTTACTAAAGGATGTGTAGCACACAATTTGCAAATAAAAATAAACTGTGCACAGAATACTTTTGTTGATTTTTGCCAAAACGTGTAAGCCTCTTAGTATTTTCACACTGGAAAAAACAAGTTAGTTGGCAAGAGTCCACATGAGTTATAGTTATGACAAAAGGAGTAAGGTCATTTAATGCAACATCATGTTATAATAGTTGTTTCCAAATTATAGGCCACAGAGCTTTGCATCAGAATCATATAAGGGGCTTAAAGAAAAAAATAGATCAGTCAACCAGATCACAGGGTTTTTTGTTGTTGTTGTTGTTTCTTTTTCTTTAGTATTATTTTAGCCTTCTGATTTGCTCTTAGTTCTGCTTATCAATCAGGGGGCTGGGAGATATAAAGGAATATTCCTTCTCCTAGCTACCATTACTATGTGCCAGGTATGGGAAGAGCAATTCCATTTAATCCTCATCATGCAGTAGGTAAGATATTATAATATCCATTATACAAATGAAGAAAATAAGGCTTATAAAGGTAGAATAACTTGTCTAAGGTAAAATAGCTAGGAAGAGGCACAGCTAGAAAGGAATCAGGACCTATCCGAGTGCAATGCCCATGATGTTAAACAGTATGCCCTCTAAGGTAGGGGTCAGATCCAAGGGCTGAATCCTTCCCTGCAGAGTGGTTCTGTTTGGATGCCATAGTGCTCACATATATTTCCATTAAATCTGAATGCTTTTAGTTGGGGTGTACCCCAGGCCCAGGACTCCCTCCCATCCTGGGACCACCTGGCTGATTCGCACATTCATGCTACACACCTAACACCATTATTCATCTCAGCTCTCCATGATGAGGCATCCTCCCTGCCTTTACTGAGATTATATTAATACCACAATTGAGGGGATAAGAGGAGAAACAAAGAGAAGATATTCAATATTACAATTCTAATAGATCTTAGGAAATATTTTAAGGTTCCCCATAGGTGAAAGAAATGTACTATGGAGCCATAATTCACATTTATTGAGCTGTGTGCTGGAAACTGCGCTATTTTAAAATCATCACCTGATCTACACTTCCCAGTAACACTCTGAGGTGAGGCTTTTATGATCCACCTTTTACCAGTGAGGCATGTGAGTTCTGGAGAGGTTAGGACATTTTCTAAGACTACAGCTGATAATAGGCAGGGCCAGGACTCAAACACAAGCCACCAGATCCCAAATTCAAGATGGTAAACACTCCTCCATACTGATTCTGAGTTAGTCCCTTACTGTAAAAAATGGGCATGTGGAGGCACTTCTAGTAGGATCTTAAAAAGCAACATTTTATCAAAACATAACATACCTACAAAAAGGTACACGTATCAGAAATGTGTACATTGAATTTTCACAAACTGAGTACACTGAGATAATCAGGACGCAGATGAAGAAACAGAAGAGACCGGCACCCCTGAAGGCCCCACTTGTGCCCACTCTCAAGGCTAAACACTGTCCTGATGCTTAATAGCATAAATAAGTTTTGCTTGTTTTTCTGATAAATGGACTCATACAGTATGGTCTCCTTTGGGTGTTGCCTCTCTCACTGTGCTTGTGAGTTTCTTCCATATTGTTGCATGTATTTGTATATTGGTTCTTTTCATTGTAATTTAGCTGAATAGGATTTTATTATTACATTCTGCTTTTGAATTAAATAAAGGTATTACTGATCATTTTCTTTCCTGGCACAGAAAAAAGTTGATGTTCAACTAGGGATTCCTGAAATACTATCATTTAAGTAGATGCAAGAAAGTATTAAAAGGTGAGAGTAGCTTATGCCAGGATATTACCCACGTGTGTTTGTAAATTTATAGCAGTTTTGATGGAGAATGCCACAGTTTATTTTGGAAGATTATATATTATCACTTTCATAACCTGCTATGAATACTCATTTTGTTTAATGAAAATTGTTTATTCATTTATTTTTTGAAAAAGTCTTCATATTTGGAATGAGTCATATACAATAAGGTGGAAAATGCCATGAGCAAAATTAATCATAAATATTTGCATATTAAAATGAATATCACAACTGTGTTTTTAAATAGATTCTTTAAAAAATAGGAATGATAAACGTAGGAGTAAATGATATGTTTTCGTTTAAATTTTTCATATTTTATAATCATTTAAATTATTTGCATTCAATTAGTTTTAAAGTTTCTTCAAACAACCCTTCAACTACCCAAATATGAACCTGGAGGACACTAAAGTTTTATATTGCATTAGCAATGAAATTTTTTTCTTTCATTAAGATGCTGTCTCCTCTAGGCTTTTCATTCTATTACTATATCCCTCCACTCCTCCACCCAGAAGTCTAAGTTAAACAGAAATAGAAGAAACAGATCTTCCAGCTGTAGACTTGTTTTTCAGCAATAAAAAACAAAGGCACAGAAAATGCATAGTACACAATAATTATTTTTTTAAAATAATGTCTCACAGATTGCCTTGTTTTAATCTCTGGTGCATGTATATGATCCTACTTTGAACGTGTCTCCTAGCTCTAACACAAGCTGTGCCTTGATTGCTGGTTTTCAGAAAGGCCCCTGGCTGGGCTTGCTTCTACTCTGCTTCTAGTTTTACTTTTGTTCTTCTGGGTTAGATCTCTCACCATCTCCACAGCCTTGTCTACCTGTTCCGGGTACTTCCAACTTCATGTTGAACCTCCTGGTCACATCATTTCTCTTCTGGTTCCATAGCCTAACGGCAGCTGATTTGTTATCAGCCTGGGAGTTTGCTTTCCTTCAGAGATGGCAAGGGAAGACTATTCTGCTTGGCTGTCACACTAGAGCAGTGGTCCTTAACTCTGGCTGGTCATTATAATCAAGTCGAGTGCTTTAAAAAAGTTCCGAAACCCAAGCCCCAACTCTCGAGATTCTGAATTAATTGGTGTGGGGTGTGGCTGGATATTGGGATTTTAAAGCCTTATGCAGCCAAGTTTGAGAAACACTTGCATTCCTTTCAGCTCTGAAGTCCAGGGTGCTCTAAATATGAGATAGATTCCTGCTTTGACGAGGCCTTTGGGATGGTATTAAACTGTTTCCTTTTGTCTTTTTCCTATTATCTAAATTTTTTGCCCAACACTGAATAAGAGTACACTTGCTTTCTCATCTGAGTTCTTAATCCTGTTACCTGCCTATTTGGACTTTCCTCCCATCTCCTGATTTTCCATTTCCATTTCCTTCCCACTTCATTTCACAATTGTCAATGGTCCATCACAGCGCAGGAGCACCCATTCCCTGTTCTCACTGTACACCAAGCCCCGACCGCCTCCCTGTGGCACCTCTGGGAACCCTTGAGACTCTGGTCACCTACCTGGAGCTCCCCTATTTGTCTGGCTCACGTTAGCTCTTGGTTCTTACCTCTTATACTGAACTTTCTTTATGCTGTGGGGAAGGGTAGGGAGTGTGTCCAGTCCACTGTAGGTCCGTAAGTGGAGAACATCTCACTACGGTTTCTCTAGGTCCATTTGTGATCACCTCCTGGTCGCCTGTCTTTCTGATGTGGCTCCTTACATTAATGGAGTTCTTAACACCAATTTATTAATTCATTCATAAACATTCATTGAGTATGTTGTGGGTCTGTTTTTAGTTTTATAAAGTAATCAAAGGTTGATATATTGAGTCTGTTAGTTATTGCTGCATTTTCATCTAGAAATAAAGAAGTCCATAGTGGATAAACATTTTTTTAGACAGTCAATTGGCTGATGACTCCCAATTTAAATATATAATAGAGTCAGTCATCAGTATCTTTGATACTATCAAAACATATCCTAGAATCTAAATTGCTTAAGCAGGGTAACAGATAACAGAACCACACAAGGGAAATTTTCTTTTTATTATTTTTTTGATTCATGCAACAAAAATTGAGTGTCTATCAAAAGGCTGATATTGTTCCTACCCTTAAAAAATATAGTTGAATGGGATACACAGACATGTAAAATATAGTAACAGAATGATATGTAACAGCCATACACACATATATGAGAGAGGGAGATAATAGATAAGGTGGCATAAGCACAAAACCCACAGGAACTAACTCTGGTTGGGAAGGGGGCAGTTGGAAAAGATTTAGTGAGGAGATACCATTTAAACTGTGTTTTGTAGAGTGAGCAGAATTTTAGCAGGCACGAAGAAGGTGGATGGATGGACGCTCCAGGCACAGGACATCGCATGTAAGGGCATAGGGCAGTGGGAAGGCTGGTGGGAAAATTTCAACAAGCTAAAATATTAGCATGAGTGACACAAGAAAAGTGTATCCCTAGTCAATGCTTAGCTCAGAGTAGATTCCCCATAAAAGAGTATCAAATGAACAACTGGCAGGAAAGATTCCTGAAGGAATTCACTAGGTGGCACTCTTTCTTCTTTGGGAGTGTCTTCATATTAAGCGGCAGAATATTTGAAATTATTGATGAATTTTTGAGTTTCTTCCAGATGCATGGGGTAGATAGAAACAACCTGAGACAGGAGCCTTTCTGTCTCTGTGGGTGGTTCAGGGAATGCTAGGAATGAGGATTCTCAAGCGATATGGAAAACACTAACGGAATAATTGAGATTCTTGCATGTGTGATAGTCTGGAATTCTTTTTGCCTTGGTAAATTTTTGCCTATATTTGCAATTCTTCTATTTCAGTCATTTATTTAAAGTTCTCTACTCGTGGGGAATGTTCATAATTTATATATATATATATATATATCTTGCATTTGAAAGTCATCTGCTGACTGTTAGAATTAAAACTTTTTTCACTTTTCATTTTGGAAATAAGAATATTAAAACATAGGTTTCTATAATCTCAAAGCTATCAAATAGAAAATTTCATGTAAAAGGATTTTATCAATAGATAGCTAATAATTTTTAATTATAATTAATTCAATGTCTTCTGGAAATAGGTGAAATACATAAAATCCATAAATAAAATTATAGCACATATTGGGTCACATGTTAATTTTGAAATATACGGGCTCTCGAATCAATTAATTAGAAATTATTTTTGCCATTGATTTTGACATGTTTGGAGAGAGATTGGCAGGTATTTGAATAACATGTGCAGTGAAGTGGCAATTTAAATCCAAAATTCTCTGGAATAATTACACTTCCAATTACCCTTAATAACACTGCAGATCACATTTTGTTTTTGTTGGTTCTTAATGAAACAAGAAACATTGTCCTAATGTGCCCTTTCTAGGTTCTTCATCTTCTTAACAATTGTTAATTATTTAGGAAAAAACATAAAAAAAAAGTTGCAACAGAAATTCACATTTTAGCAAGGATTTTTTAAAAATGGAATTCTGAAAGAAAGAGGCAACAAAGTTTTCTAAAACTTCCAGGTAAACTAGCCAATATTCTCACTGAGGATAAAGAATAAAGTTGGGAGAGGACAAAGATAAAAATCAAAATGAACATGTAAGCAAACTTTAAGGAGAAAGTCTGTGAGTAGTATTACCATGCATGAGTATGTACAGTTCATTATATGTAGTAGAATATAATAAGGCTTGTGAACAGAGAAAAAACTAACAAAATAAATTATACAAAGTTTTTTTTTTTTTTTTTTTTTTTGCTGTCTTCATATTGTTTGCACCCAGAGCAGATCTTAGACATTGATTGCTAACTTGTCTGGAAATACCGTTGAGATGAAGTACTGACAACAGTTTTGAAAAGCAGCTTTCTTGCACGTGTAGGATGACATGGCTGACTCCCTCACTTCTGATTGTGCCTCTTACCCATCTCCCTTATGATTCATGATATATGTATGATAAGGTATGCCCTTGACATACTTTGTTCTTGAGGCCTAGAATGTCTTCTCTGATTTCCCAGTGAACTGTTCTTCAAGGCTCAGGTCGAATATTGCTTTCTTTTAAAATGTCCAAGAACTCCCATCTGTGTTCTCCCAGTTCTGCTCCCATCCAACCAAAGCTTGTTGCTTGCTGTGCAGGTGAATGCTGATGCTCCCCAAATTTTTGGCTTCTCTCCTTCTTCCTATGTGCCTACTGTATGATTTCCCAGCTCCTTGCAGTTAAGGGGAATTGTTTCGATTCTAGCCAATTGAATGTGGATGGCATGCATAAATGTTACCTCTACATTGAGTTTATAAAAGGCTCCACATGCAACACTTCACTCTCTCTCGCCCTTCTGACCCTGATGACCATTTATTGAAGGTGGTGGCACCACAAGATGGGAACAACTTGTGTCCCTGTGTCACTTGTTGGACTCATTCTACTGTGAAAGGAGAATGAAAGTTCAATTTATTAAGCCACGTGATATTCTGGGGGGGGGGGGTCTGTTACACAAGCTAGTATTACTGACATTCTTTTTTTGTCCTTATTCTATTCCTTGTTCCTAGCACTCCCTCCTCTCCGACTACTTTTGCTAAGATTCTCAATGACCTATGTATTGCTAATCCAGTGGGATTATGGATTAGTGATACATAGGTGTTGTTATGAAGGCAACCTTCAGTTGCTAGACTCTTCACTTGATTACTTCTAAAGCTGCATCTAACCCTTACTCCTAAACTTCCCACAAAGGCATTCAGTGCTTATTTGACATCTTTGCCTGGATGTCTCTCAAACACCTTGAGTTAAATTCATCATCTTCCTCTCCCGATTTGTTTCTGCTCCAGAACAGAGCAGAAACTGGTTCCTATTAACCAGTCACTGGTTCGTCTTAACCAAACGGGAAACACCATTTCTCTCCCATATCTTCTATCCAACCAATTTTAAATACTATTAATTCCATCTCCTAAGCTGACATATATAAATTTTTTTCCCATCTTGATGACTATCACCCTAGTCTACAATACCAGCTTCTCTTCTTCGGCCAGTGAAGTCACCTATACATTGGTCCTCCAGCACTCAAAGTAGTCTGTTGTTTGGCCTGAATCAGGGTGATGAAATTCCAAACCTGATTTGCTTAAAACTCTGCAGGGATTTCTCATTGCCTTTAGGACAAAGCTGAACACTTCCTGCTCCTGCATCCTTCTCCAGTCTATACCTCCTCCCATTCTCAGTATATACTTTTAAGATAATAAACTTTTCTCACCTCTTGCTATGTGCCAATCCTACGTAGCCTCTAGGCCTCCACACATGCCAATTCCTCTGCCTCAGGTTTTACAAAATCTTAGTTATCTTTCAGATAAATGCTTAAAGGTCATTTCTTCAGCGATGCCTGGTCCCTTAGACTATACCTCTACCTAACATGTTTCCCGTCTTAAATTTATATCTTTTGTACCTATACTTTTCACCACTATATCCTCAGATCTTTACACAATGGCTAGCACAAAGGAGAAAAATTAAAGTTAAATAATTGAATTATTTTATTTATTAAACAGTAACACAAATATTATTTTGGTGTATTTTTCTTTCACTGTATTTTGAAATCCTTAAACTCAGAGACCAGAATTTCCATTGCTAGCACAGCATCTGGCACAGAGCTGAGGATCTAAATTGTGGTCCAAGGAAGCTAGACTGCCAGAACAAATGAGACTCTCTCCCACCCCTTGAAAATGAGCTATCAACACATCCTTGCTTGTTTGTTTGTTTTTTTTTTTTTGAGGTTTTTTAAAAAGATGACACACAATAGTTCCACCTATTTGTGAAGTACAGAGTGATATTTCCATATATGTATACAATCTGTAATAATCAAATCAGGGTCATTGCATGTCCATCACTTCAGACATCTATCATTTCTTTGTGTTAGGAGCATTCAAAATCCTCTTTTCTAGCTATTTGAAAATACACAACAAATTATCATTAACTATAATCACTCTACAGTGCTATAGAATACTAGAACTTATTCTTCTTACTTAGCTGCAATTTTGTATTCGTTAACCAACCTCTCCCTAATCCCCGATCTCAGCTTCTAATAACCACAATTCTACTCTCCACTTCTATGAGATCAACTTTTTAAGCTCTCACATATGAATGAGAACATGTGGTACTCACCTTTCTGTGCTTGACTTATTTCATTTAACACAATGTCCTCCAGCCTCATCCATGTTGCTGTGAACAACAGAATTTCATTCATTTTTATGGCTGAATAGTATTCCATTGTGCAAATATACCACATTTTCTTCATCCATTTATCTGTTGGTGGGAACAGGTTGATTCTATATCTTGGATATTGTGAATAGTGCTGCAATAAAACATGAGAGTGCATGTATTACTTCGATATACTAATTTCCTTTTCTTTGGATAAAACTCTGACTTGGGTAGTGCAAAGGCAATGTATGTAACCAGAGTGTTTGTACCCCTGTAATATTCTGAAATTTAAAAAAATACCCAGTAGTAGGATTGCTAGATAATATGGTAGTTCTATTATTAGTTTTTTAAGGAAACTCCATACTGGTTTTCATAATATACATTTTCATCAACAGTGTATTAGAGTTCCCTTTTCTCCACATCCTACCCAGCATTTGTTATTTTTTGTCCTTTTGATAATCACCAACCCTAACTGGGTTGATATAATATCTCATTGTGATTTTGATTTGTATTTCTCTGATGATTAGTGATGTTGAACATTTTTTCATATACCTGTTAGCTATTTGTGTGTCTTCTTTTAAAAAGTGTCTACTCAGACACCTTGCCCATTTTTTAGTTGGTTTATTTTGGTTTATTTACTTTTTTTGGCTGTTGAGTTGTTTGAGTTCCTTTTATATTCTGAATATTAATCCCTTGTCAGATGAATAGTTTGCAAATATTTTCTCCTAATATGTAAGTTGTCCCTTCACTCTATTGATTATTTCCTTTTCTGTGCAGAAGCTTTTTAATTTGACATAATCCCATTTGTTACATTTGCTTTTGTTTTCTGTGCTTTTGAGGTCTTATCTAAAAATCCTTGCTCAGGTTAGTGTCAAAAAGCATTTCCTCTATTTTTTCTTCTAGTAGTTTCACAGTGTTGGGTCTCACGGTCTCAATCCATTTTGAGTTGATTATTATTAGTGGTGAGAGATAATGGTCTAGTTGCATTCTTCTGCATGTGGTGTTCAGTTTTCCCAAAATCCTTAACAAAATACCAGCAAACTGAATCCAACAGCACGTCGAAGAGATTCTTTGCCATGATAAAGTGGAACTTATCCTAGGATTCAAGGATGGTTCAATATGTGCAAATCAACAAATGTGATACATCACATTATCAGGATATGATCATCTCAATAGAGGTAGATAAGACATTTGATATAATTCAACATCCCTTTATGATAAAATCTTTCAACAAATTAGGCATAGAAGGAACATAACTCAAAATAACAACAGCCATATATGACAAAGCCACAGCTATCAATGTATTGAATGGGGAAATGTTAAAAGTCTTTCCTCTAAGAACTGGAACAAGACTAGGAGGCCTACATTCACCACTTTTATTCAACATAGTACTGCAAATCCTAGCCAGAGCAATTAGGCAAGGGAAAGAAATAAAAGGAATTCAAATTGAAAAAGAAGAAGTCATATTGTCTTATATATAATCATATGTAGAAAACCCTAAATACTCCATCAAAAAAACTGAAAGAACTAATAAACAAATTCAGTAAAGTTGAAGGATACAAAATCAACATACAAAAATCAGTAGTTTTTCCCTACACCAATAACAAACTATTTAAAAAAGAAATCAAGAAATCAACTCCATTTATAGTAGTTATAAAAATAAAATACTTAGGAATAAAGTTAACTAAGGAGGTGAAAGATCTCCACACTAAAAACCATAAAACATTGATGGAAGAAATTAAAAGGGACACAAATAAATGAAAATATATCCTGTGTTCATATATGGGAAGAATTAATATTTTTTAAATGCCCATACTACCCAAAGTAATCTATATATTACTTATTATATTATATTCAATGTAATCCATATAAAAATACCAATGACATTCTTCAAAAAAATAGAAAAACAATCCTAAAATGTATATGGAACCACAAAAGATTTCGAATAGCCAAAGCAAACTTGAACAAAAAGAATAAAGTTGGAGGTGTCCCACTATCTTACTTAAAAATATACTGCAAAGCAATAGTAACCAAATCAGCATGGTACTGGCATAATAACAGACACATAAACCAATGGAGCAGAATAGAGAATAGAGAAATAAGACCATACATTTACAGACAACCATTTTCTGACAAAAGTGCCAAGAACTCACATTGGGGAAAGGACAATATCTTCAATTTAAAAAAATCAGTTCGGGCTGGGCCCGGTGGCTCACGCCTGTAATCCTAGCACTCTGGGAGGCCGAGGCGGGTGGATTGTTTGAACTCTGGAGTTCGAGACCAGCCTGAACAAGAGCGAGACCCTGTCTCTACTAAAAAATAGAAAGAAATTAGCTGGACAACCAAAAATATATGTAGAAAAAATTAGCCGGGCATGGTGGTGCATGTCTGTAGTCCCAGCTACTCAGGAGGCTGAGGCAGGAGGATTGCTTAAGCCCAGGAGTTTGAGGTTGCTGTGAGCTAGGATGACGCCATGGCACTCTAGCCTGGGCAACAGAGTGAGACTCTGTCTCAAAAAAAAAAAAAAAAAATCAGTTCGTACTGACATTCTTACATGGCTGTCTCCGTTGACCTGCACTGAAATCAAATGAGTAGTTTGGATCAGTATTATTATGACCATTTTACACACAGAAATCAAGACTGTGAGAAGTTAATAGACCTAACCAAATTCACAGATAGTACACGAAAAATGGGAAGTCATCCAGGTTTTCCCACGTTAAGCCCACACACCACATGGTATCTACTACCCTTTATGCTACCACTGAAAAAAGAAGACAGAATATTTTATTCATTATTTTATAATTAAGCTTTTAAAAATCAAAATGGTTAAAACTGAATCATTACTTAAGAGTCTTGTAAAAAGTTTTATAGAATAAGAAATAAATCTTGCCTTTACATGCTTTGAATATCAAACTCATGTGCCTATTTGCCCACAGGAGAACCTATTTCTATTTAAGCCTTTTTCCCTATATGCTATCACATTAACTGACTGATTTTATTTATTTATTCATTCATTCTTTCATCTATACAACAAACATTTATGAGCACCTGTTAATACCAGCCAGAAGACTAAAAGATAAATAAGATAGAGCCTGTTCTCAAGGGTTCACTCACAATGGGCAAGAAGATGTATTCATAGAAAATGAGAACATAATAACGTTAAATGCATTGACGTAAAATGGATGGAGTCTTATAGGAACACCAGGATGAGTTATCTAGTTCATTCTGCAAGTGGGACCATGAAAGACTTTCTTAGTGGTTGACCTGAGCCGAGTCTTACAGGTGGAGGAAGCGTTTCAGACAGTAATATCAACATAACCATAAAGCGTTGATGGCAAAGCATTGTGTGTGTGTGTGTGTGTGTGTGTGTGTGTGATTTGACTATTATCAAGTTTATGTCTGGCAGAAGAACATTTACAAGGTAAGGAGTAGAGAAAATATAAAATAAAATATGAAGAGTCTCATATGTCAAGGAGTTCAGACTTTATGCTGTATGTACACAATGAGGGAATCATTAAAGAGTGTGTCATGATTATATCTGCATTCAGATTGGTGGCCCTGGCTATTGGGTGAAAAATGGATTTGAAGAGCAGAAGACTGAAAGTATTTTATTTATCTTTAAGCCATTTATCCTATGAAGCAAAGACTGATCTAGTTCATATATTCATATGAAGGAAGTAATGGCAAAACAAATTAATAACATCAACAAACCTTATAGGAATAGAATACAATTGGATTTTAAATTCTACCAGGAAATTGTACTACTGTATTTGAGATGACAAATTGTTTTCTACTGATCACTTTTTCTGGGATCAGACAAGTATGTAGGAAGAAAGATCAATCTCAAACTTTAAGGGCTAACACTGAATTTCTGCAAATGGTATTAAACATCTTTGTGAATGATAGTAGTTACACTATTATAAAAAGTTATATTCTTAAAAATAGTCCAAAAGAAGAAAAAATGGTGAATATTTTCTACAAGTTTTGCTCCAAGGATAATTGCAGCTCTATACTGCTTGTCACGGTGTTATAAACAACACTAAAATCTTAGGATATAATAGTTTTGAAGATTTTATCCCTTTTCTCATTCTGTGGATAGCTTCAGAGGTCTCAAGTAATAACTTTGATTTGAAGTTACTGGTAAAAGGAAAATGCAGGTATAAGACTTCAAGGAAAAAGACATAGTCATGCAAAACCAAGTTTTAAAAATTCTGCTATATCCAGCCATTCTGACCACTTTAATTGTTCTTAAACTTTGTTGAACACCAGAATCATTTGAAGAAGTTGTTAAATAAATTTTCCTGGGTTCCACCTAAAAAGTACTGAGTCAAATATTACTGGATGTCTCATAGTTCATACGTACTTTGAGAGATTTAAAAGGAGCAAACATTTTTTACTTTGGTGAATTATGGTACAGTGCCATAAAGCGAGTTGTAAAAACTGGTGGCTCCTGTCCCCTGCCTTTACTCCATTAACACATACATACTTTTTCAGTTTTGTTTAAAGATCGGTACTAGTTGGTATAGTCAAAGATTTATTAATCATGGACGTTCCAGTTAGTTAAATTCCAGGATTCAGTTACCCAAAGAGAAAAAATAGTCGAGGTAATATCCAAATTTTTGCAATGGTTATTTGAGACTTGGTCTGTGCAGCAATCTAGATCTAAAGTGGGAGGAGTGGTCTTAAGTCTGTAGCTTTGGATTGAAACTACAACTAAGAAGAGGACAAATTTAAATAGTAAATAAAAGTTGAAACTGTTGACAAAGACATTTGGGAGTTTGGAGAGGGAAATGTCAAAGATTGCTGTGTCTTCTGATTGTTCCTGCTCTCTGTGGTGGAGGGAGCCTAGCAGTATGTCCTGAATACAACAACCTTTGGGACCCTAGAAATTATCACAGTTTCCTAACATAGTCAAATTTCTCTATTTAAATGGAATGTTATTTGACTCAGGGACTGTCCTAAAGTTTCTTTAGTTTTCTTGTATTCTACGATTATTAAATACACATTGACTCAGGTAATGGTTTCTTTTTTTAAAAAAAACCTTTGTTTTTATGTATCACTGAAAATGACACGAGTTAACGATTGTTATTGGTTATATAGTCATTCCTTCTTAGGATTAATTGTCTTTGGGCTTTTAGAACTCTTCCCTCAAATAATGGTTAAATACAACTCAAAAGTAAAAATTAAAAAAAAAATCACAAAATTAGGTGTTCTGGTCTGCTTTTACTTGCTCTTAAAAGATGCACACATTTGAACATGGGAACAAATTTTATACAAATATCTGCTTGTTCTTTGTGTATGTTCTTTGGTCAATATTACATTTTTGTGATATTTGTAAGATGGAGGAAATTAAGTATCAAAAAAGTTAAAAAAGAAAATGATTCTTTTTGTTAGAATGCTCTGTAATGGCCTGTGAGTCGCAGAACATCAGATTTGTTTTCACAATGAAAACTTTCATTTCCTGTATTTAAAAAATAGAACACAGTACAATGACTCCAGAGAAAAGTTTAAGAAAAACAGAAGTGCCTTCCTAAGTGACTTCTAGTGGTCTTGTAAGAAAATACACTATTAAATAAGAAATGAAACTTTTGGTAATCACACATGCATTTTTATTTTCATATCTTTTACTATTAAATTTCTCCACATGTAGGAGTTTAACAATAATATTTTTGCATTTCTCCATGCAGCCTACACAGAAGGTAAATAAAGAAATAGATGGATTATAAAAATAGGTAACACCAACGTACACAACAGAGTGTGGTACATCTCATAGTCTCACTGAGTGCTTCCACTTTCTTGGTTGCTTAAGTAAGGAACATAATCATTTCACCATTATGTATTGTGGAGTACATTAGTTTACCCAAGAGCCTCCTCTGGTATTCATCTGTCATTCATTTGACTGGCTTAATTGTATGATCAATGACTGTCATGCACATATTTCTTTGGATGTATGATGAGGGGAACAAAATTTGCAGTCTTTCAAGCCTTCTGAAAATACAAACACCAGGAAAATAGTATTAACAGCACAATAAGATTATATGGAAAGATGTGGAGAGTCAGAGACAGGGAGAAAGTGTCTAAGATGAAAGAATAGTGAGTTCAGAAGATGTTATCAAATGGACAGCAACTGAAGGGTTAAGAACAATTGAAGAGTTACTTGGAGTCTTCCCTTTCTTTCATTCTCATGAGGCCCATACCATATGTGATACAATAACACCAACCTCTCCCCAGCAACACCCTCACCTTTGGCACTTGGTGTTCTCTCCTGCTGTCTGTGGCAGCAACAAATTAGCACCATGCAAAGATGGGGATGTACCCTGACTTCGCGTGTGAGCCTGGGCATAAAGTCCATGCCACCAGTGGCGTTGCAGTTACCACTCATCACCACAGACAGGTGGCCTTGTGTCTCACCTTCCCCAGCCTCTGGTGGTAGCAGGAGTGGGTATGCAGGAGTGGATATGCAGGAGGGGCAGAGGGATTCTGTTGTCTACCTGAGAGCTCAAGCACAAAGGCTGTTCTGCTGGTGGGAGGGGAATTCACATTTACTTACAAAACACAGAGTTTGTGCCACTGCTGTGGCAGTGTCACTTTTTTTTCCCCCAGCATATTATGAGGGTACAGACGTTTAGGTTACGTATGTTGCCCTTGCCCCCCTCCCCCCGCCAAGTCCGAGTTTCAAGTATGTCCATCCTTCGGGTGGTGCGCATTGCACTCTTTGTGTATGCATATACCCGTCCCCTCTTCCCCTCCCCCCTCCCCCTTCCCCCCTTCCCGACATCCAATAGATGTTATTCTTATATGTGCACTTATGTGTTGATCAGTTAATACCAATTTGATGGTGAGTACATGTGGTGCTAGCCCCAGACAGGGAACTCTCAGACTGGAAAGCCTACGCTTTGGTTTCCTTTGTCCCACAAATTGCGTTTTTGGTACACTCCGCCTTTGTTTCCTTGGAGAGAACTATACCCTGCGGGTTAAAGTACTGTGGGGACCTTGGAGCACCTTTGGGTCCAGCCAGAACTGTGCCACTGTAGCCTTTTGAGTGGATGCTGGAGAATATCAGTGAGAGCATCTGGGATTTGGAGATCCAAGGACTATTTTTCCAAAAA
>RJWJ010000456.1:192699-233470 GCA_004363605.1 Indri indri | reverse complement strand
GGACAGGTAAAAATATATATAGAAAAAATTAGCTGGGCATGGTGGCGCATGCCTGTAGTCCCAGCTACTCGGGAGGCTGAGGCAGTAGGATTGCTTGAGCCCAGGAGTTTGAGGTTGCTGTGAGCTAGGCTGACGCCACGGCACTCGCCCCCAGGCGAGAGTGAGACTCTGCCTCAAAAAAAAAAAAAAAAAAAAAAAACGAAAACAAAAACCAACAAGGAATAAAGAAAAACTGTCCCTTGTCCCTTAAGCAGATGCTCAACCCCTGGTAACCACAGGTGAGGATAAGGCAGAAAATGTAGATTTAATCTATAGTGATCATAAATATCAATTTAGACAGTATTCCTATTCCTATTTAATATTCCTCAAGAGCTGTTAATAAAATAAAATTTGATGTACACAATTCATAAACTGGACAAAAGGTCCTCAGAAAATTAAAAACAGACTATTTATTTTATAAAATAGCCATCTGCCTCAATTTTTTTTGGTAAGCAGTTCTCCCAAATCTATTACATCATAATTTACTATTTTTGAGTTAAAAATAATTATCATAATAATTTAATGATAAGAGATACTAAATAACTCTGGAATAGTTTGTGAAATGTCCAGAATCCCACAATTAAAGGAGACTGTCATCCACTTGTACCCATGATTGAAAAATCTGTAACAGATTTACCCACAGACCTTGAATGACTCCACCATGAACTGCGAATCAACAAGAAAAACTCCACAGACTCGGAACTCCCACTGTTCCAGCTGCTGGACCAGCTGTTTCATCACAGGCAGGTGAGTGTACAACTCAATCTGACCTACATAAAGAACATTACAAGAATGTTATATATTTGTTTTATTCTTTTATTTTCTATTTTTATTTTTTTGAGACAGAGTCTCACTCTGTCTCCCTGGCTCGAGTGCACTGGCATTATCATAGCTCACTGCAACCTTGAACTCCTGGGCTCAAGGGATCCTCCAGCCTCAGCCACTGTGCCTGGCTGATTTCCGCTTTGTTTACTATGTTTCAGCCACACCAGCCTTTTCAGTTCCTGCAGCCTGCCTTGTTCCTTCCTGCCACCAGTGTCAGCATGCTGTGCCCTCTGCCTGGACCACTGTCTCCCTTACCTTCACTCTTGGACCCAGCCTAAAGGCCACACTGGATCACATGCCTTCCTAATCTCCCTGTTATGTGACCATCGGTGCTATTCCTGTAGGATACCTGTCAAAATGAATATTAAATATCATTTGGGTGATTTTTGTTCATACTGTCTAGAACTCTGCTGGGCTGTGAGCTCCCTGAGGGCAGAGAATATGGCTGCCATGCTCTCTATCGTATTCCTAGTATACAAAGCAAGCACTTGATAAACTCAAAAATGAATTAGAGGCCGGGCGCGGTGGCTCATGCCCGTAATCCTAGAACTCTGGGAGGCCGAGGTGGGAGGATCACTTGAGCTCAGGAGTTCGAGACCAGCCCGAGCAAGTGTGAGATCTCATCTCTATTTCTAAAAAAAATAAAAAAAAAATAAAAAAAATGAATTAGAGCCAACAAATGAGAGCTTGGTACCTGACTGCAGTAGAGTTTAGAGCTACAAATGCTCACTCCACTTTCTCCCACTGAGGACAACTATCATGACTTCAAGAAAAATAACACATTGAAATTACTGACTCACCTGGACAATCAAAAAGGATGTAGTCGTCCTCTACATGGCCAAGACAGTTCTCCAGCCAGTCGAAATTATTGGCAAAGTACTCCATGCAAAATACCAATCCTCCATTGGGACCAAACCTCAGAGAATCATCCTCCATCACATCATCCACCTCGATCAGTTCCCGGATGTCTGAAAGGGACAGAGAGGGCCCAGAATATAAGTGTCCATTTGAAAATTGTAACCTGACTAATAATTATTAATAGGGAACTGAGCAAGTAAATTACTGTACAGCCAGACAATGGAATATTATGCAGCCACAAAAGGGGGAATTTCTGTAAGTATTGATATAATACAATCTCCCAAGTATGCTGTTAAACAGAAAACGCAAGGTGCAGAACTGTGTAAGAATGCCATCATTTGTACTACAAAAAAAAAAAGATAAAAATTCACTACGTTCACTTAATGCATATATGTATTGAATTTGATATGCACAGACCATCTACGGAAGGACACACCAGAAACAGGTAACACTGGCTGCCTCTAGCAAGGAGAGCCGATTGCTGGGACACAGAGCTAGGAGGGAGATGTTTTCCTGCATACTTACTCTTTTATACCTTTTACCTTTTGAACCGTGTGAATATGTATTACCTATTCCAAAAAAAATAAAACAAAACCAAAGAAAGAAAACCAACTACCATTTCTTAACACAATGATCCTAGAGAAGCTACTTAACCTCCCTGAGCCTCACTTTCCTTATCTTGGGGACAAAGGGTATGGACTATGTATCTAAATTACCAACAGGAAGGGCTTAAAAAACTCTATTCGTACTTTGTGTGGGGTTTTCTTATCAATTTTTAGAAATCAATATTTAGAATTTTCTACCTTAGGTATGCATGTATGTATGTATATATGTATTTATTTATTTTTTTTTAGAGACAAGGTCTTCTTCTGTTGCCCAGACCGAAGCACAGTGGTGCAATTATAGCTCACTGCAGCCATGAACTCCTGGGCTCAAATTAAGTGATCCTTCTGCCTCAGCCTCCCAAGTAGTTGGGACTCAGGTGCACACCATCATGCCTGGCTATTTTTAAAATTTTTTTGTAGACACAGGGTCTTGCTATGTTGCCCAGGGTGGTCTTGAACTCCTGGCCTCAAAAGATCCTCCCACCTCAGCCTCCCAAAATGCTGGGATTACAGGTGTGAACCACCGTGCCCAAACCTACAATCTCTGTTCACGTAGAATTGAGCTTCATTCACAGACAAATTTATACTGATGACATCTTCCTACTCCTTCCCCCAGGGATAAACAACTGACCCAAATTGGGATAATAAAATTGGTCTTCTAAAAGGATGAATCAAGGACACTTGTCAGTCAATAAAACACTTGGACCAGAAAGTGATATGAACCAGGGGTTGGAGGGACCTTGCTGGGTCACATGCATCCTAGAGCAAAGAAAGCTGGTATGTAACAGGGAGGAAAAAGACAGAGACAGGCAGAAAGTTGGCCTTGGTTCCTGTTTTTGTGTTTATGATTCTAGTCTCTCATAAAGTTTTGTTTTTAGCTTTTTTGAGAGGTCCCCTCATTCCTTCTAATAAATCTTCTTTTTATTAAAGCTAGCTGGAGTGCTTTCTGTTTGCTGCAACTAAACAATCCCAAAGCAATTCCATGCCTTTTTCTCAAGGAAGATGAGCATTTCGCATCTCCTCCTCTCCCTTCAATCTGTCTCCCCCAACCCTACCCACTTGCAGACACTCTCAGCTGACGACCACACCACACATCATTAATAGAAATCACAAGCCAAGGAAAGAGAATTTCCCATATTCCCACATGATGCCTACTGCCCACCTTCTCCCCTGTTCCAATGAAAGAAACACCTCATTTCTAGCAAAGGCAAAAGCCCCCACTTCTTTGGGATCCCCTCTCCCTCATTCTGGCAGTCACTCCTGCAGTTATTTTCACTCTCTCTGGCATCTGCAGTTTCTCTTTCCATTGGATGGTCTTCTTCAGCATACAAGTATATCCCAGTTAGCATCTCCAATCTTAAAAGTAAACCTCCTCTTACCCTCACAGTCCCCTCCGGTCGTCAAACCATTTTCACCTCCTCTACCAGACCTCTGAAGATCAGAGGGCTTCAAGGCTTGGTCCTGGGTCCTTTTCTCTAACCACAGTCCCCTGCCCAAGTGATCTCATCCAGTCCTGTGGTTTTATGTGCTAAATGCTGCTGACCGCCGAATTTATACTTCCAGGCCAGCCCTCAAGTCTGAATTCCAGACTATTACATCCAATTACCTCTTACATATCTACCAGACATCTCCAGCTTAGTCAGTGCAAAGACAACTGCCCCAAAGCTTGCATGGCTTGTCTCCCTCCTTGGTAAATGATACCACACACTTAACAGCTCAAGTCAGAAACCTGTGAGTCACCCTTGATTCCTCACTTTCCTGTACTGTCTTGGTTCCATCCCCCACAAAATGCTCTTAATCTTAATTCTACTTGCAAAATATGAACTGAATGTGTCTGCTTCTTTACATCTCCACCACGACCACCCTAGTCACAGTGGGCACCAGGACGGCTACAACAGCTGCATTGCTGGTCCCTGCTTAACGCTTGACCCCTGCGAGTCCGAATTTCACCTGAGAGCCTGAGTTACCTTTAAAAACACAAATCAGATGTCAATCCTGTCCTCTGCTTAAAACCCTCTAGTGGCATTCCACTGTTGACAGGATAAAATCTAAACTTCTCATGTCCTGCTACCACTACCCACTTCTTTCCTTTACTCACACTTCCGCTCACTGACATCTTTGCTTTTCTGGAACATACCAAACCCCTTCTCGCCTCTAGGCTATTTATCGACCTTGATGTTCCTCATTTTGGAAGGCCCTTCCCCAGAGTCATGAGCACATTACCACCCTTCAGGTCTGGGCTCAAAAATCCCCTCCTCAGAGACACCGTCCGTGATCATCCTACCTGAAGCAACCTCTCCTGGTTAGTCCTTCTCATCAGCCTGTCCGCAGTCCTGACCACATTCTGCAACATGTTTATCATTTTGTTTATTGCTTATCACCCCCCCTAAAAGGGGGATGAGAACAGGGATGGTGTTTGCCTTGTTCTCTGATATAACCCTGGTGGCATCAAACAGGTGTTCAACAGACACTTGAATGAACAAATTAAAAGAATTTTAAAAAACATCAGCCTGCTCACTTACAGTGATCGGCAGTTAACCGGATTCACTACAGCAGGATGAAGCACGAAAGGCACAGAAGGGGAGGGTGCTGAGGGAGGAGTCCACTCACATTTAAGTCTTACATCAAAGACCAAGAAAGGATACCGTTACACACATCACCATGAACAGATGTCACCAAACGACTCTCAGCCTCATGCTGTTCACCATGAAACCAAAGAACCAGACTGTAACAACTAATTTTTCAGCTTCTGTGCTGAGCAGCCAGCACTCACTGCCTCTCCCACCCTTATTGATCCTGAAGGAGAGGGAAGGCTCCAATGCAGACTTACCAGCCATCACAGGGTAGTTGAAGTGTTCTGCTGCTGGATCTAGGTTTACAACTTGGACTGACCTGTTGAGGGCTTCACAGTGCTGGACCATGGTGGCACAATAGGTGCTCTGTAACGTCACAAGGCAAGGGAGGTTAGAGCAACAGGTAGTGTGCTACCCTCTATACCCCCAGAAGGATTCTCCACCCCTTTTGGGGCAGTGTCCACTAAGGACAAAACTACACTTTCTTCAACCAAGACACTGACTGAAAACAAGGGAAAAAGACAGGGGGCTGGAGGTCAGGACACCTGACTGGGCTGCAGATCCAGACCCGGATTAGACTCATGGTTAACTCTGGGGAAGCTGCTTCTCTACTCTGCCCATCAATTTTCTTGTCTCTAATTGGTGTGTCCTTTGTGATCACTAAGGCTCCTTACTGCTCTAATGAGTGACAAGTGGTATTTAAAGATTGGCCAGGCATCTTTACAGGTAGCTCATGCCTGTACTCCCAGCACTTTTCCAGGCCAAGGCAGGAGGACTGCCTGAGGCTAGGAGTTCTAGGTCAGCCTGGGTAAAATATGGAGACCCTGTTTCTACAAAAAATTTAAAAATTAGCCCAGGAGTTGGAGATTACAGTCAGCTATGATTGGGCCATTGCACTCCAGCCTGGGCCACAGAGCCAGACCCTGTCTCTAAAAAATAAATGAATGAATGAATGAAGGGAAGATTTCTGCTTACATAGTGCAGCACCTAACAGATAGTGTCTCCACTAGAACTATAGTCTATTTATTTATTTATTTATTTATTTTTGACCCAGAGCCACACCCAAGAAGCCTTGTCTGACTTGTACGGTTTAACTAAATAGACTGGAGGTAGGCTATCAATTTGCAAATTATCTCTCACGTAGTTGTTACTATACTACGTTAAATCTCTAGGCTTGGCCAGGCATGGTGGCTCATGCCTGTAATCCCAGCACTTTGGGAGGCTAAGGTGGGAGGATCACTTAAGGCCAGAGTTCCACACTAACCTGAGCAAGAGTGAGACCCTGTCTCTACAAATAGAAAAATTAGCCAAGCATGGTACTACCCGGGAGGCTGGGGCAGGAGAATTGCTTGAACCCACGAGTTTGAGGTTGCAGTGAGATATGATGACACCACTGCACTCTAGCCTGGGCAACAGAGAGAGACCCTGTCTCAAAAAAAAAAAACAAAAAAAAAAAACTCTAGGCTGCTTGTCTGTCCCATCCTCTCCATCCTCTGTTTAAAGGAAGAGATGTATCTTATTCAGTTTTGTAAGCCCAGGGACTAGCACAGTACCTGGTACATAATAAATGCTTGGTAATTATTTCTAACTGACTGACTTATTATGTTTGAATACAAGCTCCACAACGGCAGGGATTTTATGTATGTGCTTTGTTCCTCACACAATCCCCAGGGCCCAAAACAGTGCCTGCCATAAAGAATATGCTTAATAAGTGTTTCTGATAGTAGGCATCAACAATTTATAGAAAAATCTAACACAATCAGTCCAAAATTAATATAGAATATAGAAACAACCTCCATCATGCTTTCCTCCTCCGTGCCTTTACACACACTGTTCTCTGCCTTGATGCCCTCTCCATGCATCACACTGTGTCTTAATTGACAAGCCACCTGTCTGTCTTCCAAAACAGACTACAGGCTCTGGGTAGGTAAGGGCCATATGTTAGTCACATGTACATGGCCTGTACCCAGAATAAGTCAATGGCTTAGAACAGTGTGTTTGTTAAATTAAAGACTGAAGCTACACAACAGCTCCAGACTGTTTCCCACACTTGTTATGATCAATATCCTCACTATTTCTACTGTATTTGTATGCCCCCAACATTATTCCCTTAATATTTGTTTACAAGAAAAAAAATTTCTCAGTTGCAAACAGAAAACTAGTTATATTTATCATAATGTCAAGGTAACTATAAAATTATATAAAACTTTAAAATGATTTTGATTTTACCTAACTACAAGTGTCTATGAAAAGCTCTGAGTCTAAGACCTGCTCTCTGAAAAGACATGGAGATTAAAGAAGTGGTGAAGATACACTAGCACCATGCCCAATTTCACCTGAATGTGAAGAACTGAAAGAGAATTGAAAAGGGAACAACTTTCTCAATATACAATCTGATTTTCTTTTTTTTTAAGATACAGGGTCTCACTCTGTCACCTAGGCTGGAGTGCAGAGGCACAATCACAGCTCACTGTAACCTCCAACTTCTGGGCTCAAGGGATCCATCCTTCTGCTTCAGCCTCCTCAAGACTACAGGCACACGCCACCACGCCCGGCTAATTTTTCTCCCTTTGTTATTTTATATTCTTTTGTAGAGACGGTCTGTTATGTCGCCCAGGCTGGTCATCAACTCCTGGCCTCAACCGATCCTCCCGCCTCCACCTCCCAAAGCACTGAGATCATAGGCGTGAACTACTCCGCCGGCCTCCGATGTTCCTTAATGGCAGGTTCATGTACCTCCTAAAATCATCTCAGGAATCCATGTCTCAAGCTCTGAGAAACAGTAATTAAATGAGATCCCACTTTAATCTCCTGGGAGCGAGACAGGGCCGGACTCTGGAGTTAGAAAACTGGATTCAAATTCTGGCCGTAACTTACTAGTTGTGCGATCCTGGGCAAAGAACTTAACCTTTCTGTGTCTCATTTTCTGTAAGATGGCAATAACAGGATCTATCTCACAGGGTGGTTGTGGAAATAAATGAGGTGGGGGCATAAGTATCCAATAAATATTAACAACTACCACTGCTCCCCCTTTTAAGACAACAAAAAGGGGAGCGAAACAGCAGAAGCGAGTTGCGCTGTGTCCCTAGGGTCCGCGGCACACACACCCTGCGGTCCCTCCCTCAGGACTCGAACCCCCACTTCCCACGAGCTCCGACTCTCCCCAAATCCTCACCTTCCCGCTGCCTGCGGGGCCCATGACCAGCTGCGCGTACCGAGGCATGTCTGCTCCCCGGGTTACCAGACACACTCTCCCCAGCCTTCGCGCGACGGCCACCGAATTCCGGGAACGTGAAGTGTGAACCAATCCCAATCCCAATTCCTTTTGTGTCGCCCGTTCTGCCACACCTCTGACTACGGAGCATCCCACAGGCCAAACTTCATGAGAAACTCGCCCCGAGGAAACAGGGCGGAGGGCGGGGGGGGGAGCGGAGGGGGTCTTGCGCGTGCGCAGAAATAGCTGGCGAAAATCGGCAGTTGGGATACAAGCTAAGCCTGGTTGCCTAGGTAATAACGGTCAACGGACAACGCTTAGCATCCCTGCGGCGGGTTCTTTGGTCCATGGTTTGCATACTGGCATTTGACCTATATGGTGACACCCAAGATTTGCAAATAAATGTGCTGCGAGTCTGGAATACTGAGGTGGAAGGCACCTTTTGTTTCAGGGACATGTATATCTCCCCGCCGTGACGCACCGCTCCCACAGAGAGATGCAGACGTGCAGACGCGAGGTCTGCCAAAGACCTCTCCTCCTGCCCCTCCCCGAAGTTAACTCAGGGTCGCGAGGCTGCCCTCGCTCTCCCGAAGCTATTCGGGCAGGGTCCGGACGTTTTCGGAGGGGGCTAGAATCCGGCGCCATTCGCCTCTTCGCGCCAGTACCTCGCCGCCTGACGCACGCGTGCTGACGGCGCGGGGAGCGGGGACAGCTTCTCTCGCACACAGCTCGCGGCCGGGCACTGCGAAGATGCCGGACCGGGGCCCAGGGTCCGACTGGATGGAGAGCAGCTCTTCCTCAGGGCCGCCCGCAGCGGCCGGGACCGAGGGTGGCGGCGGCGGGTGAGGCTAGGGCCCTGCGGGGTCGAGAGGATGGCGCCCGCCCGGGGTCGCACACCCCCCTGGAGGGGGGGGGCTGGCTGCTCCTCTCACGGTCTGGTCCTCGGTGCACTCACGGAGAGGCGGGGAGAACGTTTGTTGTGGACTGGGTGGGAAATATGGAGGCTGACTGGCTGCTGAGGGGAAGGGCTTCTGAGCGGAGAGGAACGTTTGGTGCATTGACGAGACGCGGTGACTGCGACAGTCGCCTGCGTGCTTCCTTCTGCCCCGAGGAGGCGCTGCGAAACCTGCCGGGGAAATTGCCGTCTGGCCACGGTACTGAATCTACAAAAGGCCAGGATGGCGGGGGACAGAGGAGGGAGAGAACATCCCCCAGCTTAATGGAGGGCTTCCAAGTCTATAAACCAGTTCCTTGTGTGAGACAGTAGCCACCTTTCTGTCGAATGAGGGTTTCTGTTCGCTAATTTGACAGATGACTTTGTGGGGGTTTTTTTTTCCAACTTTGAAAATTTCTTTATTTATAGACATTTCAGGACCATTTAAATTAACAGTGAATTTCTTTAGACATAACATACCGTGTTTATCTTGAGGTACGCATTGGGCCCGCTAGATAATGCTCTGGCAAATTACGCAACTGTTAACTTGTAGTTAAAAGGCACCTTGATCTTGACATTTTCTTCTCACTGAAGTTCCTGTCTTCATAAATCCATTTCATTTTGAGCAGGTTTTTATTAATGTTCCTAGATGAAGGCATTTAGCTGCTGAAATCACTGCTGGAGGCGATACCCCCTCGTCACCTCCTTTATTCCCTAAAAGCACGAGCTGCAGGGCGTTTGCTGTCCAGTTCAGCGCACAGTCATGGCCCTGCTGCACCCAGGGCCATCGTTTTTATATCTGGTGCTACTGAAGGCTTCTTAAAGATGGGATGGGGTCTTCTGTTCTGTTCTTCAGTCCTTGGCAGACTGCTGGATCCTAGTTTTATTAGGAGATCAGTGAACTCTTGGTTATTGAATAAATTGCAGGGAGAGGGAAGGAAATATGTTTTGTTTTAATTTGAGAAAAGAAAAAAAGAACTTGTACAAAATTAGAAACATTACAGACTAACTTATCAGTTCCAACACACTTTAAGTACTACTCAAAGGATAGTCTTTTCAATACTCAAATTGCTTTATTAAAGATAAAGAGAGCAAGAAAATATCATGGAAAGCAAAAGGAGCCCAAACTGTTTTATGGGGCTCACTATTGGAATTAGATTAGCAAGCCATAAAATTAAGAGCAAATCTGGCCTAAAATAAATCCTTTCTATCATGGAAAAATCTCAAATAACTCACGTTGAAAAATCTTGGAACCTTTAGGATTTAACCAGAATTACAGGAGAAAATTTGCAAGACACTGTGTCTGATAGAAACATGAAAAGTAAAAAGCATATGTAATACTTTTTTCATTTGAAATACGTTCTTTAGTGCTTATAAAGCTGTCAATTATTGCATACTATTTATATAATTTTTTAACAGATCAGCTGGACATTCTTACTACCAGAATTCTAAAGGTACTGGTGAGTATTGCATATAAAGCAGGTAATATCTACAAATAAATGGTTCAGAGAATCTAATTTGCCTGTAACTACGTATATAATAGAGTTTTAAACATAAGACTTCATTAGCATCCCTGGTGAACTTAGTCTTTAAGATTTCAAAGAGCAATGTGGCAGGTTCTTTCTCTTCTGTTAATGTAGTCTATCTCACATCAAACATTTTTGAAATTAACAATGAGTCCTAAAAGAACTGTGTTTATAACTGATGTTGAAAAGTACCAAGCACAGCCTGGGGTTTATATATAATTAAAGGAAAAATTCTAAATTGAACAGCTTCAAAGAACATGAAATATTTCTCATTGCTGATATTTTTCTCTCATTTGAAATAAAAGAGCTTTCAAATACCTCTTCTTTGCTGGAGTTAAGAGAGTAAGACAAGTCCCCAGAGGCCTCTCATTAATTGCTTTATTATCCCTTGGGAGAGGAGGTGGAGTTAACTGACCTTAGGGGTGTGTGTGTGTGTGTGTGTGTGTGTGTATGTGTATCTTTAAAGTATAGTAGTTATAGTAGCTTTTAAATGTTTCATTTAAATTCAGTGATACATAAACCTGGGTTCATTTTGTTTTTCCTGTAAAATGTATACTCCTTACAGTTTACCTAGGAAAAAAAAAATATGCACATATATGTGGGCATATATATATATATGTAAATAAATAATGTGGCCATTTTTAATATGTATTGCACTATAGGTTCATTAATGTAGATATCTCATCAAAATTCTTACCAACTACAGTTAAATGTAAAAATAAACAAAACACAAACAGAAAACAGAATTAATACAATATATTCCATCCCAGATGTGGAGTGAAATAATAAAAGAAGAAATGTTAACAATGATCAGTATATGAGGTAGATTGGTTGTTATATGAAAGCAAAATTTCTAAACAAATATCAAAATAAAAATGAAAGAGTTATATACCATAGGACCCCACTCAAACAAACACAGAGACGGCTCACCTCTGTAATCCCAGTGCTTTTGGAGGCCATGGCCGGAGGATCGCTTGAGCCCAGGCATTTGAGACCAGCCTGGGCAACATAGCAAGATCTCGTCTCTACAAAAATTTTTAACAACTTTGCTGGGCACAGTGATGTGTGTCTGTCATGCCAGCTACTCAGGGTAGCCAAGGCAAGATTGCTTGAGTCCAGGAATTTGAGGTTACAGTGAGCTATGGTCGTGCCACTGCACTCCAGCCTGGGCAACAGAGTGAGACCTTGTTTCTAAAAAAATGAAATAAAAACAATACAGATATGCCTAGTAAAACCTCTGAAAGACAATATATCACCATGTTTAAAAATAATTACTAGTAGATGGTAGGATAAAAGTTTTTTTCCCTTTTTTTACATTTAATATACTTCACAATCTATAATGAACAATGTGTATTGCTGTTTATAATCGGAGGAAAACAGGGCTAGTAGTCAATATAAGTGTTTTATTGTTTCCCTCTGTATTTAGACTTAAGGTCTTATTCTATTATTTAATATAAGCATAATAGCCAACTCCTGGCATCAAATCTAGATTTTTTTTTTTAAGACACAGGTCTCGCTCTGTCATCCAGGCTGGAAGGCAGTGGCATTATCAAGCCTCCAACTCCCAGGCTCAAACAGTCCTCCTGCCTCAGCCTCCAGAGTAGCTAGGACTACGGGTGTGCACCACCACGCCCAACTACTGTTTTAAAAATTTTTTTGTAGAGACAGGTTCTTGCTATATTGCTCAGGCTGGTCTTGAACTCCTGGCCTCTAGCGATCCTCCCACCTTGATCTCCAGAAGTGCTTGGATTACAGGCATAAGCCACCATGCCCAGCACAACTTTTACTTTTACTACAAGGCTATTCTTTTATTCTGCCTAAATCCATATTAAAACAGTGAAATAACTGAAGCTATGTAAAAATAAATTTTGATACATTTCTACAAAGCCCTAACACTACATCATTAAAGGGATAAAATTTGTGTTGTTCTATCGAGTCTAATACAGATTTTTAAAACTATATACTCAAGTCATATGAAAAATGTAAATCTTTAAAGTACAAATCCTGCATTTATATTTCCTCTTTAGTATGTTTCTGACATGATTAAAAAAGTCTTACTGTCAATATTTTGCATCTCAGCTGAGTTCCAAATAATGTACTCCATATGTAATGATGTATAGTTATAATATTTATAAGTATCTTAGATGTTTGCTGTAAAACTAAATGGCAGATCATACAATCTCTTCAAACTTAATAGTCTGATATAAATAATACTATTCCAGGATACATGTAACTATATAGATCTTAATAACTAAATTTTTTGAACTTATCTTCATCTCTGAAATTCCTGTGATAATGTCCTTGCCTACAGATAGAATCAAAGATGGACACAAAGTGGACTCAGACATAGCCAAGCTGCAAGATGTATGGAAAACTCCTCAAATTCAAACAATTCACATGCCTAAGTCAATGATGGATGATGCATCCTTTCTAAAGGTACGCTAACAGAGAAATATTTAAATACCAATGCTCTTTGTATTCAGAGCTGAACTTTTTCATTAAAGATAACCTACTTGGAGGTTAAGGCACTGCAGATGACAAGGTATATCCAGCACGTTATCTAGGAGTCAATAAACTTAAGAACGAATGCAAGGATTTTAGATCCCTTGTCATAAGAATTCTTTCAGGGCTTTAGGATGCTGCAGATCTAATGTATTTTTACTCAGGAAGCTCAATGCCCCAACAACAAAGATGCTCAAAGAAAGTTCCATCTTAGAAATAGAAACCCAACCCCATAAAGATTTCCATCAAGGACTACAAAATAACAAGAAAGCAGGTAAAGAAAATGACAATAAGGATTTTAGAACTGTTGACTTACACTACTCATTGAAGATCATAACTGCTAAAAGTATCATCTCTAAGACAATGTGAGCATTAGGGTAAAATTTTGTAATATTTTGACTTTTCCCTGAATTTACTACCTGTTCAGTAAAGTAAATCCTGTGTGTATGTATACATGCATATATAGTGGAGTCTTGCATCTAAGTGAGCATTCTAAAATCAGCAAGTACAGTGGAAATCTCAGTCAAAACTACCTAGATCACAGACCAGCATACTGTCCCGCAGTATGTCCAACGTGATTATTCTTACAGTGCTAGAAAAGACTTTAGTTCAGACTAAGTTGAATAACTGGGTTGCTTTTAGGTACTATGTTATATCTAAAAAAGTCATATTGAGAAGGCAAGATGTCCACACTGAGAGGCACACAGGAAGTAAGACTTGATGACAGAACTGCAGAGTCACTCCTTCCTTGTTCCTCTAGGCAGTGGGTTCTTGAACCTTATAGGGCATCTGAATCACTTGAGTGGAATGGCAAGCAGAGCCACTTGCACTCTTTAAATGACCACTTCTTTCTCTTTGGGCCATGTTAACATAATTGAATTTGCTTAAGTAAAATGTATGGATGGTACAACTCTTCTGAACATTCACCTTTTCAGGTAAGGAATACTGCCAACTTCTGTTCTACAATGCAGACTATAAATCCTCTTATTCCATCTTTTAGCATCCAGACCTCACCATAATCCAGAAGCGTTATCTGTGCAGTATTGCTAGGATGTACGATGCAAACTATCTGAAGGCGTTAATGAAGAGGCAGTATATGCATGTGATTCAGCGCAGCCCACCAAAGCCAGGCAGGTACACCTCCAGTTGGTTTCTCAGTGGTTCTCATAATTAGTGAGAGGGTCTTCTAATGGAGGTGATTTGTATGACAGGTGTCCTCATTCATCACAGGAGCCGCCTCGGCTCTCATTACTCACAGAAACAGCATTATCCCTGCACTACATGGCGTCACCAGCTGGAGAGAGAGGACTTGGGGCCTTCTGACGTTGTAGCTGCATCTGCACCTGAAATGATCATACAACATTCCCTTTGGCGACCAGTCAGAAACAAAGAAGGGTCTGTTTCTTATTGTGTAAAAGGGGGGAAATGTACCCATTTTATTTGAAAGGCTAAGTGATATTACAGCTTGTGCTCCCTAATATGTTCACTTTGCTAAATTCAGAATAGGCTGAACAAAAAGCACAAACGGATAATACTTTACTGAGCTGATTGGAATGTGCCACTTGTTTAGAACATATTTTGTGAAGCTGTAAAAATGTCTTGATTAGCTAGAGATGTGGATGACTGCCCTTTTCAATATGATTCTCATTCAGATTCAAAATAATGCAAATACATCTAAAAGGAGAAATATATGATTGCTTTTGCACAGATGAATACTATAAAACAAAAAGGAGAGGAAAAAAAGAGATTAAGGACCCTGAGCATTCAAACTACTCTAACAATTAGCTTTGCATCTCACGGTTAATAAATCACAGGAGAATTTGGGGGCCGAAAAGTTCTTTTTGGTGATAATGGCAGCTAATAAAAAGAATTTGTGTGATCTTCCACATGTACTAGGCAGCTGTTCACTTTGCTGGCTCCAATTAAGATATTTCCCTTTCTTATAGGTTAAAAACTGGATATGCATCTAAAACAAGATGTAAGTCACTGAAGATTTTTAGAAGACCAGGCAAACTGTTCGTGCAACCAGGTAAATATAGAATTTTAAACAGGCATTTTTGAAGATCATATACTTAAAAAATATTAAACCAAAGATGGTTTCATTTCTATTATGAAGATATCAAAAAATTTAGAATGTGATTTTTATTGCTCCAAATAAAAAATTAGACATGAAATATAGTTTATGTTTTCATTTAAAAGAATACACTGCTCATGGGAGTGAGATTCAAGGTATTTCTGATTCTAAATAAAGATATTTACAATATCAAGGTCAGAATTTTTCAGGACCCAGAGCCACAAACATGACTTTTTCTTGCCATAGCACTTCTTTTTATGAGATAGTGCCACTTTTGGATGAGTGACATATTTTGTATAGCATTTAGTAGTCTACAAAGGGTTATATCACTTACAGTAGCCCCCCCTTTTCCACAGGGGATGTGTTCCAAGACCCCCAGTGGATGTCTGATATATACTGTGTCTTTTCCTATAAATACATACCTATGATAAAGTTTAATTTATAAATTAAGCACATTAAGAGATTAACAATAAATAATAAAACAATTATAACAATATACTGTAATAATAGTTAAGTGAATGTGGTCTCTCTCTCTCTTAAATTATCTTACTGTATTGTACCTCGGGTAACTGAAACCGCAGAGAGTGAAAATGAATCAGGAGGGACTACTGTATACCATTTTGTTTGATATTCAACAAACCAGTGGAGGCAAGCCAAGCAGGTGATGTTATTAAAATTTTACTCATGCAACTCAAACAAATCCAGACTTTGGAAGGATCAGCATAAAGGATCCTTCTGCCACAAGTACAGAATACTGCAAAATGAAAAAGTCAAAACAGGAAGCAAGACTGAATGATCAGAAGAATTCCTCAGAATCGATAAAATGGAAAGGATTAAGTAGAAGTTAAATAATTTCTTAGTTATTATTATAGTGGTTAAGGAAGTGGGTAGGAAGTAGGAAAGTTAAGCCTTCTGAATCAATATCTCATCACTGTATGACACTGTCACCCAGCTCTGCTATAAATATCATACTATGCCTGTCCAAGAACTAAAGGAAAGGGCACCAGAGAAGGTAAGTCTGGTTCCCAAAAGAACAGTCAGAGGAAACCCCATGTAAGGGAAAAGTCCTTGTTGGTCCCCAACAGAAGAGATGAAAGAACTAAAGGAAAATGGAGAGACACTGAAGATGTAACTGACGACTTTAACTTCCCCCTAACCAAAAGATTTTGAAAATCAATGGGAATATGGAATATAGGACTTAGTAACAGAAAATTTGCCATACAGTAACTTGGCTAGAACACAATACTGCATATCTATTTTTTATTTTTTTTCTTTTTGGGACAGGGTCTCACTCTGTCATCCCGGCTAGAGTACAGTGACATATGTCATCATAGCTCACTGCCACCTCAAATTCTTGGGCTCAAGCGATCCTCCTGCCTCAGCCTCCTGAGTAGCTGGGACTTACAGGTGCATGCCACCACACTTGGTTTTCTATTTTTTGTAGAGATGAGGTCTGTCTCTTGCTCAGGTTGGCCTCAAGCAGTCTTCCTGCCTTCACCTCCCAAAGTACTGGGATTATAGGTGTGAGCCCCCATGCCTGGCCTCATGCATATATCTTATTTTAAAGAGTAAGACATTTGGGGGAAGGTGGAGGGGACTGAGAGTCTTGAATATTTGTCTTTGCTCCTTATTAATAAGCTAGGTCATTTTGAAAGTTGTACTTAAAACTTTATTTCTAAAACAGACATTATAAACTCTGATTTTTCCTTCAGTTTCTTCAAATGGTTCCGAATCATACATGAGTGAAGAAAAAAAGGAAGAAGATTTACTAAATAAGTGTATGCAGTCAATGTCAATCGAAGAACAGGGAGAACATCTGATGTTAACTTGATAGTCTTGTCTTATACATTTAATTTGTGCCAAAGGTGGGGGGGAAGGAGTTGTCAAGTGTGTCCTCTCTCTACACTTAGGATAGTATTATTATTCACAATTAAGTCATTAAGTAATTTTGCTTTGTTCAGAAACTTTTACAACAATGTAATTGGTCTGATATAGTTCCATATTTGTGTAATAAAATTTATGTGTAGTATATGCTTGTATTTCTAGCTAGATGCAATTAAAATGTTTCTTGTCATTTAAAATTGAATTAGTTTTCTTTAAATCTGACAAATGCATTGTATAATTCCTTCTTTCTATGCTTACAGTAAGTCCTAAAAGAGCAACATTAGAACATTCTACAAGTATTTTCTTGAGTGGGCTAAGAAAAACTTTTAAATATCCAAATATAGAATAGCATTTGATAGAGATGATGCTCTAACTTGCAAAGT
The DNA here is from genome assembly GCA_004363605.1 of Indri indri. NCBI lineage: Eukaryota > Metazoa > Chordata > Mammalia > Primates > Indriidae > Indri > Indri indri. The sequence goes on along the minus strand of RJWJ010000456.1, from coordinate 216,053 downwards.
AGGTGCTCAACAAATATTTGCTACTTGAATACAACTTAAAAATGTAAATACAGATTTGCTCTGTCTTATGAGAATTGCCACACAAATGCTTGGACTCACAAACTAGATTAAGTAGCTGCACTACTGTTTTTTTGTTTTTTGAGACAGTCTCACTCTTACCTGGGCTAGAGTACAGTGGCTGGCACAATGATAGCTCACTGCAACTTCATACTCCTGGGCTCGAGCATTCCTTCTGCCTCAGCCTCCCAAGTAGCTGGGACTACAGGTGTGTGCCACCATGCCTAGCTAATTTTTAAATTTTTTTTGTAGAGATGGCGGTCTCACTATGCTGCCCAGGCTGGTCTCAAACTCTTAGCCTCAAGTGATCATCCTGCCTTGGCCTCCCAAAGTGTTTAGGATTACAGGTGTGAGCCACAGCACCTGACTTACTCTTTACATATATATTACTCCAGTATGCTTCTCTGCTAAGCTTTAAAAGAAAAAATTTTGTGAAACCTTGAAAAATGGGAGTAGTAACAGTCTGGGGAATCACTACTGATTTAATGTCAACTTAGTATATTATTTAGAAAATAAAATCTGAATCCAACATTATGACAGAATGTTAGAAGAGCGCTCTGAAAGGTTACCTCTTCACTTTAATACCTTTATCTGCAGTTTCATTTGGTCCCTCATTTTTATGTTTTTTAAAATTAAACACAGGTTATCAAGAAAGTATAAATGAAAGGTAAATGTTTATTGTTGGAGAAGAGAAAAAGGTATACAAGAAAGTCTAGATTCTTTCTCCTCATGCACTACTTTTAGAATAAAGTTCCAAATATCAACTTTGAAGCTATTTACAAGGATAAATTTTTCTCATCACATGACCATTTACTGTGTGGTGGACACTTTTTCATAGAAGCCACATACACTGTAAACTAAACATATTCTTATAGTTTACAAGAAGCTTAGAGCAATAATGTGTTAACAAAGAAAATGGTATTATATTTTACTGCAAAATATTATAAAAGTGATACAATTTTGTGGCTCTTAAATGTTTAATTTATTGATTTGAACAAAGGAATGAACAACAACCAAAAAAAAGACACCCAGAAAAATCATCAAGACAAGGCTGGCTTTAAGATTTTTTGTATTCGATTCTTTCTACTTTCACATCATCTCCAATGAGCTGATACACATAAGTGACCACTGTAGAAGCCTGGATATCCATTAACACAAATGATGGAATAATGTTTCTAGAAGAAAAAATAAATAATGTCAGTGTTTTGTACTAAAAAGCAGCACTGCAAATTTTAGTTTAAGATGACAATTTGGATTCAAGAAGAAATCTGTTACTCACATATTACAAAGAACAATTACCAAAAGATTGCCCAAAAGGCTAGAATTATTTAAATAGCCACATTTCTTTTTATGAAATGTAACACATGCAATTATTAATTTTACTGAAGCCCCCAAATTCCCAAATTGTATATTACTCACGTTTCCAAGGCATTATATGCTCCAGTGGCAGAACCTGGGTTTATGTAGAATTTATTTTCATGTTCAAATGCTTCAAATTTGTGTGTGTGTCCTGAGATCAGAATGTCCACATCAAATTGCCTCTGCAACAGGGCTAAGCTGGCCATATCTCCCCATGGAATAACTTGATGTCCATGGATCAAACCAATTTTGAACTGTCCAACAGTCACAACTTTCTGTTCTGGATAATTCAGATTCTAATATAAGAAACAGACATAAGAAAATATATATTTTAGAGATACTGATATTTAAAAAAGGAATCTGCTTACACATTCAATCTCATATGGATGTTTTGATACAGTGCCTCATAACACATTTACAAATATTTAATTTCTTCTCAGTCTTTAAGGCTGCAACTATGCTTAAAACATAACTTACTGTATGTAAACTGGAATGTAAACTGGAATTTATGTAATCCTTTTATTGTGTTTACTTCTATAGAATACAGGTTCTTTTGTACATGCTGTAAAGAATAATTATCCCCCCAACCTATTATTTTCTTCTACATAAGGCATATAACCTGTAAGTTTGGGTGTGTTCAAATTGTATCCCAGGCCTTAATAATTATATAGATGGCTTAAAATAATAATGATAATTAATACTTATATAGCACTTAGTATAAGCCAGACACCATTGTAAGGGTTTTACAAATATCAATTTATTTAATATTCACAACAATCCTAAGAGGTAGGCTTTATTATGATCCCCATTTTATGGATGAGGAAACAGGCACAAAGAAGTTCAATAACTTGCCCAAGATCATAACTAGTAAGTGGCTGAGCTAAGATCCAAACCCTGGTGGTATGGCTCCCAGGTCTATGAATTTAGCAAACTAAAAACCTTTAACTCTTCCTAATTAAGCTGTATTTAACATAACACAAACAGAAGCTCTAATATAAAATGTTATACATATATACACACACATAAATGTTTTTAATAAACCAGACCTATGTTCTAATTATTAACAATTTTGCCCCTTCCCTTCTTATTCATCCCCTCCTGCATGTCACCTCTAGTTTATTCAAACTTTTTTTTTCTTTTTTCCAATCATCTTTGGGGAAATACTAAACTCTTTTTTATTTTTATTTATTTATTTTATTTATTTTTTAAGACAGGGACTTGCTTGGTCACCCAGGCTAGAGTGCAGTGGTATAGAGTGCATAGCTCACTTTAACCTCCAACTCCTGGGCTCAAGCAATCCTCCTGCCTCAGCCTCCCAAGTAGCTGGGACTACAGGTATGTGCCACCATGTCCAGCTAATTTCTTTTTATTTTTTGTAGAGAGAGGGTCTCACTATGTTGCCCAAGCTGGTCTCCTACTCCTGGACTCAAGTGATCCTCCCTCCTCGGCCTCCCAAAGTGCTGGGATTACAGGCATGAACCACTGCACCTGGCCCAAACTCTTTTTTAAATCCACTAAAAAACAGAAGACAGTATGCCCATTCAGTCTGGTATAAGAGAACCCCATTAAAGACCATCGACCAAGTTTAATCTATGAAAAGCTTATATTCCCAGAAATATAAAATACAAATTTCAAACTGGAATCAGGTTTATCATGCTAAATCATACAATGTTAGCACTAGCAGGCATCTTAAAAATCATCTATTCCAATCATATTTACTAAGGGTGAGAAAGGGGAAGTATTACAACTAATTGATCACAACCAGTTACAGATTCCCTTGTTCCTTCTCCACTCCCTACTGCTTCACTTGACCAGTTAAAAAAAAAAGGGAAGTAATTTGCCAAAAATTTCATTATTAAATAATGGGCAAAGGTGGAACTCCAGAGCTCCTTATTTTTTTCTTTAAACTCAGGTTTACTGAGGCATAATTTACACACATAAAATCACCCTTTTCAGTATACAATTCAATGGATTTTGACAAATGTACCCAGTTGTTGAACACCACAACATCCAAGATACAGAGCAGTTCTCACTCCCTCAAAACTCGCCCATGCCCTATGAAGTCAACCCTTGAGAAAGGAAGCCACAAGAGGGTTGCCAGCAGAGCAATGATGTGATCTTACTTCACTTAAAAGGATCACTCTGGTTGCTACATGGAGAACAAACTGTGGAAGGAGGAAGGGTAGGATTAGGAAGCTGGAATACAAGACAGTGATGTGGTACCTTGGAATAGGGTAGAGCTAGTGAGAAGTTCATGACAAAAACTTTATATATAAACTAAATGATAGCACTACCAAAAAACAATAACAAAGCCACTTTTACCCAGTAACAATTTATTTAGTTAGAACAAGTATTAAATATGTTTACTGGGTAGTTTAAATCCAGTGATTTTCAAACAGTGAGGGAGGAGCATATGTAGTAATTTTACATTTGAAAAAAAGAAGACCTTACTAGTTGAGGAACTCTCATCTAAAGGATAAAGCTTATATAAGAATCAAAAAAGGAAATATTTGGGAAGGGAAAGGATAATACATCACCTCATCGAAGTCTCCTCTCACGATATGAACATCACCAGCCAGAGTCTTGAGATAGTCATAACTCTCTTTGGTGCAAAGGTTTCCTGTGCAGAGAATGTGCTGAATCTTTCCCGGCACCAGAAGTTTTTTGAATTTAGCTGGCAAACTGTTGCACCGGTGTGGGATGTGCAGATCTCCTAATACCAACACCAACTTTAAAGTGTCGAGGTGAGATAAAGCGTAATGTTAAACATGACATCAAAACAAAATATTCTCCTCCCACAATTCCCCTTTTAAATTAAGCTTATCAGTGATCCAGAACTCCACATAGCAGAAGTTATTCATACAGTTCCTATCCTGACCATTAAACAAACATATTGTAATGTACTCTGTTCTAAATCAATCTTATTTATTTTTGTAGTAAATGGTTGTACACACACAATATAGGTAATCATTCAATTTATTCACCAAGAATAAAATAAAGCATTCTGAAGTGGTTCATTTAGAGACCTATAAATTACACTGAATAAAAAAAAAAATTGCAAAATGAAAAGTATACTACTCAGCCCTATGGAATTTGGCATTTTAGAAGACTGATATGGTAATTCATATTTCTGCAGTTGTAATGTGAAACCTATATATTAATTCGAGAAACATTATTAAAAGGAATTGTTAAAAATGTAATGGTAGAGAAAAAAAGTTAATTCTGTAATTTATGTTTACTACACTGACAACTATTTAGAGGTATAGTAGCCAAAATTTAGCATTTTTGTTACTTCAAACTATTAGCTATACATTACAGAGGCATAAAAATAGTCTATGTTTCAGAGTTTGAATAGGTAAATATGTGCTTTTGATTTATAATCTTTGATATCTTCACTTTCCTTCATTATTAGAAATCCTCACTGTCATATTTTATTGTCTGGATTAAACTGCCTACATACCCTCAGTATAGTTCCCAAATTAAAAAAAATATTTTTATAATCTTTCATGTACATTAATTAGAGAATTAAGACAAAAAAGAGAGCTAGATAAGTGATGAATTTAGTATGAGGTGGTTTAGAGTTGCAACATAGTCTCAGATGACAAAAATAAATTTTGCTCTTAAATAGAAAAGAATATAAAACCCCAATACTATAAGATTTTAATTTCAAAATTTCAAGATTTGAAAAACATTAAATTTAGCCATTTAACAGAATATTGTTAGAAAGATCATTTTAAAATAATAGCTGTCCTTCAAAGGACAACAGAATCAATTTCTTCATCTCGATTAGTATAAGCACCTCCATTCCATATGGGGTATTTTCAGCTATTCCATTCATGAATGTACATGCTCCTTAACTGCTTTTAAAGGCATGACTATTCCTTAATATTATCAAAAAAAATTAAATATTTAATAGGATAAAACAAAATAGTTTTGCCACCACAGACTTTGTAAATTAAAATTAACCAAAAAACAAAATGTGTAAAATTAAAATGATTACTAAAACAAGCTTGATTCATTTTGCAACAAAAATAAAATGATTGCAAAGAAAAGGAACCGTTATCAGGACATAGAGTAACTGAAGTAACACAAGGTTATAAAATTAGCACACTTTAAAATAAATTGTTAAATAAGTTTCTTCTTTATAAAGACTAGTTTCAGCTGGTATTTGTTCAATGATCTATATTAATTGTTTCAATGCAGATCTCAGTGGACTGAACATCCCTAAAACTAAAAACCACTATGAAGTTTCCACCCTCACTGGTAACCAATGTAAAAGTACCTGGATATAGAACAATCTTCAGTTTAGAGGGGGATCCCTTCACATATGGATTGAAGTACATAGTTAATGTGAGAAGCTGGCATTTGAGAAAAAGGTAAAAAATACATTTCTATATTAAAAAAAAAGAAGAAGAATCCCAAACTCATAAAAGAGTATATGTCTATAATAGGTTGAAATGTTTAGGACTAATGATCAACGATCTGTTCAATCTGAATGTACCAGAAAGAACATTAGTAAGACATAGTACTTTTTAGTGATTGATGACACGAATTCTAAAGTGAATGCAAGACTGCTAGCAGTCTAAACATATAACTGTAGGAATGACCATACAGAAATGATTTCAAATTAGTAAGGATCCTCAGGAGAACAGAATCCTCTGGTTTCCAGCTGGTGACAAAGTTATAGGAGAAACAGTGTCACATAACACATCATACTTTGAGGAGTGTCCCTGCCCAAATTCCACACTTTAACAAATCAGGTTAGATACAGATCATATAGAGCCCTTTAAGAAAGGAAAACATCCTGTAAATGGAAGTCTTATTAAATTCAAATAAAGAACCAACCCAATCAAAGCATGGGAATTTGGTTATTTCCTATCCGATAGACCTTAAAAGGCGGAGGTACCCAGTCAGTAATAAGACACCCAACCACCATTGTTAGTAGGAGCTAAGAGAAGGAACTTACTCTGTGCCCAGCCTTAGTGGAATGAAGAAGTTGATTGCAGACAGGGGGATGAAAAAAAAGGGTGAAACATGACCAATGTTAAAAGAAAGTAACGAAAAGAAACAAACCAAAAAAAGAACAACGAAAAACCCGTACCAAATGAAAATGCAAACAATTGTTAATGATTTCTGAGTGTTATGAAAGAATATGTTAAAAATCAGCTGTGCTCAAAACAATACCAAAAGAAACATTTACTATTTTTTTAAACATGACACAAACACACATATACTCTTTTTTATAAATTTGTCCTGTCAATTTTTTTCTAATTTTTCTAATCTAGTTCTCCACATTGACTTCCATCCCTTTTGTTTTCCATTCTGTTTAGATTTTTATAAAGTTTCATAAAATAAAATTATTAGGCCAGACACAGTGGCTCACGCCTGTAATCCTAGCACTCTGGGAGGCCAAGGTGGAAGGACTGCTGGAGCTCAGGAGTTCAAGACCAGCCTGAGCAAGAGTGAGACCCAGTCTCTACTAAAAATAGAAAAATTAGCCAGGCAGGGTGGTGGGCGCCTGTAGTCCCAGCTACTTGGGAGGCTGAGGGAGGAGGATCGCTTGAGCCCAGGAGTTTGAGGTTGCTGTGAGCTATGACGACACCACTGCACTCTACCAGGGGTGACAGAGCAAGACTCTGTCTCAAAAAAAAAAAAAAAAATTAATTAATTTAGATATTTAGAAGACAACTTGTAAAATTCACCAGTAATAGCTTAAAGGTTAACATTTTCTGGATTCTTAGGGTCTAATTATGCCTCAAGTATACTGATTTTAATTCATTCAAAATTCTAGTAGTTAGAAAATTTTGCCACATGTAGGTCATTATTTTTTATAGAGGATGTAACAGAGCTCCGTGAATACATTATCAAGCGATAAACATGCCAACCAAAGATGATAAAGATAATAAAAACACACACATTCATTCAGTTAAAATTGGACCTGAATTTGTTGCCCATAGACTTTGCGCATTGCAGTGAGTGTCTTGTTTGCCAAATAAAACGCTTTTAATCACAAAAGAATTGGCTAATGCTAAATTTTGCCCAGTTCTTTCTATTTCATAGGAAAAGTAATGTGCCAGTACAACTACCCCGTAAAAAATAGTGTTCATCTCTCAAAACTTCAGAAACATGACGATGAAATCATGACAAGTAATGATTACATTTTCTCCTATGGATAGGAGTCTTAAAATTACTGTAAACTGGATTACTTTAAACTGGAGTCTGTTTAGAAGCAAAAATCAAAAGTGGCATTAAAGCCTTTAAAGAAACATACACTATAAATCTTTGGTCGCTGCGTCTATAAGCCACTCTTGAAAAGGCGTTATTTGTCAAGGAACAGTAATAATCTTAAAAATGCAACTGATGCCTATCAGAGAGAGAAGTCACTTTACAGATAACCTCCATCAACACCAATATCAAGATGATCACAGATCCTCTTGAAACAGTTGACTTTTCAGAGTCACGGGCACCTTTGAAAATCCGATTGCAGCTATGATCCTCTCCCTTAGCAGCTCCCCAGTTTTTCTGCAGGAAGGGCTTAGGGGAATCAATTTATTGGGGGAGAAGGGGTGATGGCTTGAAGCTAGCTGGAGGAGACTGGGGAAGTCTGATGAAGAAAGAGGTAAAGCTCCCCAAAATACTCCTTGGCGCCAACACTGGCCCTCTCCCCAGAAAAACGTACATATATTCACACCATTTTCCAAACAATTTCAAGGAGTTCACAGACCGTTAAGGAATCCTACTCTAAAGGGTCGCAGCCCCCTGAAGAAACAACTAGTTCAGCAACCTTAAGGGCCAACTCCTGCCCTCTGGGAGCACACTTCCCCATTCCAGTGGCACATGCATGTTATTTTGGGGGCCAAGGGGATGTTTTTTATTCCCTTTCCCTGCATGGCAAACGTAAAGGGGCAGGGAATTCTGCTCGCTGCTTCCCGTTTTGCACCCGAGAGGCCAGCTTTTGCCACATGGAGGTGGTAAATAATACACTCCAACCAGAGGGGGGTGATTTTTGCGGGAAAGGAGGAGGGAAACGTCTGGAAACGGAGGAGGACCGTGCCCCTTTCTCGGGGACGCTCGAGTCATAGGACCCAAAGCCTTCCCTGGCTTGGGCGAGCGGATCTCGTGACGGGACGAGCAGCTAAGAGGGACCTTCCTCCCCCCGACGCCCCCGGCCGTCCTCTGGCGCCGGGGGCCCCGGTGCGAGGCAAGGGCCGGCCGCACCCAGAGGTGGCCGCTCCCTTCTTTCCCCAGCCCTCTCGTGGGCCTTCTCCGACCAGCGCCTGGGCCGCGCCCTCCAAGGCCTCCGGCATCGCCCTCGCCCCTAGACTCTCCATGGCTCCCAACGACGCAGCTCCCCGGCCGAGAGCCAGGCCTCAGTCGCCGCAGCTACCGTCCTCACCATCCTGTCACCGAGCTCCGCTCAGTCACCACAACCGCCGCTGCCCTCTTCCTCAGGCTCCTAGGCGTCCCGCCCACCCCACCCACAACCAATGAAAAGCGAAGTCGACAGAAAACTGCCATACGGAGGCCCGCACAGGCCCTTCCCCGCCGTAAAGCGAACCTGCACTCTGGGAATCAGTGGTGGCAGAGTGGTAGGGTAGGGAGATGAGATCGCGAAGCTTCGAAGAGCGCGCGGGCAACATCCGGGCACCTGGGGCCGTCGAGCTGAGGCGCGCCATCCAACCTTGCCTTTCAGGGCCCGTAGCCATGCTGAAGTGCGTGATGACCGGCAGTCAGGTGAAAGGTGGAGACGCCTTTCTTGCCTTTTTGTGTAGAGGAGAGAAAACCAAAGGTTCATGGGGCATCTCCACCGTCCTCTTATTTTTCCATTTTGCCTTTATGCACAGGGACTGAGGACAAGAGCCTTTGCCACAGCCAGCCCCCACCCACGCCGGGTCCTGTTAGCTTCTGAGGGGAGGATGAAGGCTCATCTTTTATTTATGAATAATATTTAATATGGGTGGTGTCTATGAAATGAAATCGTTATCAGGCCTCGAACTCGGGATAGTGAGGACTGTGTAGGGAGGAGTTGGGAGTATAATTAATGCTTAGCAAAAGTGTTTTTGTGCCAAGAGAAAAGCATAAAGCTGGTTTTTCTTCCCGATTCTACCATTTTTTAATGTTCAGCCTCGGACAAGTCACTAAATCACTTTGGGGCTCAGTTTCCTCATCTGTAAAATGGGAATAATAACTGCACCTTCGTTATAGGGTTTGTTGTAGGCATGAGATAGAAAAGCATGTAAAAATCTAAGTAATAGATGGGAACGTACAGGAGCTATTATTATTATTGTAAATGGCACTTTAGAAATGAAAGTTACTCCAGAAAGTATTCAGAAAAGCAATGATTTCCTAAAGGTTGTAACCTGCAAATGGTCATTGAGAGGTGTTTTGTGTTGTGGCCGGCTTCTGGAGTGTTGAGGACAGATATGGGGCAGTGTTAATGAGCAGGAAAAGGAAGCACAAGTTCCCCACTTCCGTATGGTCTCAGAGGACTAGGAAGTTCTCTGTTGCAGTGTATATCTCAGTTGTCAATAAGCAATTATTTGTTTGATTGTTTAATTTTGTTTTCCCTTCTAGACTGTAAGCCTCTCGCTCCCCAACTCCCAGGGCTGACTGGTCTGTGGCCTGTTAGGGACAGGGACACAGCAGAAAGTGAGCACAGGAGCAAGCGAAGCTTCACCAGTATTTACTGGCGCTCCCCATCGCTCCATCACCGCCTGAGCTCCGCCTCCTGGCAGATCAGTGGCTGCGTTAGATTCTCATAGGAGTGCGAACCCTACTGTAAAGAACCCTACTGTAAACTGCGCATGGGAGGGATCTAGGTTGCCGGCTCCTTATGAGAATCTAATGCCTGATGATCTCAGGTGGAACTGAGGCAGTGATGTGAGCAATGCGGAGTGGCTGCAAACACAAATTATCATTAGCAGAGAGGTTTGACTGCACAATATATGTAATGCCCTTGAATCATCCTGAAACCATCCCCCATTCCAGGAAAAAGTGGTGAATGTCAAGGTGGTAAAAGGGGACAAATATCTTTGCTTTTTATTTTGGGTCATCCTATCTTTCCCAGTGTACACACTTGTGATTCTTAACCATTGTTATCTAATTTTATGTTCTGGAATTATTTTCCCTTTTTTATACTTTTGCATGGAGTGAAATGGCCATCCATTTGTATTGCAGCATACTGTCCCATATCAGTTTGCCATGGAGTTTACTTACTCATAACTCATAAGAACATTAACAGTGACATACTGGATCAGACCAATGTTTCATCCAGCCCTAGCATGTCTTTCTGATGGGGCACCTGAGTATGTTTGATGGGAAAGTCTGGCATCTTCCATGCTGCCCTCAAACACCACAGATGCATCTTGAATATCCATAATTTCTCTGTCATGACTTGTTTTGACTTTGCTGTCTGTAAAGCTGTTAAAAAACACTTCAAATCATCCTCTCCATGCACTGTTTTCATGCTTTTGAGGGGGGCAAATATATTTATTTAAATCAAGTTTTAAAATATATTAGTATGGAAATTGGCTTGCCATAGTAGCTTCATGCAACACTGCAAAGGAAGAATTTTGTTGAATTTTATCATTTCACACACTCTGCAAATTTATCGAGTTCTTACTATGTGTCTGGCATTTTGCCAAGGGTATTATACTATATTAAAGCAATGTAGCATTAGTCTACAAAAGTGTTTTTTTAAAATGAATTTATCTTGTGTCCTCTGAATGCTGAAGTAGTCCTGTGATTTGTTTTTATTGTTAGAGGCAAAGAATGTCAGCAAGCACCTTTTTTTTCCTTCACAGTATTTGGGAAAGCAATCCAAGCTTTATCACGAATTAGTGACGAGCTGTGGCTAGACCCATCTGAAAAAGGTGTAAGTAAGAAAGTTAAGTAACACACAATGTATTAAGGCAAGAGAAGATATTTAAAGATCCCAGTCAGATTGAATGTTAACCAGGAAATCCAGAAATTGTAATTATCCCTTTCGCTGTTTTTTATTTTATAGATCTGAATACATTTCGAGCATAGTAAACTTGAAAATCTTGCAGATAAACATAACTGACTTAAACCAGAAGCCATAAACTTGTGGTCACGAGACTAGATATGGCCTGCAGAAATGTCTGTGGACCTGCATGGTTTTGTAAAAATTTAAAATAACTTCTAATATTTAAGACTTGAGACAGTCCAATTTTTCCTGCTTCTCATGAAAATTCAGAAGACTGACCATTTTGGGCCTGCATTCCCAGGTGGAAGTAGTTGGCTGAAACTGAGTAACGGTTTCTCCCCTTAGACAAGGCGTGAGGCTGCCCATATGCTGTAGCTCCCCCATACGTTGCTTTCTGCCACTTCACACATTAAACTTAAGACCCCTGGAGGCATTTACTATTTTAAATTTTCAACTGCAAGATTTAAGATTTAACATACGTGTATTCAATGGAGATATGTGCACATGTATGTACATATGCAAATTCAATACACACTGATTAGTGCAGTCCATAGTTAACATTCCCTTACTGTGATGTTAAACAATGGACTTTTAAAAATTGAACAATTGTTTAAAGAAAGTTGATTTTCTGCTAACTAGCCTTTATCTTATTTTTCCAGCTTTCTCTAAGATCTGTGAATTCTTGTCGGTCAGCGTATGGATGTATCTTGTTCTCTTCTGTGTTTTTTCAACATTATCAATGGTCAACCTCAGTGACAATGAATGGTAATGACACCACATTGAATTTAAATTGCAAATTGGGAATGAAGGTAAATATAAGTGGCCCTGGTTTTCTCTTATTCTGTAGAAATATTTGTTATACAGAACATAACATATATTCTGTACTTAATAGTTTAAATATCACACAGGACAAGTCCATTCATTTATGAATACACATGCTTTTGTTAGTTTTTTAAAAAACTAATCAAACAGCTATATTAAGTATGTGCTTAATATGTTTAATGTATTTATGTTACAGTCAATTGGGCCCATCTTTAAATGTCTGAATTCCCTTGAAAGACATGTAGAGAAGTGCAAAATATTCACCAAATCCGATAAGTGCAAAGTAGTTATTCAATTCTTCTGCAGACATGGTAAGTGTAATTAAAAGTGGTTTACAATGTTGTGGGTTTTTTTAAAAAATATCTTTCATGTTTAGAATATTCAAACTGCATGCGAAGACTCTGCATTGCACCCTGGCTTAGAACTTGTGTAATGATGCAGCAGGGCAGTTGTAAGTATCGCCTGTAGCTGCAGAAGTATTGTGAGATGTTTGGTATTAATTACTTCCTTTTTGACTTGTCAGTGGCACAAGCTTTACAGACCAATTTTTTTTTTTTTTTTGAGGCAGCGTCTTGCTCTGTCACCCCGGCTAGAGTGCTAGAGCGCAGTGGTGTGATCAAAGCTTGCTGCCACCTCAAACTCCTGGACTCAAGGGATCTTCCTGCTTCAGCCTTCTGAGTAGCTGGGACTACAGACACACATAACCATGCCCGGCTAATTTTTTCTGTTTTTGGTGGAGATGGGGTCTCGCTCTTGCTCAGGCTGGTCTCGAACTCCTGACCTCAAGTGATCCTCCTACCTTGGCCTCCCAGAATGCTAGGATTGTAGACATGACCCATCATACCACACCTTGAAGTAGTTTGTTATGCAACAAAAGCTAATACAGCCTGGTACACAGTAGGTGCTCAGTAAATATTTATTAAATTAATAAATGTTGCTGTTATTAATTCAGTACAAAAGAAACTACGTAAGTTGAGAAATTAGGTTATTTCTAGTGAGCTCTTTTGATTCTCACCACAACATTATTATGCTGTAGCAAGTGATAACCCACCTGCATTTTATTACATGGGTTCTATGTGCAAAAGTAGATTGAAATTCTAGTTGTACTTGTTAAAAACATTGTGTCCTTGAAAGGTCACTTAACCTCACTGAGCTATAGTTTCCTCTTCTGAGATTAAGTCCTTACCCCATAGAATAATGTGAGGATCAGAGAGAATATCTATGGAACATGTATGCTCCAGTTCCTGGCACATAGGGCCACACCCATTATGGCCACCCCTTCTCTTCCTTTAAAAGGAAAATAATTCACAGACCAGATGTCGAAGTCTCACTGCCAAAAGTCCTCTCCAGAAATATCAGTCCTAGATGAAAAGTCCTAAAACAGAATCACAGAGATACGATCTGTAGTGGGCAATCACTATTTTACACACCATTAAGAAACTGTATTTTGGAGAGTTCTCCAAAACTACAAATGAAACTACCCATACAATCTAGCAATACCACTACTGAGTATTTATCCAAAGGAAAAAAAATCAGGATATCAAAGGTATACCTGCACCCCCATGTTTATTGCAGCACAATTCACAATAGCAAAGATGTGGAATCAACCTACGTGTCCATCAAAAGAAGAATGGATGAAGAAAATGTGGTGTATATACACAATGGAATGCTATTTGGTCATAAAAAAGAATGAATCATGTCATTTGCAGCAATGTGGATAGAACTGGAGGTCATTATGCCAGGTGAAATAAGTCAGGCACAGAAAGACAAATATCAAATGTTCTCACTCATATGTGGGAGCTAAAAAGTTGATCTCGTGGAGGTAGAGAGTAGAATGGTAGATAGCAGAGGCTGGGAAGGGTAAGTGGATGGAGGTGGGGATGAAGAGAGATTGGTTAATAAGTACAAACACAGTAGATGGAAGGTATAAATTCTCATGTTCCACAGAGGAGGGTAACTGTAGTGCACAACCATGTATTGTAAATTTCAAAGTAGCTCGAAGAGGGGACTTGAAATGTTCCCAACACATAGAAATGATAAATACTCGGAGGTGATGGATACCTTAATACACTGACTTGATCACTACACATTCTATACATGTAACAAAATATCACACATGCCTCATAAATACGTACAAATTACATGTATCCATAAAAAAAAATTTAAAAACAAGGAGCCAGGCATGGTGGCTCACTCCTGTAATTCCAGCTACTTGGGAGGCTGAAGCAGAAGGATGGCTTGAGGCCAGGCATTTGAGAACAACCCGGACAACATAACACGACCCCATCTCTAAAAAATTTTTTTAAAATTATCTGAGTGTGTTGGTTCATGCCTGTAGTCCCAGCTACTCAGGAGGCTGAGCGAGAAGGATTGCTTGAGCCCGGGAGTTTCAGGCTGCAGTGAGCTGTGATTGCACCACTGTACTCCAGCCTGGGCGACAAGAGTGAGACCCTCTCTCTTAACAGAAAAAAAAGAGAGAGAGAATGAGAGAGAAAGAAAGAAAAGAAACAGAGGAAGGAAAAAGAAACTACCTGTATTTCAAAGGGATTTTGGAACTCTACTGCCCTGGCAGAGGGTGTGACGTGTCGCTTGGTGTCCACTAGGGGGCGATATACACATTTCATTAAGGATGCTCTCCAAGCTGTATGCACCTGCCAGATAGGAAATGTTAGCTTACTATTTTAATGTGGCTGTGAAACTTAAAGACTTTTTTTTTCTTTCTTTTACTTTTTTTTTACCCCGGGCTTTTAAAGACTTTTAAAATCTGTTCATTTTACACTTCAAATTATTAAGAGTTCGCTTTATTCTTTTTAAGGTATTAAAAGAACTCATAATGTATGTTTTCAAGAAAGTCAGCCTTTGCAAGTTATTTTTGAAAAGAATATGTGTACTAATACACTAGTGATTCAACCCAGGTAATGAGTTCTCTGTTGTTTATTTTTCTTTTTCTGAATACAGTATGGTCACAGAGTAAAGAATGAATGCCATAGAGCTTTGCAATGAGTCACACTTTTTTTTCCTAAGCTAAAACTTGACTTGGAGAAATCACCTTATGGGGTCAAGAGGAAACTTTGAAACAGACAACAGTAGATAAGAACTACCTGATGGTAGCAGTAATAATTTAGTGGCCAAGAAATTTCTAAAAATGTCCCATCAGTGGCTTTCTACATGAAGTTCTATCAAAAGAGTTAAACATATTATCTCATAATACTTTGCATTTATATGGTAACTATCTGAATCTTAAAACACACTGCTTTTAACGTTTTTATGTGAACTCATCTTATCCTTAAGTGTTACATGATTTTCTGTAGATAGTAAGTGAAGCATATTTATCGGTGAAAGTATGCCCCATTTTTCAGTTCAGCAGTAGCATTAAACATTAATTAGCATTACTTTGTGACCCAAAAGATATTTTATCCTTATTTTTTACATTACAAAAGCGATACGTGCTCCTTTCAATACATCCAAAATATATAGAAGAGAGCAAATATACTACATGTGGTCTTTCTCCTCTATGTGCCCTGTGCGCCACACAGCAGGATAACCTCTGTTCATGATTTGGTATCTCTGTAACTCTCTCTGTCCCTATGGCTATGGCTATTTCCTCCTCTGTCCCTGTCTGTCTCATTTATATCACATACTAGACACATAATTTTTTCAAAGAAAATGTCCTATGATCCGTGTCGTTTTACAGCTTGCTTGTTTTACTTAATATATTGTGAGCATTTTTCTGTATCAGTTCAATTAAATCAGTCTTACTCTTTTGGATGATTGCATAATTTTTCATTGTATGACTGAATCATAATTTACTTACCGATTAACTTATTGGTGCAAACTTTGTTTCCAACTTTTTGCTAACACACACAATGCTGCTAGTGGTACATAGGCTAGTGTATTAGACATCTATTGCTGTGGAACACATTTCCCCAAAATTTAGAGCCTTTAAAAATCAGACATTTATTACTTTATAGTAGTACGTGTGACTTAGCTGGATGCTTCTGGCTCAAGGTCTCTCATGAGGTTGAAGTCAAGCTGTCAGGTCAGGCTGCAGTCTCAGGTGAAGGCTCGACTTGGGGGAGTCACTTCCACGCTCACCGATGTGGTTGCTGGTAGGCCTCAGTTCCTTGCCACGTGGGCCTCTCTGTAGGTGCCTGAGTGCCCTCACAGCATGGGAGCTGGCCATCAGAGAGAGCAAACACCTGCGATGCGAGCACACTCCCAAGATGGAAGCCATGGTCTTTTTATAACCTAATCTCAGAATTTCCATTTCACCACTTCTGCCATTTTTCTCTTTGTTATAAGTGAATCTATAAGTCCAGCCCACACTCAGGGGGAGAGGATCATATAAAAACCTGAATACCAGGAGGTGGGGATCATCAGGGCCGTCTTTCAGGCTGCCTAACACAGATAGGGTCTGAAAAAAGGAATTATTGGATGGGTCAAAGGCTTACACAAATTTTAAATTTCCATAGATACTGACTACCGAAATTGCCGTCTGAATAGTTTGTGCCAGTTTACATTCCCACCAAAAGTGTAGGAGAATCCTTTTAAGTAGAGGATACAATCAGTTTTTAAATAATTTTGCTGATCTGATAGGTTTGCCAACCTGGTGTTATTAGATGTTCTTTATTGTTGTGTTTTCTTTATTACCAGTGAGTTTGAATATTTTCATACATTTATTAGCAATTTGTATTTTTCTTTCCTTTTGAATTGCACATTCATGCTGTCAATTTTTTGTATCAAGTTATTCAGAATCTTGTATAACACCTCTCCCTTGACTGGAAAAGTTCCCAAATGAATTTGGTAGGTGTTCCTGACATTTTGACATCAAGAAACACTGCTAAGCTAATGTCTATCATCAGGTTGACACCAAGATTACATAAATTCAAAGGATTTCATTTTTATCTAGCAATGCCTCAGTTTCAAAAGGAATGCAGAACTTATAATGCCCTAATAAAAAGACAACCTAACTAAAAAGTGAGCAAAGGATTTTATAGACATTTCTTCAAAGAAGATGTACAAATGGATAAAGCACTTGAAAAGATGCCCGATATCATTGAGCCATTAGGGCAATGCAAATCAGGCAACCTGAAATTTGTGAATTCTGTTGTGTGTGAATTACATCTCAGTAAAGCTTTTTTCAAAAAGGAAGCTCAGGATAAAAGGACATTTGGGATGTGGAGAGAAACTTGAAAATAATATAGGAAAGTAACAGAGGGAAAGAACACAGGAGCAGACAACTTGTAAACCTCTACCCCGCAGCTGAGTCTCCAACGTATTATAATTCCCTTGATCTGTATTTGAACAACGGTATTTTCTACTATCTACCTTGAGAGTATGATTTCAGGTCAATTTTTAAAAATACATTGGGCACACAAAAACATAGAATTAAAAATATTTTGTTCTGGTGTTTTGTTCATATTATAGCTTTCACATGTTTGACTAAGGATACATTTTGCTATTCTCTTGGCCTTCAAATAGCATTGCTATTTTAAAATATACTAAAAAATAGCAGTTCGTATATAAGAAAGAAGATAGGCCTTTTGGGTAAATTTTTCTAAACCCAGGCCAACCAACCTATTTATTTCTAGATTAAAGATCTGAATCCCAGTTAATAAGGTGATATTTTTCTGTTTATTTTGCAAATGATGTTAATACTGTTCTTTACATTTTATAGATTGCTCGCTGAGGCAATTGTTCTTTTTACATCCAGTCAAGAGGAAGTTACTCTTGCTGTGACTCCACTGAATTTTTGTCTCAAGAGTTCTAATGAGGAATCAATGGGTAAGGGTTATCTGTCATGGTGCTTTGATAGATTATTCTTTCCTGGCTCTCTTGATCACTAACCATACAGTAAATATTAGTGGCACAATATTTATTCTTGTCTAAAAAGCAGTAAGATGTAGAAAGGTCAGAAACATTCTTAAGAGATTCAGAAAGTTTAACACAATCAGTAATTAAAATATTTGGCTTTGAAATTCAGGATGTTTTAAAATCAGGAGGATGGTTACAAAGAAAAATGTATTTTCAGTTAAGATTTTAAGGTCTATTTATCATTCTTTACCATCCTCTGTGTTTAGTATAAAGAAAAATTAAGAGGCCACCAATCCCATTGAGATACTTTAGATGACATAAGAAAAAGCAACTTTGAATTAGAAATGTAACATATATTCAGGATGGCAAATACATGGGGCCGAAAATGTGAATGGTCAGTTCTTCCAAGAGTTATCTAGATGGAATGGAGAAAATGAGGCACAATTAAATCAGGAATTTTGGTATCAAGAAAATTTGCTAGCGTCTTTTGGCACCACAAACTGTTTGAGACTCTTTGCCCCTGGATAATTTGTTTTCGGTGATAGTAGTGAAGAGAAAATACAGGGAAGGAACTGCATTATTTTAAAGCGAAAAATCAGTGGAACCAGGGCTTAAGTTGGCTCAGGTGACTGTTGCAGCGTTTACGTCCTGCCAGGTTCTGTTCTAAGTCGTTTACATTTATGAATTGATTTGATCTTCGTAACAACTCTGTGATGCAGGCGCTGTTACCATCCCCATTTTACACGTGAAGAAGTTGAGGCCCAGAGAAATGACGTGCCTTGCCTGTCACACAGTTGGCAAGTGGTGGATCCTGATCTGAATTCACGGTGGCCTCCAGGCATGGGCTTGTTAACACCGCGCTTGCGTGGCTTCCCTTGAGGCTCATCCAGCATTCTTTCTGGCCCTCAGGAGGGCACGATCTGGAAAATATACGCTTGGCTAGTGAAAGGGTCTGTTTTGTGTCCCATCATGCCAGCTCTCAGTAAAGTTGCCCATTTGGTAACTAGGGGACACTGTCCCTGTGAGTAGCTTCCTAATGAGTGGTCATAGCTATGGTCGACTGGGGACCCAATTATCTAATCTTACCATCGAATTTCTTCTCCGTGAACATACTGGGAGTGATATGAACCTTTTTGTTTGAGATTAATGTATATTTACAATATTGTCTGGTCCTTTTTAAAACATACATCATTTAACCTTTGTTCTTACTACTTACATAATTCATTGAAGAAAATTAAAAATATAAGGACTTATTTATTTATTTATTTTTTAGAGACAAAGTCTCTGTTACCCAGGCTGGAGTGCAGTAGCGCCATCATAGCTCAGCACAGCCTCAGATTCCTGGGCTCAAGTGATCCTTCAGCTTCAGCCCCCCAAGTAGCTGGGACTACAGGCGCGTGCCAGCATGCCTGGCTAGTTTTAAAAATTTTTGTAGAGACGGGGCTTGTTTTGTTGCCCAGGCTAGTCTCGAACTCCTGTACTCAAGTGATCCTCCCACCTCAGCCTCCCAAAGTGCTGGGATTACACGTGTGAGCCATTTCGCCTGGCCCACAATTAAAATTTTTAAAAATTCACTTTTTAAGCCATGTTTTATAATTTAGTATGCTGCATCTATTTTATGTTAATCCCTTTTTGTTAATATTTTTAAAACAAAATGGGATTTAATGAATTAAATAAAATGTAATGACTTTGTTATTATATGTAAACTATATTCATACATAGTAGTTCCCTTTGGAATAAATTAGCTTTTATGGTATTCAGGCCACTTATTGTTTATAACAAACCTATAAGTCCAAAACACAGTGGCTTAAAACAATACTTTATTATCTGTCATGGTTCTGTGGGTTGATGGGCTTAGCTGGGCAGTTCTCACTTGGGGTCTCCCATGCAGCTGTAGTTAGACGGTGGCTGGGTCTGGAATCATCTGGAGGTGTGAAGATGGTGTACTCACATGGCTCGTAATTGATGCTGGGAGCTCAGCTGGGCTGAACCAGAGTGTCTACACACATGTGACCTCTCCATGTAACTTGGACTTTATATGGCATGGTGGCTGAGTTCTGAGAGTGAGTGTTGCAGGGGACAGGATGCACAGGCTGCCAGTCTCTTAAGGCCTAGGGCCAGAGACTGCCACAGTGTCACTTTGTTTATTGGTCAGAGCACTCATAAGACCACCCAGCTTCAAAGGGAGCAGACGTAGACATAGACCCCGCCTCTCAATGAAGGAATGTCAAAGAATTTGTGGCTAGATTTAACCTACCACTTATGGTTATATTTTTGTATTAAAATGTAACAAATAACCTCTGGAACTAATTTTATTCTTTGTTTTCTTATAATATTAAGCAGATTTGACCAATTCTGTGTACAGTGAGATGTGTGTTGGCCCGGAAGAGTTTGACGTCTTTCAAATTGGAGTGGACACTGAAATAACATTTTGCTTCAAGGAATTGAAAGTAAACAAATATGTGCATTAAACTAAAATTCAAATTTTCACTTGTTTTTAATAAAGATTTCAAGGGTTTTTTTTCTTCTTTTCTTCTTTCAGGGAATGCTGACATTTTCAGAAGCTACACATGCTCCTATATCTATTCATTTTGATTTTCCTGGGAAGTAGGTCCTTGGGAACTTTTCTGAATTTGCTTTTTTTCTTTTGTTATATATGGATAATAAAACCCTTTGGATCATTTTGAAATTGATTAACACCTCAGGAATTCCTTAACTTCTCTAGCAACACTTATCAAATCAAAATTTTAAAGATGCCATTAACAACATTGACTTTCTTTAATTGGTAACTTGATCAAGATATATTCTTCTTCAGAGTGAAACATTTATAAATTTGGCATGGTGCTGAATAATTGCTTAATTAGAAAATTATAGATGCCTTAAACAAGTTAGATCTCTATGAAACTGTGATACTGATATTTCAGAACTAAAATTTTAGATGAGATTGGGTTAAGATGTGTTGTATAAAATTGGATCTGATGATTTCAAAGGATCCTTTCAGCTCTCAGGACTGTGTTAATTTGCAAAAACACAAAAAGGATGTCTACTTCTACCATTTCTTTTTGCCCCAGAATTACGTATCATTTTCTAATGTGTTCCTAATGTCCACCAGAAAATGAGTGTTATTTTTGCTCTGACTTTGCCCTTTTAGGCCTGTGGCGTTAAGTATTGATGATATGCTAGTGGAAGCTAACTTTATTTTGGCTACATTAGCTGATGAGCCAAGTATAGCATCTTCGCCACAATCCCTGTGCCTTTCACAGAAGCGAAAAAGGTAAGGCTGTGTTTTAACTTCTTTATTGGTTGGGGAAAGCCATCACAGTCTTATTCTGAAATAATTCAGTGGCATTCACTTAGGAAACAGCTGAGGAATGAAACATAAGAAGATCAGAAGTTTTGACAGAATCTGAAGGAGCTGTAGTGTTGAGATCTAACTGTAGCATAGAAAACATCAGCAATCTTGCATTAGATGTTTGCTTTTTCTCTTCTGACCAGAATTTAACAGGCCTGTCTGGTTTATCTGTGTTGTTACCCAAAACTCATTTCCAATTTTTAGGGTTTTCTTTAGGAGTGATAGTGTTAAGTTTCACAGGAAAGTCTATATTTACTCCTAGAACTTTTCCTCAGATACAGGGATAGCTATTGTTTTTCCTTTTTCTCTTCCTTTTCTTTTTTTAAGAGGCAGGATCTCACTGCTTTGTCATCCAGGCTGGAGTGCAGTGGCCCGATCATAGCTCACTGCAGCCTTGAAGTGCTGGGTGATCCTTCTGCCTTGGCCTCCCAAGTAGCTAGGACTACAGGCGCCTGGCTAATTTTAAAATTTTTTGTAGAGATGGGGTCTTGTTATGTTGCCTAGGCTGGTTTTTATTTATTTTTTTCTTAATAACTTTTTTTTTGGAGGGAAGGGATGCTTCGTTGTAAGTAAAACAAGTTATTGTGGGAAATTTGTAAAATAGAGAAAAGTACAAAGAAGAAAATAAAACTTACCCTTAAATACACCACCCAGAGATAGCTACTGTGAACTTTTTGGCTCATTGTATTTTCTTTCAGATTTTTTATTTTGCATATACCTATATTTTAAAACAAGATTGGGATCCTATAACTATCCTTTTTTTCCCCTGTAAATATATTGTAGGCTTGGTCTAATAGCACTAATTATGACTTGAAAACATGATTTTTAATGACTGTGTAAAATTTTATCATTTATAATTCATTTAACTTTTTTTCTAACTTAGTCCTGTTATCATATCACAAGATGTCCCACGCATACTGGGTTGCTTTACTGAAAGATTCGAATCTGTCAAGAGAATTTCTAAATTATCATGTATATAAATCTTAACTTTCAATAATGAGTTCCATGTTATTTCAAAACATGCCCTAAACCAGTGCTATTGTTGTCATCCCACATTGCTACATTAGTTATATAAAAAATATATTTCAAAGTAGGCTGTTCATTTATTTAATCCCTGTTAATACTTCAGGTCAGACCTGATGCAGTCAGATTCAAAGGCTGATGAAAATGTAACCAGCCAGGCCCGGGAGTGTATCTCGAGAAAAGCAGCCCCCAAAAGGCTTTATCCTGATAAGACTTTCACAAGCAACTCTACGCTGGGAAACTGCGGCAGCCCTCTGATGGAAAGAGCAACTGGAGACATCAATGAAGTACCAGAAAGTGGCGTCAGTGACACGGAGGAAGTGCCAGGGTCTCCATATCTCAGGAAGGTAAAAACAAAGCGTTGAGACACAACCACGTCTCAGTCAAGAATTCTCATCTGTCTCCCTTTGCAATCTCCCTGCCCTAGCCCACTCCTAATATCCTGAAAATCAGTTTTCTTATTTTTTACTAGAGAAAGGATGAAGCTAGTCTCAGATGGAGGACAGTCTAATTTATAGAATATCAACAGAAAATAGTTAAATTGCTCGGTCATTAATTTCTAACAAAGCGTATTCAAGTAGAGATTTAGGTCACTTGTCTTTAAGAATAAATCGTGGTTGTTCATTGTATGTCTTTGAATACAAGTAATATGCTAAAGTTATATAAATAATGTTTCCTGAAATAAGTTTCCTTCTAATTTTTTTTTTTTTTTTTTTGAGACAGAGTCTCACTCTCTTGCCTGGGGCGAGTGCTGTGGCATCAGCCTAGCTCACAGCAACCTCAAACTCCTGGGCTCAAGCAATCCTACTGTCTCAGCCTCCCGAGTAGCTGGGACTACAGGCATGCACCACCATGCCCGGCTAATTTTTTCTGTATATATTTTTAGCTGTCCAATTAATTTGTTTCTATTTTTTTGGTAGAGACGGGGTCTCGCTCTTGCTCAGGCTGCTCTCGAACTCCTGAGCTCAGAACAATCCGCCC
>RJWJ010000456.1:126889-192599 GCA_004363605.1 Indri indri | reverse complement strand
ATTTTATTTTTTGAATTTAATTGAGAAATGCTTTATTCATAGTAGTATAAATGTAAATGTCATCCCAACAAATATCACAGATTCCTTCATAGTGGCGTCCCAGTTAATAACATTTGGTTATATTCCCAACATTTTGCCAGATAGGTAATAAGCTTCACAAAATACTATGCTGTTAGACCTTATGAAATCTATGGAATTGAAGGTAAACATACTTCCAAAGTATCTCAAATATTGATAATCCCAATTTTACATGTTTAATGTTTTATTCGAGCTCGTTTTGCTATTGCTATTATTAAGGATTTGGAAATATGAGTTTCTTAGAATTAAAAACTTGAAAGGAGAAATAATATTTTTGGAAGTCACCATCTTATGCTATATATGACTTTTGGGGCAGAATTGGATGGTAAACTCAATTTAATCATTTTGATGCCATAAGTGTTTATTGAGTACCTATTGTATGCCCAACACTTTGGGCAATTTTCTTGTATATTACGAGGTTGGCCTAAAGTGAAAACTGAAGTCTGTGTTCTCATTATACAAAAGCATTTACAGCTCCTGTTTTTTTGCATTTACAGCCACATGTATTGTGCTAACTTTTTCACAGACAACAGCAGGAAATCATTTTCCTGCTACTCCAGGTCCCTGAAATTCACTAAGCTTGACAGTTTCCTCACTGGGGAAAGTGACATTCAGAATCGTAAGCTCCATGAGCACCATTACAGTACTCTTTACTCCAGTTTCCTGTCGTATCGCTAAATTCTAAAAAGAAGGCTCTATTTTTTCTTTTTTTTTTGAGACAAAATCTCACTCTGTTGCCCGGGCTAGAGTGCCGTGGCGTCAGCCTAGCTCACAGCAACCTCAGACTCCTGGACTCAAGCAATCCTTCTGCCTCAGCCTCCCGAGTAGCTGGGAGTACAGGCATGCGCCACCATGCCCAGCTAATTTTTTCTATATATTTTTAGTTGTCCGATTAATTTCTTTCTATTTTTAGTAGAGACGGGGTCTCGCTCTTGCTCAGGCTGGTTTCGAACTCCTGAGCTCAAACAATCCGCCCGCCTCGGCCTCCCAGAAGAAGGCTCTATCTATTTTTAAAGGGAATTATTTGCCTTCATGTGGCAAATTCCTGCAAAGCTGAAATTACATTATGGGTAAATGATGTAGACCCAGATCAAGTTCCACCTGAACTACTGCGGCCTCCCACCCGGCCTCCCTGCCTCCATTCTCCCCCACGCTGGCTCTCCCCCACTGTGTACTAATAGATTTTGTCCAAACCTTAGATCCACCATGAGACATGGGGATTCAGAGCATCGGCTCTAGAGTTCAGCTTCCTGGGTTCAAACCTCCCTCTTGCCACTTATTAGCTTTGTGATTTGGACAAGGTACTTGCCTTTGCCTCTGTTTCCTTATTAGTAAAATGGGGATAATATGCCCATTAAATGGAATCGTGAAAATTAATTGAGCTAATAGATGTAACTGGCACATAGTTGTGCTCAATAAATGTTAGTTATTATTATTATGTATCACTCTCCTGCTTCTAAAACTCTTAGATTATGATGCTTCTCCCATAAGATTAAACCTAAACTCCTTGGAATGGCTTTCAGGGGCTTTCCCTGGGATATTTAATAACATCTTCACATGGCTTCCTCCTTTTCTCCCCCACCACCATATAAAACATACCTTGTGGCAGGAATAACAGTTAGATTTCCTCTCTGGTACCCACACCAGTCATTTGGTTGGTCAGGCTGCGTTGAGAATGACTCAAAAGCTCCGTCTCTGCTTGACTAGCAGGGTCTGCCATGCACACTGGAGGCTGCTTGTCCTTGAACCAGACTAAAGCTGTAGCCATTATGATGCTAGTACCATTCTTATCGTAATATGACCCACCCTATTTGTTTGCTCATTTGTTAACTATTCTTTTAAAAATAATTTCTGACTTTTAAAAAGTTGCAAAAATAGTACACGAATTTCTATATACCCTTCTCCCAGACTCTCCAAATGTTAACATTTTATATAACAGTACAATTACCTTTTCATTGAAGAAAAATCAGAAAATACAAATGAGATAATCAAAGGTAATCACTTCAAACATTTTGATTATTACTCTACCTTTTAAGACTTTTGTCTATGCATATACAAGTACACATGCATATGAAATTTTAATTTTTTAAGTTTTAAAATATAAATTCAGGCTCATTTGCAAGAATAGTACAAAGAATTCTCATATACCCTTTACCCAGGTTCCTCAAGTGTTAATATCAGTTGGGCGTGGTGTCGAATGCACCTGTAGTCCCAGATATTTGGGAGGCTGAGCAGGAGGATCCCTTGAGCCCAGGAGTCTGAGGCTGCAGTGAGCTGCGATGGTGCCACTGCACTCCAGCCTGGGTGACAGAGCAAGACCCTGTCTCTTAAAAAAAAAAAAATGGTAACATTTTAGGTTAGCAGAGTCTCCTTTAATCTGGAACATTACTAAATCTTGCTTTGTCTTTTTCTGCTTTGACACTTTAGTAGAATGTCCCCGAATTTGGATTTTTCTGATATTTTTTCACAATTATATTTTAACTAAGCATTTTTGTGAGAATATGACAGAGTGGAATTGGGTTCTTTTTATGTCTGGAGACGCACGTTGGATATTTGTCTCCTTATTTGTGGCGTTCACTTTTGTCACGTGGTAAAGGTGACATCTGCTAGCTCTCTCTGCTGTCAAGCTACTGTTTTTCTGTTAGTAAGAATATCGTGGGGAGATACTTTGAGACTATGTAAATATCCTGTTTCTCATACTTTTTGCTTTTTTTTTAGAATCCATTGATGCTTTTTTGTCAGAAATAGTTATTACTGTGATGTTTGCCGAAATGGTGATTTTCCTTTCTTTTATTTTGTCTTCTCTGTCAGATCTATTTTTTTTCTGTATTAATTAGATGGAACCCTACTTTAAAAAGGCCTTCCCCTTCCCCCCCTTTATTTGTTATCCAGTTATTTCTTTATATTACTGTGTACTCTTAGATACTCATTTTATTCTATGGGTCATAATCCATTACTATCATTATTTATTTTGTTGCTCAAAATGCTCCATATTCGGCTACTAGGAGCCTCTTTCGGTTGAGTCTGTGTCCCTTTGATATGTCTCCAACATTTTTTGAGTACTTCCTTAGTTTTTGGAACCTTCAGGTATTCTAAGCTATTTTATCTTGGACTTCCCTTGCCCAGCCTTGGAATCAGCCATTTGTCCTAGGAGTCCTGGTTCCTTTTATTGGAGACGATATATAGAGATCAACTTCTGGGTGTCAGGTGTGCGCTTTTGTACTGGGGTTTCACTACTTCTGGGCCCTTTCAGCAGACACGGCTAGTTAATATATATATATATTGATATATTTATTTATACACATACACACACACACACACACACACACACACACTCTCACTCTCTCTTAATTTTTTAGAGATAGGGTCTTGCTCTGTCACTCAGGCTGGAGTGCAGTGGTGCAATCATAGCTCACTGCAGCCGCAAACTCCTGGGGGCTTAAGTGATCCTCCTGTCCCAGCCTCCTTAGTAGCTGGGACTACAGGCACGTGCCACCACACCTGGCCTTTTGTAGAGGTGGGGTCTTGCTGTGTTGCTCATGTTGGTCTTAGAACCCCTGGCCTCAAGCAGTCCTCCCAAAATGCTGGGATTATAGGTGTGAGCCACCACACCTGGCCTGGTTTATCTCTTTTATTTTTTCCCCGATAGCTGCGCTGTATTCCAAGTGTGAATGTACCATAGTTAATTCAACCATTCTCCTCTATGTGGGCGTTTAGATTTTCCCCTCAGTATTTTGCAATAGTAACCTTTTACACGTTTCTTCATATTGTTGAAAGAGTATCTTCAGAGTAAACTGCTAAAAGTGGGACAGCTGGTCCAGAAAGTGACTGCAGACATAGTGTTGCGAGGTTCTGCCAGATTCCCCTGCAGAGGGGCTGTGCCAGTTTGCACTCCCCGCGTGGAGGGGAGTGCCCTTCCCGCAGCCTGGCAAACAGCATTTGTCAAACTTTAAAAAAATGTTTGCCAAACTGATAGTTGGGTATCTCAGTGTGGTTTTTTTTTTTTTTTTTTTTTTTTTTTAGAGAGACAGGGTTCTCGCTATATTGTCCAGGCTGGTCTCAAACTCCTGGGCTCAGGCGGTCCTCCCACTCAGCCTCCTGAATAGGTGGGACTACAGGCGCAAGCCACCATACCAGCTCAGTGTGGTTTTAGTTTTTATTTCTCTAATTGTGAGTGAGTTTAAACATCTTTTCATGTGTTTAAAGGCCATTTTATAATTTTTGTGAATTGTTTATTCAAGTCTCTTCCCATTTTTCTATTGGGTTTTTATAGGCATTCTTTATATATGGGGATATTAGCCATTTGTCTATGATATTTGGTACAAATATTTTCTCCTACTTTGTCAGTTGTATTTTAAGTGTTTTTTTGCCATGCAAAAAATTTTCATTTTATATAGTACAATTTATAAAATGTAAAAAATTGTCAGTGGGGCTGGGTCCAGTGGCTTATGCCTGAAATCCCGGCACTTTGGGAGTCCAAGGTGGGAGGATCATTTGAGGCCAAGAGTTCAAGATCAGCCTGAGCAGTGTGGTGAGACCTCACCTCTACAAAAAACAGAAAAATTATCCAGAGATGGTGGTACATGCCTATAGTTCCAGCTACTTGGGAGGCTGAGGCAGGAAGATCCCTTGAGCCCAGGAATTTGAGGTTGCAGTGAGTGATGATGACATTACTACACTCTAGCCCTGGCAACAGAGCAAGAAAGACCTTGACTAAAAAAATATATATATATATGTATATATATATGTGAGCTGGACGTGGTGGCGCAGGCCTGTAGTCCCAGCTACTCAGGTGACTGAAGCGGGAGGATCACTTGAGCCCATAAGTTCGAGGCTGCAGTGAAGTATGATTGCGCCAGTGTACTCCAAACTGGGTGACAGAGTGAGACCCTATCTCTAAAAAAACAGGAATTGTCAGTAGTTAGAAAGCTTTTCACAACATGGAATTTATTTATTTATTTTGAGACAGAGTCTCACTCTGTTGCCTGGGCGAGTGCCATGGCTTCAGCCTAACTCACAGCAACCTCAAACTCCTGGTAGCGATCCTCCTGCCTCAGCCTCCCAAGTAGCTGGGACTACAGGCGTCCACCACTATGCCCGGCTAATTTTTTCTATTTTTAGTAGAGACGGGGTCTCGCTCTTGCTCAGGCTGGTCTTGAACTCCTGAGCTCAAGTGATCCTCCCGCCTTGGCCTCCCAGAGTGCTAGGATTACAGGCATGAGCCACTGTGCCCTGCTCCAACATGGAATTTAAAGAGGAATTCACCCATGTTTCCTTCTAGAACTTGGAGGTTCCTAAACCTGATTATAGGCTGGTCCAAAGGTGGCGAGTTATCTCACTTGATTGTTCACAGTCAGTTACAGATTGAACTTGTTCTACTGCTTTCCCCCTCCTCAGTACTGCACTTGACTAGTCTTAAAAAAATAAAACAAACCTGATCGTAGATTAGAGGGTGTATAGGGTATCAGGACTAGGGTCTAAGATAGAAAACAAAATAGTCACATGATTAAATATCTGATAAGTTTTTAAAAAGCTGTGATATGTTCCATAAAGGAAAAGTTCAGGGTGCTTTGGGAGGATTTATGGTCTGTACTGCCCTAATCCAAGAGGTCAGGAAGTCTTCCCTTTCAAACTGGCGTGTGAGCTGAGCTGGAAGGATCAAGTAGTGGGTGTGGGGGGAGGAGCCTCAGGAGGGAGGGAGTGCGAACGGAGGGGTGGCCAGTGTGGTTGGAGATCAGACAGCTAGAGGGTGACAACGGCACAAGATGAAGCTAGAGCAATTGGTGAGTGCCAAATCACGCCGGGAGAGTTCCACAAGCCATGTACATGGCCATGTGAAGCGCGCTGGTATTTAAAGTATTTGAAGGGTTTTAACAGGGAGGCCTGACAGAGTTGAATGTCTGCAAGATAACTCCAGCTGCAGCTGCTGTGTGAAAAATGGGGTACAGTGAAGCAAGAATGGTCCCTCAGCCATAGCATCTGAGAGATGGGGATTCCTTAGACGAGAAATGGAGAGAAGCAGCTGAGGTAGACAGTTAATTTAGGAGGTAAAACTTGGCAGGACTTGGTAATGGATTGGTTATGGGGGTTACAGAAAAAGGAGGTATCAAGGGTGACTTAGGTTTGGAGAACCAGGTTCAAGGCTTACTAAAATGAGTTCACTTTTGGGTATGTTAAGTTGCAGAAATCAAGTAGGTAGTAGAATCTGTGGGTTGATGTTCAAATTCTAACTTGAAACTCCCTGACATATAAGTGGTCATTTCAGCCAGGGGTGTGGATGAAATCTCTCAGGGAGAGGGACAGAGGAGAAGACTGCCATCATTGAAAGTAGTGGTTCTCAACCAGGGGTGATTATACGCCCCAGCGGAATTCGGGCACTGTCTAGAGACATTTTGGATGTCACGACTCAGGAAGGGGGTGCTACTGGCATACAGTGGGTAGAGACCAGTGGTGCTGCCCACCATCTTCCAATGCCCAGGACAACCCCTATAAGGAATCATCAGGCCTCAGATGGCAGTAGTGCTGAGGTTGCAAAACCCTGCTTCAAAGACTGGTTAAAAGAGGGCGAAGCAGCTGAGCCGAGAGCAGCCAGGAGAGTTGTGGCAGGAGGAAGGCACGAGAAGAAGTGTCAGAGTGAATAGCAAATGGGATAAAGACTGAAAATAGGCACTGACTTGGAGGACGTGGCAAATTTTGGTGACCATAATAATAGTTTTGGTGATGTTGGGAGGCCAGAAACTTTTCTAGATGGGGCTGAAGAGTAGGATAATGAGCAAATGGAGACAGTGAGTGTAGACAACTCTATAGGGGAGATAAGGCAATAGCTGGAGGAGGGAATGGGATGAGGTTAGATTATTTCTGTATGTTAAAGATGAAAGACATTTGAGCATTTGAAAATGCTAATATTCCTGTCCAGTAGAAGAGAGGCGTGGGAGGGGCTGGGATGCAGACGCAGGCAGGACGGGAAGGACTGGCCTTAGTCTGGAAGGAAGGGCGGCTTCTGCCCTAGCAGGAGGGGAAGGGAGAAGACTGCTTGGTTCACCCACAACAGCCTGCAGAGGCTCCCTTTGTCTGCCTCTCACAGCCCTGGTGGAAGTTTTGATGGCACAGGGAGGGGAGTCAGCAACAGCAGGTTGTTAACCCCAAACTGAAGACTGCCTTGTGCCTTTGAAGTCAGGGAAGGGTTTGCTTTTAGGATGCGTTTGGCCAATAATGAAGGTTCTGGGTGTTCCATCGCCAGCAAAGAAAGGGATACCACACTGGCCAGGTTTCCGAAAGGGGCTGTCACCTGGAGCATTTAATGAGCAAACTTTTACTTTGGAATCAACAATGCAGTTACTTTTTTCCCTCCAGTTTTCTTGCATGTTCTTTGGAGCAGTTTCTTCTGACCAGCAAGAACACGTCAACCACCCTTTCGACAGCCTGGCAAGAGCAAGTGACAGTGAAGAGGGCATAAATAATGGCAGTTTCCCCACATTCTAATGCTTAATGATAGCTGAGTTGGCCCCCAGCCCGGTGACTGGCTCGCTTGCACCTCAAGCATGAGCTTTCACATCTAGTGTATGAAAGATGTTGTCCTGGACTTCCTTGACATGGAGAACGGGCTTCTGCTTTTCCAAACATCATCTTGTACAACCACCATATCTAGAAATAGCTGCTTGTCAAGTGTATGTAATTAGCTTTAAATCCATTATGCTACTTGGGAGGCAGAAGAGTTTTCTGTGCAGGAAAAAAGCCCATTAGAGTTCTTCAATTCAATGCACGTTCCCCCAGAGCTTTTAACATTTTCTTCGCCAGTTTTATAAAGGTACTTAAGCTTTCCTCGGCAGCCGTTTGGAGTGCATCAGGATGGTTTGCAACAGAGTTCTGCGATTAGTAGTCAGCTATCTTTCGTATTTGATTGCCAGCATTTGGGTTTTAGTACTTTCAGAGATAGCAAAAAGTTACACAGTCTTTTCTCATGTAATACCATGACTTTTCTGTCCATTGTTTTTAATATTGTAAGTAAAATAATCCCTGGAAAAAAGATCCAAGAATAAAAATATAGTTACCCCTCACTTTGTCATCTTTTTATATATTGTATAGTTTTATTTCATAGCTTTAAATTGTTCTGATTTTCAGATGTGATTTATTTTGCAGTGTGATACAGAAAAGAATTTAATGGAAGTGATGCCAAATATTTCTATATTATCTGACGTAGAACAGCAACCTCCACTGCCAAGAAAGCCTGGGTTTGGAATGGAATGAGGTGTAAGACAAATGTCTCTGTTCTTTGGCCCTTTAAGAATTAGCTTTTTACCTGCACAAATGGACTAAAAAATCTGGCACAAAAACGTCATTATGTAATATCTTACTGTGTGTGCCTTTCCCTCCCCCAAACCTGTTTACAGTCAACTATAACCTGACAAAGGAGACTTCTGTAACATCTCATTGTTAAGTCTTGTGAAACCATCAAACACTAAGGAAGTGTTAACTGGCAAGCAATTGTACTTTAGATTTTGTGAGAAATTCATAAAGGTGGCTGAGTGGATTAGTATGCTTTAGAAGTGAATAGAGTTCTCACTGAAACCAGAATGAATTTGGCTCTTGTAGCTTAGTAATGAGTCATAGCTACCCACAATAACCTAATAAAAACTCAAGTTCATCCCAAGATGTTCCTCAGTGAATGAAAATGGGCTTTCACCAAGCTTTTTGTGGAAATTGGCAATGCCCACATAATTTCAACTAAGTCCTTTCACATTGTAGGATGAAGATATTTATATATCTTATGCTTACGCTGATGATTAACACTGAATTTCAGATATTCCTAAGACATACAGATGACTACACAGAATTTCTTTTTTTTTTTGGCAGAGTCTTGCTCTGTTGTCCTGGCTAGAGTGTAGTAGTGTCTTCATAGCTCACTGCAACCTCAAACTCCTGGGCTCAAGTGCTCCTCCTGCCTCAACCTCCCGAGTACCTGGGACTACCGGTGCGTGCCACTGTGCCCAGCTAATTTTTTCTACTTTTGGTAGAGACAGGGTCTCCCTCTTGCTCAGGCTGGTCTGGAACTCCTGACCTCAAGCGATCCTCCCGCCCTGACCTCCCAGGGTGCTGGGATTACAGCTGTGAGCCACCACGCCTGGTCCAAAGAGAGTTTTCATACACAAGAGTAACACTGTAGGTCTCCTCAGTGAGGATGAAGTTTCCAGTTCATTTCTAGGTCTGAAAGCATCATCATCAGTAACAACCTGGTTACACTGTTAAATTGTACACACTTTGGATTTTAGAACACAGATACAAGAGTGCTAAGTTTAAATAAAACCGTGCACTGTGTAACTTTTCAGTCAACTGACCACACAGATGACGGTGGTCCTGTAAGATCATAATGGAGCTGCCCTATATAGGTGTACCATTTTTTAATCTTTTATTTATAATGTATTTTTACTGTACCTTTTCTATGTTTTGATACATAAATCTTTACCATTGTGCTACAGCTGCCTACAGTATTCAGTACAGTAACATCCTGCACAGGTTTGTAGCCCAGGAGCAATACGCCACACAGTGTAGCCCGGGTGTGTAGTAGGCTACACCGTCTGGTTTGTGTAATTCGGTCTATGATGTTCACACAGTGACTATACATTGCTTACCCATACATTTCCCGGAACATATCCCTCCTGTTAAGTGATGAGTGACTGTACACCAGATTTTTTGGGTAGCTTCACTCTATAGTGTTTAGAGGGTGCAAAGCGTCAGCTGGGAAAACCTCTATATTTTATGTTCAATTGTCAGTCTGTTTTGATGAATTTTTGAGGAAGCTAAGTGATGTAGTAAATCAGCTGGTGAAAAAGAGCTAAAGCAGTTACAGTAATGGATGGAAAAGGACAGCTCTGAAGTACAGATTCACTGCTAGACTGACATGAGGCCTTGACAGAGACCAACAAACTCAACATCAAGGGCTGGTGTCTTATTTAGTTACTATTCAAACCAAAAGGAGTATACAGATTAGTATAAATACTATATTTATTAAATATCTTTACAGTTTATTTAAATGTATTTACAGAACTATTCCTGCATAAGTTTATATTTCAGACATCCAATTCAGGTAATTGAGTCTTGGGTAAGACAAATAATGATAGTCTCAACAGAAAAAAGCAGCTCATTAGTATACACAGATTCAAATTTGCTTCATTATTTAGCCATCTTTGCCACAAACTACCTGCTAACAGTTAAAATTTTGACGCAGACTCTTCTTAGTTGAGAAGTTCAATTTTGCAAAGAAATTAAATTTTTTTTTTTTTACAAATAGAATCCAAGTATTTTCTGCTTCACATTGTTTTATAAGCAGATTTTGGTTGATATTGTAAAATTGGTTAAATGCAAAAAATGTGACACAGTTTCCAGAGAAACTGAATGCTGTAGCTTCTACCAAAGATAGCTGGTATAAGGTGACAAGGAACCATGAACTCATCCACAAGTACAAACGTTTACTGTTCTAGCCAGTCTTGTTTACAATCTCCCAAATACTCAAAGCTGACTCAGCAAATCCCCACGATTCCTGCCTTGTTACTAGATGTTGTGGGCTGGTGGTACTGAAGGTGGTTTCCTTCTTCTGGCTACTGTTCTATCCAGAACAAAAGCAGCTGATAGGAGAGGACGCTCTCCCATCATGCAAAGCTTGAAATCGAGCTTCTAATCTAGACACAGCCCAACCCCCAGACATTCACACCTGGAATGGATTCTTCTGTGATTTAGTACCCATCAACCACGTCAAGCGAGTACAGTAATTCAGGACACATAACTTGTTCTCTCCCCCCTCATTTCTTCTTTCAGTTTTTAAGAGCCTATGGACTCTACTGCATCTCCATTTGGTAAGATTTTTTCTTTTGTGCGCAGGCAGCTTAAGTTCATAGGAAGAAATAAGGTTCTGATATGTTTAGAGTGCACATTTTAAAACAGAACAAAATAAAAATTTCAAGCATGTGATAAAAATATTGATTTTTATAATACAGTATTGCTTTATAAATATAGATGGAAAAGCTATAAACTTTACTGGTCTTTGGTGCATCCAGAGAGGGATAAATAATTTGCCATTTGTAATTTAGAAATCCAAATTTTCTCTTTTGTTATAAAAGTCCATTACATGAGGCAAATGTGTGTGTATGCTCACGCGTGCATACTGCTTGATTTAAAATACAATTAACACACATTGGGTTCAGAATCAGACCCACCAAGTGGTACAGCTGAGTCACACTCCATGGAAGCTTGGGTCCGAGACCTGGAAAATTCTACTATGGGTCCAACACAGCCTCTGACCACTGAGAGTAGGAGGAGAGTTACTTGTTAAGCAGCACTCCAGCTGACACCCGGCAGTCATCAAATTAAGTGCATAACACAAAAAAGACGGGGAAGAAGAAAATGGAGAAAGTATGTCATGTCACTAATCTACAGGCCAGGTCCAAAGTCAATTCCACTGTGAAACTCAATTCTTGTCCCACTATTTTCAGTGTTACTGGAACAAACACACTGTCGATTTCTAACAATCATTTCTCAAAAAAGTAAGTTGATTAAATGAGTTATGTAAAACACCACCAATCTAGCTTACAAAGATTGTGTTTGATAGGTTAAATGGGAGCAGAGAGAAACCAGTAACTTGACCAGCTCTGCTCTTACCAGGAATTAAATGTAGGCATTGGAAAATGAATGTAAAATATATCCAGATCACAAATAAGGCTACAAACCTCTGACCAAAATTAATTAAAAACCCAAACAAAAGAGCTGAGTTGTCAGGCCTAATATAAATGCATTTCCTCCAACAAAACCCTTCTGGATGCAACTTCCTTTACTTTTTAAATACACAGAGACTGCAAATAATTTGTGCAAAATAAATACCCCACCACTTGCCACTCATCCTTCCACGTTTTATCAGAGCATGATGACTTCTCCTTATCTAAAGTCTCTCTCCACACCCTCCCCTCCCCCATCTCCTTTACTAAAGAATTCTGTTTTGTCAAGTTAGGGTAGTTAAGGCATTCTGACATGTAATTAAAGGTGATTCAAAATAGATATCTAACATTATGCCAATTTAGGAATAGTAGATAAATTACTGAACGGCTTACAAATGAATAACTCATTCTTATTATAAATGAAATGCCTGTTACAAGCATGATGCATTGAAATATAGTAATGACATGTACATGGTACATGTTAAACAATTTTAAATAAAACAAAAGCTTGACAGTTACTCAAATATACAGTACAAATTCACAAAACAAAATCTTTTAAAAGAAGTTGAGGTAACCTCAAACATAAGTTTTAATGCAATAAACCAGGGAGTCAGTATCTCCTTTAGAGAAAAAGACTTTCTATGTTCTCAAGTAGATTCTCATCCGGTTTAATTGCATTCTCATCTATACACCAATGTTACCTGACTTATATATAAAACATGGCTTTAATTTAAGGATCTCTAAGTATATATATTTTTCTACCACCAAGTTAATGAAGGAAAAAAACTGACCCAAAAATATATATCTTTACAGCAGTCAACTTGTACACAAACCTTAAAAATAAGTTTGAGCTTGCAGATAACGGGGAAACTGAATGCGGCGTAGTTCTATAAGGAAACTATACACTGCAAAATGGCTATTTGGAAACTGTAAACATTAAGCTTGATTCAGAAACCCCTAAATTTCTGCTGGGGGCAACTGCAAGTGTCAGATCATCACCAGGAGTCTTGCTTGTGGAATTCTGTGCCGCTGCCACTGCACACGGTGCTCTTCCCACACAGACTCGCGGGGTTTGGTGCGTGCTCTATAGAGAACAAGGCTACTAACAGAAGGTCTGAGGTTAACACTATGGGCAGGGAGCATGACCATTAAAAGCCAACAAAATTCAGTCACAGCTGTCCATTCTGAACCCATCAGGCCTGTGGGCCGAGTGCTACCATACAGGGGGCATCCTATCAGACAGCTGGGAGGAATTTTAGCCATAACATTACATTTCTAGGCTTTGAGGAGTTTTACAGTCTTGAGTAATATTTCCGTTGAAAAATATTGGTATGGAGTCTTCCCCACCCCTCTGGGAGGTCAGGCCATAGCCTGTGATGGGCTAATCAACAAATTGCCAAAACTTTATTCATAGGAACATAAGCACTTTTTGTTTTTTTAAAGCATGACATATTTGCATCCATGGAACTAAAATGAATTTTCTTCTAATCTGTAACAAAAAAAGCTCCTGGGATCAAAATTTTATAGCCCAGAGCAATGTTTTAGAGCAGAATTATAAGCCCCTGAAAAATAGGAGTTTATAATGAAAACATAAAGCCACACCCAATCATCATAACAAAGACTATGCCTGTGTAGTACACGTGTAACATTTCTTTTGATGAATAATGTATACTTCTTGTAGATGTATCATTACGTACGATTTGTGTTAGACTTTTAAAATCCCTTTAGCACACTGTAATTTTGAATTCACTTTACCAACATTACTAATTTTCAATGCTTCAACTACTTTTGAAAAGTAATATCCACGGTGGCTTTGAACATCTCCATCCCCATCATGGAAAGGACAATGAGAAATGAAGGCCAATCTTCAAATCTTGATTCTCTTCAGTTGCTGCCGGCAGACATGAGCTAGTCAATGACAGTAGTGGTTCTCAACAAGGATCTCAAAGGGTCTCAAAAAGACAGGCAAAAGGCTTACATCACTGGCCATTGAGATCAGTGGCAAAGAAACGTGGTCCTGCCAGCAGGATCAGCACACACGGCAGGGGAGATTTAGGATGATGAAAGGAAAGGCAGGAGTTGACGCCTCGGTGAGTCAGTCTGTATACTCAGCCACTATCGAAAGAAGGACGGTAATGTCATCTGGCTTTCCACCTACAACACAGATAAATCAGTGTATTTTAAAAGGAAAAGTCAATAATAAAAAATGTGTGCCTAAATAAGTACTAGGAGATGAATGCTTGCATTGCGGGCAGTTTAGGTCTGTCAATATACCCCTAGTAGAAAAAAGAAAAACGATTAAACAAAAAACACCAAAAAACTACATGTAACTTAACTGAAGCTTAAAAACAAACAAATAAAAAAACCCCAAAACCTTCCCTGCTCCTTTAGAATAGGAGCTTGTTAAAGTGGCCAGTACATCCTCTGTTTACATCAATCACAGTAAATCTGACAAGAGAGTTACAAGCTTCTACCCACAATCCTAATTTGGACAAATATATCCAATGTTTTGAAACTAGGAATAGCCGTGTATCCTAATCTGCCAAACAGCTATGGCATGTGCCTTTTTCTATTTTAACATTTCCTGGAGGGCTAAGAACTGTTTTACATGTCATAACATTACATCAGCAAGAAACTGACCAATTCCACTAGTTCTGATATGCTAGCACCAACATGTTGTCCTGCTCTGAGACTGAGCCACTCACTGGCTTGCTCCCAAAGTCACATATCATGCAGTAGATAGAAGGACTCTTCAGTCAAGGACAGTTTCACATTGCTTTCCTTTTCAAAACCTGCTGTGGCAATTTGGCAGGCAAATACTGTCAACGAGCCCCACAAAGCCAGAGGAAGGGAGAAGTGAAATGTCAGACACATGAAGGGCAGAATGTTAAACTGTTAGGAATGTCCAGGCCCTCCAGGCAGAGCTTGGAGGCCTTTTGGGCTCAGGTCCAAGCAGTGTGGTGGTGGCAATAAAGGGCTTCAGGTTCTGTCTGCCTCTGTAGCCAACAAAGTCCGGTTCTGAAGGGCACCCTCTGAGGGGAAGGCCTGACCACATGCACTTGTTCTCACTCTCCTGACCTTGCTCAAGGCCACTGGTGCACGGCTGGGAGGCTGGGAGAGGACACTTACCCAGTCTCGCCCAGAGCCCAGAACACTCCCACTCCACTGACATGATATATCCTCAGTTAGTCCCTATGACCTGCCCAAAGAAAGCTTACCTCTCACATTCAATCCGTTGTCACATGCGAACTGTGCAAAAGGTGACATATAATTTGGATCATAGGCCAGCTCGTGAGCTTGCTCAGCAATGCTTCTTGCAGTCTGTTGTATACTCTCAAAATTTGAATTCTAAGATGAAAGGATGAGGGAGTTATTTTTATCATAATGCTTCACATGATTTCTTCATGGAAGTGTATTTCTTGCAAATTATCACTTTTTAAGACAGTAACATTTATCTAACCACATTTTCCACTATTGAAGTTTTCTGGTTTTTTGTTTTTTTGAGACAGAGTCTTCCTCTGTCACCTGGACTAGAGTGCAATGGTGTCATCGTAACTCACTGCAACCTCAACTCCTGGGCTCAAGCAATCCTCCTGCCTCAGCCTTCCAGGCAGCTGAGACTATAGGTGTGCGACACCATGCCCAGCTAATTTTTCTATTTTTTGTAGAGACAAAGTCTCACTCTTGCTCAGGCTGGTCTCGAACTCCCGGCCTCAAGTGATCCTCCCACCTCAGCTTCTCAAAGTGCTAGGATTACAGGCATGAGCCACCATGCCAGGCTTGAATTTTATTCTAGTTAGAGAATACATTAAAACATTATGCCAGTGCTGCCTGCACAGGATATCAATCAGAAAGTCCTTTGCTAGGATGGCCTTGGACCCAGAATTTGGATTTTCATTTTGCTTTTTCCCCATTTGAAATTCTTAAGGTATCTGTGCTAAAATGGATAAACTGAAAAGGCAGATTCTGATACCATTTTAAGGCTGACCTCAAAAATTTCCCTGCTGGGGAATGCACCCCTGGCCAACCACAGTTTGCTCTCCAAGTAAGAGCTGCCAGTTGCCCTACTGAAAATACCTTCAGAATTTTATATCATGATCAAAGATTTCTGTCTAGCTGTGTCATCGAGCCACACCTTTATCCTTGCTGCTTCAACTTCTTCATCTATAAAATGGGGATGGGAACACGAGGTCCATTTCAGCTCTAACACTGTAAGGTTTCAGTATAAGTAACAATATATTACTTATACAACATCAGGTCTCTGCTTCAATGTCACCTCTTCAGAGAGGCCTTCCCTGACCAATCTAGAGTAGCAGCGCCCGCTACTCTCTATTCCCTTATCTGCTTTATTTTTCTTATTAACCATCAACATTACATCAGATTTTTCTGTATTATCTGTTTTTCTCCACTATAATGTAAGCTCCATGCAGGCAGGGACATGTCATTCTGCTCACCACTGTCACCAAACAGAGCACAATGCTGCTACAAGCATCTAATGTTGACTGAAGGCTGCAGACAAGGCACAGTGCCAAGGATTTCCTACATAGGGTCTTAGTCAATCCTTACTGCAACCCTATAAAATAGGACCATTATTACTCCTCATTTTACAGGTGAGAAAAATATTGCTTAAACAGTTTTAAGAAACTTACCCTAAGTCATACTGCTCAGAGTTAAAGAATCATGGGAAAAGACTCATTTTTTCCAGAGTTAGTACATTCACAAAGCCAGGAATATATGGAAAGCCTGGTTTTTACTTCCTTCCACCCTCTGTATGGGAGAAGCCTGCACTGTTTCGTAACTGGTGACAGCTCAGGCCACATCAAGGCTCCTAGCTGCCTGTTGCCTGCTGCCCTTGGCTGCTGCCTTGGCTGGCTCTGGTTTGACTGTTTCCTGTCTTTCCCAGCCTCAACACCTGCTGGGTGTATTATAAGAGTAAGAGGAGAAAAAGGTAACCAGGACCCAACACTATTAAACATCATTAAATACAAATAAAAGCACAAACAAGAAATGTCTTCATCTGGACTTTTCCTACTTTTACGACCCTATGAAGGGCTTGGGTGGGAAGCCTCTTTTTCCCACAGGTTCTCCAACAGTGAATATTTCTGTTTACAATTGTTTGAAAGATTAGAACTATTATTATTTTCCTAAAGTTCATAAAATATTCTTTTCCAAAACTACAAAGAGATAATGCAACTGAATCAATAAAACTCAGCTGTCCAGAGAGGGCCACTGTTTCCAAGGGCTAACCTCTGAGTTAATTACCTTTAACTTTTTTAGCTCCTGAAGGATCATATAATCAGGCATGTTGTCAAAGAGTCCATCTGTTGCCGTCAGGATAATGTCTCCTAACTGGACATCGAAAGATGTACTATCAGCAGCATCTGGGCTGTGGCAAGGACAGAGGAGGGGCAAAGTTAAGAAAGCCCTTTAGAGATACAGTTCAAAGTTTCCTATAGGCAATATTTTACAATGCAATAAGGCTTCTTTAAGAAAAACTAATTTATAACCATGCAGCCAATTTTTTTAAAAAGTAATTTTGAAATTCTTAACCCTGAAAAAATTAATCGAAAACTCTAATATAATGTTTCAAAAGCTTCACTGAAACTACCAAGTAAAACTAAGTCTGACGATTAGTCATAGTGGCTTAAAAGAAAGAAGGGTTCTCTTCTGAGTCAGATCTAACATGCCTCTAAAACAAATGTCTTTACTTCCTAATTCTTTAGAGCCAAATTCCATCCTCTCTTATTCATTTTTCACTCACCAGTTTCCCTGCATGCTTGAATCTGGCTCTCAGGGTGCTGAGCACCCACGGAGACAAGCACACCGGTCCTGTAAGAAGTAATTCACAGGAAGTATCTACAATTGCATACTAGGGACTGCGTGTCTCCCAGGGGTCACAAAATGCTCATGATGCATGGGTGTTTATTTATTAGGGTGCCTGGCACATAGTAAGTCAAGAAATATCTGTTCAATGACTAAAAGAATGAAGGAAGAAAGTATTTGACCTTTCAATTTGGGGAAAAACTCTTGAACATATTGTTACGGGAAGAAAACAAAGTGTTTGTTTTTACCATTTCTGTAAAAAAAAAAAAAAGAAAAAAAAGGCAGGAAGACACACAGACATAGATGCTTCTATATGCAGAGAATAAATCTAGAGAGAGTCAAAGAAACTGCTTCCAGTAGCTCCCCTGAGGAGAGAATGTGTGAGCGGGGGCAGGGATAGGAGTTAGATTTCTCACTACATTTTTTTGTGTGTAACTTTTCCTCAGATAACACCTAATGAAAGCAGAGATAAGAATGGGGATATGCTAGGTGAGGAGAAAAGATGATGTAGTCAGAGAGTTCATGGACCTCTCTGAAGCTGATTCTCAGCCATTTCTGAAGGCCAGTTTCACTGTTTCCGGGCTTCTAAGGGGAGGGCAAGATGAGATCCAATAATCTGCCTTAACATGTAATTAGGAAACAGGAGCCAGGAAAAAAATGCAGACATTGACCGGGAAGGGAGGAGCCCGGGCCAAAGCACCCCTAAGGCTTGACAGAAAAACCTCAACACTTGTGTTAAGTGACATGTTATACAATTTGTGAAAAGAAAGCATAAAAACAAACAAAACCACCCATGCCTGCTGGAAATTTACACAAAGTGTATTAAGAAAATTTCTGGTTCATCTTCACTTAACTGAGGAAGAAAGTGGCACATCTCAAGTTCTGTGATGTGCTGTTGCAGGGAACAAACTTTCACTTGCACGTTTATATAATAAATACTTTGTAACAACAGATATTAAAGGAAAATCTGTAAGTTAAGGTTAAAATAAAATTCTGTAGAGTGACAAATAACTAAAGAGATATATGCAGCAAGGAAAAAAAAAGACTGTAAAACTGGTAGAAATCAGGTTGATTCCTTCCCTGGAATAAAGAGAAACAATGCAAGGCACACTCATCTGCTCAGTCTTTGAAAACTAATCGGATTCTAGGAGTGTGGATTAATGACCAGGTTGGCACTGAAGCTGTACTTTATGCTGAGGTTTTTCTTTCCCCAGGAGTGTCCTTTGCTATTCTGCCTGTGCGAGTCCTGCTCCCATTGGACAGTTCGTCCTCTCCTAATACTCCCACCCATGAGCTTGGTGTTCCGCCAGTTGCAGTTCTGCCCGTTTTGATTGAACATACTGTGCTGCTGGAAACTTTTGACTGCACTGAAACACGAGCCGAAATCACATGCTCACGAGCTGTCTCTGGGCTCCAGGGGAAGCCACCTCCACCTCACTGGCAGGCCCAGAGTGCTGCCCTAAGCAGACTGTCCCAAAGATAGTGTGAGAGACACGGCAGGGCCACCCCAGCAGTTAGAAGCCAAAACGAGAAGAGTCAAATGAAGGAAAATTAAAGTACCATTCTCCAAAAACTGTTATCTGAGCTCAGTATCTATTGCAGCCTTGGGGTTCTGAGTTCTCCCCACTCCCATAAGGCTAATAGTAATGTGTATTAAAGCCAACTAAAAAAGAACCTATAATCAAATATTCTTCCAATTATGGTAATCTGCCTAAATCTGAAAGTAAAAAGTGCTTCCCCCTCTCTAGGAGTCAGCAGCAGACTTTTTAGATGGGCAATACTGAATGCTTAATTATATAATATGCTCATTCCAGTTTAAAAGATGGCAGTAATAATCATTTTATCTTAAGTCTTGACTTAAGAACTGGCTTAATAGGAGCTATTAAGCAGAGACAACAAGCACTTCCTAGAATGCTTCTATTTTTACAAAAGGTTCACTACCGGTTTAACAACATTTGTGAATTGCCAATGATATTTCTGCTGTGTTCTATAAGGTC
Organism: Indri indri; assembly: GCA_004363605.1. NCBI lineage: Eukaryota > Metazoa > Chordata > Mammalia > Primates > Indriidae > Indri > Indri indri. The sequence goes on along the minus strand of RJWJ010000456.1, from coordinate 172,996 downwards.
ATTAAAGGCAGTGAAATCTGAGATGGTCTTAGCCTTACTCTGGACACTCATCTAAGAAAAGAAACTATAAAAGTTAATTCAAAGGAGAAAAAAGTACCAATTACCTTGGAAGGTTCTTGTTTTGTTCTTTCTTTTTTTTGGAGATAGGGTCTTGTTCTGTTGCCCGGGTTAGAGTGCAGTGGTGTCATTATAGCTCACTGCAACCTTGAACTCCTGGGCTCAAGCGACCCTCCTGCCTTGGCCTCCCAAAATGCTGGGATTATAGGCAGAGCCACTGCACGTGGCCAGAAGGTTCTTGACAATTTAAAAATGAACTGAGAGAAGATGTTAGAAAGAAAAAGAACACCTCAAAAACATCACACGGAACATATCCAAGACCATTTTTTATTTCATTTCCTGTAAGTTCTATTTGATGCATGTAGTAAAAGGTCCAAAGAATCAGGAAGTTATTCTAATAAATAAAGCAGATGTCTGTCTGTGCTCTTCCCTAACAATGTATGCAAAATCTTGCATAGGCAATGGAATGCATGAACAGTGACTCACTTCTCCAGCACAATTTAACACATATACTGTATGTATACCATGTGGTACTGGTATGAAAAACTGATATTGTGTAAACCAGAAACAGTATTTCAGTCTTGTCAAATTACTGGTGTTTATCAGAATTCAATTTGGCTTTATTATCTAGTTCAAGCAAAACAGCCTTCAAAGTCAAACTTAAAGGTCCTCTTGATGACAACATTCTCAATGTGTCTTCTTTTCTCACATTAAAATGGAAAATGCCTATCTCCACAGCATTCAAAGGGCATAGAAAGGGACCTGTGGATGAGCTCATGCTCCCACTTCCCGGCTGAGAGGGGAAATTACCTGTCACTCAAGACAACTCCCTCGGCCTCTGGGGGAGCAATCGAGAGCTGGAACGGAGTGTTGAAGTAATGCTGCTGCTCATCTGATCGGTGCACAACTTCGCCACCCCTGACAACCAGAAAGCCTGAATCGCCCAGGTTCGCTGTGTGCAAGCGGTGGCTAGTTCTGTCCAGCACCACGATGCAGGCAGTGCTGCTACCTAGAAATAAAAATGATCTCCATTTATTTTCTCTTCCTAGGCTGCCTCTGCATTCACATTTTAATCACATAACCCAAAGAGCAACATGCCATAATTTCAATCTCCTTTCCCTAAACAGAACCTTTCTTACTTTCCACACCCCCAATAAATGTCAGTAATAACCTGATCGGGGTCAACATGGTGGGGAAAAAAAAGGAGCTTACATTATACATGGTAAGTGAGCCACTAATGATCTGAATTCTTCCATTTGCAGAGATCAAAATCAATAAAAATAACTGGTATTTAATCACGCTATTTCATTTCAATAGTGCTATAATCTATGCCAAATGCTCAAAAGCATGTTGTTGAGATATGAAGGTTTTTTTTTTTTCCTGAGATATTAAGTTTTAATACTTAAATGCCACGATGAGAATGTTAGGCTTTCCCAACATTTCTCATTAGTCATTGGCAGGAAGTCTTCTCCACAAAATTCACTAACATTTACGACAGGGCACGTAAATGCAATTTTAATTTCCATCTGTTGAGGCCATGAAGAACTTTTACCAGACTAATGACTCAATATGAAGTAACAAGATCAATTTTTGCAGGTAGCTTGTGGAATCAATCTGTTCACTGTTCAGAGACTGCTAATGTCCAGAGGGAAGAACCCACATTCCAAGCAGCAAAGAGCTCTGCATGCTTCTGCTGCACACGGCTCGCGCCATCTTCCCCAGACTGAAAGGCTGACTGTACAACCAGCAGACATCACTTTCACGTAACAAAATTTAAAACTATACCTACCTCTACCAGAAAAATGGTACAATAGAAAAATAGGCAGCTGACCAACAAATAAATGTAAATGGTCTGTAAATATATGAAAAAACGATCATCTCACTAGTAACTCTTTTTGCCTATTAGTGTAGTAAGAGTCAAAAGAAGATAATGCATGGTGTTGGCAAAAGTGTAAGGAATATATTCACTCTCATTCTGTGGTGATGAAGAGTAAAATTAACCTTTCTGAAGGGCAATATGGCCCTGAAAAATGTACCTGTCCTTTGATCTAGCAATTCCACCTCCGAGAAGTAATCTTAAGAAAATAACGAGAGTGGCAAACAAAACTTAAGTATAAAAACATTGTTTAAGATCAAGAAGAACTAGAAACAACCTAAACATCTAAAATTAAGGGACTTGTTAAATAAATTACACTACATTCATATAGTACAAAGCAATATACTATAATGTAATACTTAGAAGTAAAGACTCCAGAATCAGTCTGCTCCTGAATCCTAGCTCTGCTACTTGCCTGCTATGTGACTTGGGACAAATTACTTAACCTCTCTGTGCCTTGGTTTCCTCACCTATAAAAACAAGGATAACAGTAACTACCTCATACAGTTGTTTGTAAGGATTAAAATTAGTTAAATCATATCAAACACTTAACAACAGATAGTGTTAGCTATTTGACAGCCATTAAAATTATATTAAAGAAATATACTTGAAAAGGAAAGATAATTTAAGTGAAATAAATAGATTGCAAACTAGTATTAAACTTTTCTTAACAACAACAACAACAACAAGGACGTCAAAACTTAAAGAACTGTACATCAAAAAGAGTAAAGTCTACTAGGCAAAGTCTAAACTATTGATAGTTAAGAGCAAAAGAAAACAGGCTGTGGAACTAGCTGTGTTAAATCCCAGTATGGCATCATTTTCTATCTGTGTGACCACAGGCAAGTCATTTACTCTCTAGGCCTGTTTCTTAAAATGGGGAATAAAATTAAGTACCTATGTACCCACCCCATGCAGTTGCTGACAGCACATAGTAGACTCAATTCAAGTTATCATTATCCTATGCACATACATAGAAAAAAATCTGGAGCATAATAACTAAAATATTAATAGTTTTCTTAGTGGGATTATGTGTAATATTTATTGAAAGGTGGCCTCACTAATAACCTATCCAATAGGAGAGAATAACAGAAAGTAAGGGAAATAAATTTGTAACACATAATTGCCGCTTTAAAGAAAAAACTCACAAGTATCCACCCTTGTTTTGCTTTGAACACTGGTGGCCTAACTCATTATCTCTAAGAGTTTGTCTCTCAGCCTTGAAGAGCCCTAAGCAGACAGCAGAGGTGTGAGCTCCCCTCTCCAACTCTCTGCCTCAGTTCCTGACAAAAACACATTTCAAGGACTCAGATAAGCTGTCCTCACAGAAAAAAGAGAGAGAAAAAAAAAGAAATAAAGAACACCTGCAACAGCTTCATAACCGCTTCTGTTATCAGTCTGCTGAAGCGGATGGGGAAATGAGGCATTTTTACCCTTTAAAAACTCCAAACAGTTTTTCCTCAGCTGCAGGGCACTTCCTTCCTCCATGTGCCATCGCCACTCCCTCCTTTTCTCTTTCTCTTTCTTTCTTGGAAAAATAAATAATCTTTTCACTACTTTTTATCTTAATCTTTGTGTGAAAAACCTTTCTCTGCACGAATACAGATTTCCCACCCTTTCATTTGTTATTAATTTTGACTCAATAAAAAGTGTATAACTTAATTTAAAAATACTTAAAGATACACATCTTTTTCATTCTAATTATTTAGAAATTCCATTTCCATTAGTACATGCATTGGTACTCACCTGACACTAATGTTAAGCCATCTAGTCCCTATCTATTAAATGTCAAAGGAAAAACACAGGTATTGTAACTCACTGGTAGGGCTACTGATAACGTGCTCGATAGCTTACAGTAAAGATCTACTACCTTTCCTTCCTAACTCAGAGTATAAAAACTCCAACTATTTATCATTAACAGAATTACCACCCAAAAGATCTTCTGAAAGCTGATGGGATTAAGTTCTAACTAAGAATGAAAACTTACAGAGGAGTAGCAAAGCCTTGAAAATTCTGCTGCAAGGAGGACTGATGTTGACTCATAATTAGTCACTGGCAAACCCAGGCTATCACTTTGCTACCCCTGTGGCAGTAACTCGCTGAGTTAGAATCAAAATGGCCCTGATGAGTGACTAAGCTTTAGTATCCAAAGCAGCACCAAAGAATGCAAGCCCAGCCTTACAGAATCATCTGGGCTTGAAGCTTATACTCTCCTCCTTTGCCTCCTCAGATTGCTGACATGTGCACGTGGCTCAGGCCCAGAGAGCCTAATATTGGGAGAAGAGCTCATCATCCTCGTGTGAAGAGGAACAAGCAGGCAAAGAAGAGCTAGAAAAGAGGTGCTGAGAACGGCAGTGCTGGGTGTTCAGATGGTGACCCACACAGACAGGCACCCAGGCAAATCTCTTGCACTAAAACGGAAATATTTTTATCCCTCAGCCCCTTATTTTGTAAACTATTACTAAGGCTTCAGTGCAACAGAGAAAGGGATAACGTTTTTGGGACTGGGATTCCTCTGGAGGCTTTTTACCAATTGCTGGATTTAAAAAAAAGATTACCTAATCTTATAAGGTTATTATTATTTACAATTATATGTAACTAAAGTTCAGTAAAACTCAGCAGCCTGTCTTTGCCAAAATATGCTTTAGTTTAGTTACAAACAATCTAGAGATGTGTATGTTTGTCAAACATGGTAACAAAGGATTATTTCAATGTGTCTTTCAGGAGAAAAAAGTAATAACAATATTAAATGTAAGAAAACCTCGAATATGTCCTGAAATTAATTTTACTAATATATCCTAGTTACATGAGGGATAGGGAAAAAACAGCAAAACACACAAAACTTTTAAAGTACAAAATCAGGATAGTTCTGTTTTCTAACTGGTTGTCCCAAGTCAAAGTAAATGATGGGGAGTCAGGGGGAGAGATGGCATCAGAGGAGGCACTCCTGGGAACACGCAGGAGGCAGCCCCCTGGAATCTGTGTCTAAGGGCTCTCTCTTCATTTAACTTATGATGCAAGGAGGTCACAGGTTAAGTGGCTGCCCAAAGTCATACAGCAAGGGGATAAGAGGTGCTAGGAATAGAATGTAGAATGCTTCAACGTGTCAGGCAATCTCCAGATTGCATGTCCAAAACAGGGGATTAAGACAAAGCAGTATATACTGAAACTGCAAGCAAAGATTTCTCTTCAGTTAGAAGGAAAACAAGATGGCTAATCACAGCACAAAGACAGCAGTGATAAAAAAACCCCTTCTTACAAAGGAGTTAAATTGAAGGCAAATTCTACAACTGTGGCACTTTGCATTAACACTGAGCAGAGGCTGATTTTAAATGTGGATGGTGACTGCAAAAGAGGCCTTCTAGTAACCAGAAAGACGCTGGCAATTAGCAGAAACTTAATAATACCCTTTCTGAGAGCCTGCTTAGAAGGCTGGGTATGTTCCCAGGAAACCATTTAACAAACAAATGTAGAAGCTTGGCCAAAGGATGCTCCATTAGCATTCCAGATAAACAAACCGCAGGTATTTGGTTGTAAGTTTTCTAATACAAGATTAACAGAGATCTAATTTGTGCCAAGCTAGTTCATGAACTAATCAGCTGTTAGCAGTCTGAGGTAACTGTCTGCAACTTGAATTCATCATACGTAATCAACTGAATTCTGCAGATCAGATCCTACCCCCTTCTTCCTTTACAACCTCTTGCTCTTCTTTTACCATATTTCAGAATCTCTAAACAATACAGTTTTAACTTTAGTTTCTGAACCTGAAATATATGGCATCAGACTGTCAGGGAATCTTTTCCATTCACAACACGTTCCTGAATATGGCCTGTAGCTTGAAGTCATTCCTTTTCAAAATGCGTTTTTCTCCTACTGATAGACTTAGGTTGTTCCCAGTTTTCTGCTATTATTGACAATGTTGCTAGAACCTATCTCTTGGTTTATAGACATGCAAGATTTTCCCTGGTCTAGGGTGAATACCTATAAGTGGAACTGTTGGGGCATACTATGTGTTCATGTTTAATTTTATTTGGTAATATCAAGTTGTTTTCCGAAGTGGTTGTACTACCTATTTACATTCCCTCCAAGCAGTACTAAGTATTCTGGTTATCCGACAGCTTCTCTACCAAACTCTGTTTAGTAGGAAGAGCCTCAGAAAAAAGCTGGGCTGATAAATTATTTTCTTGGTTTTGTTTTAGCCATCTAGTGGGTTTTTTTTTTTTTTTTTTTTTGAGACAGGGTCTTGCTGTGTTGCCCAGGCTAGAGTACAGTGGCATCATCATAGCTCACTGCAACCTGAAACTCCTGGGCTCAAAGGATCCTCCCGCCTCAGCTTTCTGAGTAGCTGGGACTACAGATGTGAGCCACCTACACCCGGCCTTAGTGGGCTTCTCTAAAGAGAAAATGCATAGGATATCTACTTACCAAGCAAAGGTACTTTATTTTGCAGCAACTCACAGTAGCTTGTGGTGAGAATTCCAATGGGATTACTTGGTACGAACCGTCCTTCTTTTACTAAACGTTCACATGTTCGCATTAAAGTCCCTGAGAACTGAGACGGATCAACTCCATAGTCTCTCCATCCTCCTACACCATCTGCAACCCCTAAAAAGTAAAAATAAATACATATTTAAAGAACAGTCTTACCAACTTCTCAGGAATTCTTGCCCCTGTCACCTCCTAACAGTTAATTTCACTAGATGCTAATACATATATTTACCCCCAAATTCAAAATAAAAAGTGCTCAGGTTTAATGTATTATATACTAATATTTCTAAGCCACATTGTCCACCCAGAATTTGGTCTTTTATATATTGATGAATAAACTTTTGAGCTACCACAGGGTAGCATTGCCTAACGGCCAAGAGTTCAATTTCAGCTGGATTATCATTTTTGTATAGAAGTATGTGAGTTATTAATACTTTGTTGTATTTATAAGAATAAAAATTGATTTTTAAAAAAGGGCTGATGTTAGTGATAATGATAACATAACTGAGTCAGAACTGGCAATCATTAAGAACACCAAAAGCAGCAACCTTTTAAGTTCAAATATTGGTCAGTAACTGTGAAATAAAGAACAAAATTGAGAACATATCCTATCCCCTTTCCTCCTCCCTAAGAGATAACCACTACCCTGTACAGGGCGGTGCTGTCCAATACGATAGCCATTACCACATGTGACTATTGGGCACTTGAAATGGGGCTGGTTCAAACTGAAATGTGCTGTAAGTATAAATGAGATACATACTGGATTCTGAAACCCTAGTATGAGCAAAATAAGTAAAATTTTCCATTAATTTATATATTGATTACATACTGAAATAATAGTATGGATATAATAAACTAAAGGGAATGTATCACTAAAATTAATTTCACCTTTCTTTTTATTTAATGTGAATACCAGGAAATTTTAAATTACATATGTGGCTCACATTATATTTCTGTTGGATAGCACTAGCATAGAGATTTTCATAGGTCCAGAGTTGTTGAGTTCACAGTCTGCTTAAGGCTTCTTTAAGGTTCCTTTATCAAGAGGAAACTAGTGTTTAAAAAGGTCAATAAAACATCAAAACCAACATCATACAATCTCCCATTCAAACCCCTTGCAAAACACCAAGCTATTCTTTTCAACATTAAAATCAATTTCTGTCTACTAAATTCAAAGAAACTGAGAGAAAATGTCAAATATACATTATTCAGGCTTTAAATGGCCTTTCCAGAAGGATCTGTAAGACATTAACAATAGTTGCTTTGGAAATAAGAAACTGAAAACGGTCAATGAACAAAAGGGGAAATTTTGCCTTTTATTATACTTCATACCATTCTCTATTGTTTGAATTTTATTTTTGTCATGAGCATATGATGTTAAAAAACAGGAATTTTATAATCTTTAAGACTTTCCGAGCATGAAACGTCTTCCCCATACACACATCTACGTTTTTGTACATTCAGCTTTCATGCTCCTCTTGTACTTTTGGTACAAAAATAGGAGACTGTCTGTGTATACCCTTGAAAAACAAGCTTAACATAAAATAGACCCGTGAAACTTTGTTTTTCTGGGGATGGCAGTTATCAAACAGAAAGGGAACACATTCTGAAAAAGTAAGAAGAAACAGGATTGGAATACAGAAAAGAGGGTGACGACTTTATCACACTGGGACAGCAACTTTCCCCACCTTATGTGACGAACCAATAAGCAAAATTGCACTTCAGGGCAATTTTGAATAAGCTGATTAAATGATACAAAATTTGGGATTTGTTTCAAAGTAACTGGGGAGATTGAAGGGGGTGTGATGGAGACTAGATGTAACAAGACTGGGCATGAGTGGATCAGTGCTGAGGTTGAATGAGAGGTACACTCATCTCTCTACTTTGACATATATTTGGAATTTTCTATAATACGAAGTTTAAATAATAATAATGATGATGATAATAATCAAGTTTAAAAAGATAAAGACCTTCTGCCCGCTGTGTGGAGAGCCAGAGTGGAAGCAGGAGGCCGAGTAAGTGATCTGTTTCAGTTGTGAAATGCTGGCAGTGAGGTTATAGGACGCACACGTTCGGGATCTGTGAAACAGGACTCATGTGGATTCGGGGGGTCAGGGTGAGAAAAGAGAAGTATCAGGGATGACTAGAGATCTACCTTACCAGGAATAAGTATCATATTTTACTCTATGTTTTTTAAGCAGCTGTGAAGTGATCTGGGGAAACTATTACAAGAATTTAAGATAGTTTAATCGGAACTTCTTTTGAGGAGTTCTTATTTGACTGGGGGTAAGGTTTCACCACAATGTAAAATGCAACAGTTTATGTTAAAACATAGAATACAATTATAGTCCTTGCCACAACATCTGATGAATCATTCATTCTTTTCAAATTACTGCCTGCTCCAGAAAAGAATTTCTTCTTAACCAGTCTCTGGTCCAACAGCCACAATTAACTTTAAACACAAATTGGTTTCATCTAAAATGCCTTCACAAGAAAACCATTAAAATCTGAGATAACGTTTAGAGTCAATCCTGGCATTCACTAAATAATCTGTCAGCAGGTTGAGTCTGACCTGACACAGACCTTCAACATTAATCAGATTTCTCCCAGAATAGAGCACAACCTTTCAGGCACCTGTTAGCTTTTTACATGGGCAAATGATGCCAGCCAGGCAAAATTCGACTGGCCAAATCTCTTTAAGGGAAAAGGAAATTCAAAAACCATATAAACTTTTCAATAAAAGCATGGGGAAAAAGCCTTAGTGCAGCATACATCTGTAATTTACTTACAAAGAACAAGCTATAAAAGGGTGAAGAGTCACATTTGGGATCAGAATAAAACTAAATACCAGAATAACCTACCACATGTGTATTTGAAACCTAGTTTTATCCATATTAGGTTATTAATATGTCCTCTCTTGCATAAGCAAAAGCTTCAGACAACAAAGAGCAAGAACATCTTTTATTTCATTTTTTTTTATTTCAGCATATTATGGGGGTACAAACGTTTAGGTTACGTATGTTGCCCTTCCCTCCCCACCCCCCGCAAGTCCGAGCTTCAAGCGTGTCCATCTCCCGGATGGTGCACATCGCACCGTGTATGCATATACCCGTCCCCTCCTCCCCGCTCCCCTCTGCCCGACATCCAATAAATGTTATTCTTATATGTGCACTTAAGTGTTGATCAGTTAATACCAATTTGATGATGAGTACATCTGGTGCTTGTTTTTCCATTCTTGAGATACTTCACTCAGTAGAATGTGAAGAACACCTTTTAAACAGTGGAATTGATCCAGATACAAAGGGAAATTTCACTAAGAATACGTTTCAAAGGTAAAGAAAATAATTGTTAAAGGAGAGATTGCTTAAGATCCCAAAGGTGTCAGCGGTGCACATATCAAACAGCAAAGGATAAGAATGTCCCCAAGAGCAAATGGAGGGCACACTGTCCTATCACGTCATGTACACTGCGCTGGGAGTAAGAAGGCCAGGGGAGACACGGCCTGCCTCTAAGAAGCTCCCCTGCTAGTGGGGAGCTAGACTTCTCACACAGGAACCAGGGAGGGTCAGGGGTGAGTGGTTAGTGCTTACAGGACACCACAAAGATTAAGTGGTGTCCAGATAGGACCTGGTGGGTCAGTCAGATGTCCACAGGCAAGGAAGGGAAAGGAGAGGAAAAGAATGGCAGACAACCGGATGTGGCTGGGGCTTGGGTGAGCAGGGAGAAGCTGAAAATGCAAGGTACGAGCAGAAGGCCCAGAATGCCAGTCTGAGAATGCTACACAGTTCCTTATGCTATAGCCTGGTGCTGTCTACCAGGGGAGCCACTAGCGACAGGTTACAGAGTTTGAAATGTGGCTAGTTTGGATTGAGATGTGCTTGCTGTTAAGTGTAAAATATACTCTGGATTCCAAAAATTTAGTACATACAACAGAAAAACTGTAAAATATCTTAGTAATAGTTTTATACTGAACATATTAAAATATTTTAGATCCTATTGGGTTAAATATATTAATTAAAATTGCATCAGTTGGATTTTACTTTTTTAGATGTAGCTACTAGTAAACTTAAGATTACATATGTTAGTTTGTGGTATATTTCTACTGGACAGTGCTGCTATAGACAGGAGAAAGTTAAAGTTTCTGGGTAGAAGTGACATAAGCAATCTATATTTTAGAAAAATAATCCTGACAACAGCATAGAGAATGGGCTGGAAGAGGGGAGAGGTTGAAATCTTACAGGAGTCAACTGCAAGATTCTAGATTAGAGGTAATAAATAGAATCGACAATGACTGGAAATACAGAGGAAAGAATAAATACAAAAAGACACCTGGACTCTACTGTCAATACAGGAGTTCCCCTTATCTGAGGAAGGTACCTTCCAAGACCTCCAGTGGATGCCCGAAACTGCAGATAATATGGAACCCTATGTATACAGTTGGCCCTTCTCATTCACAGGCTCCATATCCATGGATTTAACCAACTGCAGATTGAAAAATATTCGGGGGAAAAAAATGGGTCTGTACTCAACATTGTACAGACTTCTTTTCTTGTCATTATTCCCTAAACAATACAGTATCACTTTTTTTTTTTTGAGACAGGATCCTGCTCTGTTGCCCTAGGCTGGAATGCAGTGGCGTGATCATAGTTCAGTGCAGCCATGAACTCCTGGGCTCACGTGATCCTCTTGCCTCAGCCTCCCCAGTAGCTGGGACTACAGGTGCATGCCACCACACCCAGCCCCCAGCTAACTTGTTTTCCACTATTTGTAGAGACAGGGTCTCACTATGTTGCCTAGGCTGGTCTGGAACTCAAGCGATCCTCCCTCCTCGGCCTCCCAAAGTGCTGGGATCACAGGCATGAACCACTGAGCCTGGCCAAATATTTTTACATAGCATTTATAATGTATTAGGTATTGTAAGTAATCTAGAAATGATTTAAAGTATACGTGAGGACGTGCGTAGGTTACATGTAAACACTACTACATCATTTTGTGTCAGGGACTTGAGCATCCACCAATTTTAGTATCCATGTGAGAGGTGGGGGTCCGGGAACCAATCCCCTATGGATACTGAGGAATGACTGTACTGTTTTTTCCTATACATACATACTTATAATAAAGTTTAATTTATAAATTAGCCAAAGCAAGAGATTAAAAATAACATTGAACAATTATAATAATATAATAAAAGTCTTGTGAGTGTGGTCTCGGTCTCTGTCTCAAAATATCTTATCGTAATGTACTGTGGGCAAACTGAAACCTTGAATAAGGGGGAACTACTGTTTCTGGACTTCGGGAATGAGAAAGGATTGATCAGATGATTCCACAGTAGGCCAGGGTGTGTAAATGCCTTTAGGAGATACCGAATTCTGTCTTGGGTATGCTAAGTTTCAGGTGCTATCAAGGCATCTTTGTGGAAACATTTTGTACCATGTCAGGAACTTCTGAGCCTGCAGCTGGCAAGGCAATTCAGGGCAGGAACATCTGAGAATTGACACCATAGTGGTGAATGAGATGCTCAGCGGGGTGCAGAGAGTAGTAAATTCAGGGTGCAGGTGGGGTGGGGGGTGTATGATAACTATTATGATCTTATTTTAGGAATGAGAATTCTTAGCCAAATAGGTCACTTGTGAACTGTATTAATATCTTACTCTAGGCATCAAATTACCATCACAGATATATGATAATTGATTAAGGAACAGCCAAGTATCCAGTTTGTCAGAATGATATAATCTCTATAGAGGTAGAAAGAGGTGAGTCTGAAAAGACAGGCTGAGTTAATAACCAGGAAGGCCTTGAATGCCAAGACAGAAGTTGCACTGAATATAGAAACTATTTCCTTTAATTCACTGTAATCATCTTATGTCTCCATTAATAACATTCTGTGAACACACAACTAGCTTGTGTTTCCTTTGACCCCAAATCCAATTAAAACCATTATTAGATTAAGATAATGGTTATATATCAAAAATAGCTGAGCAAGAGGCTGAGAAGAGACTACAGGGCACAGAAAATTCCTTCAGCTTTATTATTTAAATGGAAACGTCAGTTTTACAAAGCGGAAAATGATCAACTAGAAAATATTTATGATATTTATGCATTTTTACACAGTATGTTAAGTTTTCCATAGACTGATTTTCTAAAATGAAGAGTTAAAAGAAGAGAAATAATTCTAGTGTGTCTCCCATCATTTAAATGTATCTTTTTATATGAAGAAAATTCTTAATCCAATTTTCATTTTTCTTTTCTTTTTTTTTTTTAAATAAAATTCAGTTAGCATGTTTATTCATTTTTTTATCTCAAAATATTATGGGGGTACAAATGTTTTTGGTCAAATGGATTGCTTTTATAATGCCTGAGCCGCAGCTGTAAGTGTGCCCATCACCCAAATAGTGTTTATTGTACCCTTTAGGTAGGTTTTTGCCCATCGCCACCGACTCCCCAAATTTTCATTTTTCTAATTAACTAGCTTTTGTCTTTTCGAAAATAGTGTAACCATATAAAATGGTAGTTAAAACCAAATAATAGTTATCATACAAAAACAAAGTTTTGCTGTACTTTAAAAAAAAATCACTTAACATTAATTTCAGTATTTTACTTAATAGCTTTGTTCTAGGCAAAAAGTTCAAGGAAAAAATGTTTGGCAAGTAAGCTCAAATTGTGAAATGTTAAAAATCTATCTTCCCAATTACACACAGCCACCTAACTACGTAGTTGCAAAAGGCTCACCTCAAGGAAGACTTTGGAACTAGCCAACATCAGCACAGATCTCTCCAGTGTCATCCTCTATCATCAGCCATCAGCAGGATGATACAATTCTTCAACCCCTCCTACTACACTCCCCTTCAGACCGACATTTAGTTACTTACAAAGCAAACATTTTCTAGAATAAAGTGATGCCCAGAAAATAAGTACTAAATTTCAATATATAAGCATCAATGAAGATAAACTTGACAATTTTATTCGAAAATGTATTTAACATAGACTGGCAGAATTTCAAATATTGTTAATACTAAGTACCCCAAAGTAATAAATAGCTTTATTCCCTGCACCTTTGATGATCTCCAGGCATTTTACATCAGGCTTCACACTCCAACGAAGCAAGCTGGTTCTACAGGGATTGTTTTTCCATCAGTGAAACACATCTCCTGTCTACTAAGATGGGTACTTGATAGTGAATCGAAACTCCAGAAGAGAAACCGAGTAACAATCTGGCTGGATCCCAAGAGTTGAATAACAGAAGTAGCGGGAGACCCTCCGTACTCTGAGGAATAAGGGTATCTGCTTTTGCGGACTTTCTGCAACAAGGGTCCACTAATGAGGAAATAGCTAGGCAATACTTAGTGCAATAGCCATCTTCTTTTCAAATGCTGAGGCTCTTCTTCAAATACTATAATCTAGTGTTCTCAGAGCCAAACTTATTTGCCTAGAGGCATTACAGTCCAAAGCATTATAACTAGAGAAAAATGAGATAAGAGCAGAAACTCAATTTTCTATCAAAAATGGAACAGATCACATTTCTATCGACATTTCTTCAGCCTCAACTATTTGGACATTTAAGAACATTCTCCTATGATTCAGGACTGTGCAATGTTGTATCTGCAAATATTCCAAAGGGAACGAAAAACAGGACTACTGAAAAAATATATTCAACAGTCAAATTATTCAGAAAAAGTGCAATCTGCTTTGACTAACAGTCCTTTTGGTTCTCTAGAGATGAAATTATATAGATTATGATGCTCTCCCTGCTTTAACAAGCAAGTGATATATATTCCCTTTGCAAGAAGTTTCCCCAAAGCAATCGTTCTGCATTAATCACAACGAAACCTGCATCTTTTCATCCTACAGAGACTAAGTCTACAACAAGAACTCAAGATCTCTAAGCAAAACAGTTAACTCAAAGCCAAGACAGTAAAGCTCAATGCATGGAAAGGAAGAAAGATTCAGCTCTGTAATAAAATGTGTGAAAATGGAACATAAAAGCAAAACTCAAAAGAAATGGAACTGTCCAGGATAGTTAACAAAACTCAAGGAATCAAAGCAGGAATAAATAGTCCATTTTATGATTCAGAATTCCAAACAAAATAGTGAGCTATTTGTTGCTGGCTTAGTAAATATGAAATTAATTAACCAAATTAATGAGCCCACACATACACATACTTACATCTATTGTCCAGAATACTTCATTTTAGGGAAGATAATTTCCAGACTACTCTGGGCAGCACTTTGTCTTAAAAAGCAGTGAAAAGTGCCGAAATGAGGATTAGGAAACAATAGCGTAAAGGCAAAGAAATTTAGAAGTCAATTTTTTTAAAATAAAAATGTTCTTTCTCTAACTTTAGCTTTTCTGTTTAAACAACAAAGACTTAATGTGGAATTATCTATTCTGGCTCAACTGTGGCTTGGGGAACTTGTGTAACTTGGAGACTTGGTATGAATCACTAGCCTTCCTTCTACAAACTGCAAATTTGAAGGTTAAGTCACTGAAAAGGTCACTTCACTCCTTTTGGACTGCAGCAGTATCTTCCTCAAATGCTAAATGCTTCCTGAACAGGGGAAGCAACAAACCAACGATCTGGGAGGTCATACTTATTTTAAGTTATGAACAGTATAGGCAGGGCACCGAATGTGTAACGAATCAAGGGCTTTTATTAAAGCTGTGGCTTCTGTTAGGTTTTTTGGTATTAGGAAATGTTACGTAATGCCAAACAATTTGAGATTTAAGTAGGGAAATAACAAGCAATTAAAGGCTAGCTATCTGATATGCACCTAGTTGTACTGCCCCTTTAGGCTGAAAGCAAGATTTTCCTTCTGTTTATAATTTACAAGATTAGATCCAGAATTCTGGTCAACGTAATATTTATGCCAATTAAACTATATATCCTTGACCTAACACCAAAGCTGATACTATTTACCCCTTGCTTTTTTTCCTCTCCATAAAAATAAGGGCTGGCCTTGACTGAAACACACACCCTCTGGGAAACGTCAAGAGTCACATGCAGCCCTGGCACAAGTGTTCCCTTTTATTTTTTTCCTCTCTGAGAACATTATTTTTTTGAATAAGCCTGCCAAGTGGAGAACTGTCTCTTAATTTCTGAACACTAGCTATATTTTTACTCTCCATAATTTTCAATTAAGTACCTATCTTTGAGTAGTAAGACAATGAGCAATTTTTTTCTTTATAATTTTCCATACTTTCCCATTTTTCAGTAATGAGTACATGTTACTTTTTTATGAGAGGAACAACAAAAACTATTTATATAAGGCCGGGCATGGTGGCTCACGCCTGTAATCCTAGCACTCTGGGAGGCCGAGGCAGGAGGATCACTTGAGCTCAGGAGTTCGAGAACGGCCTGAGCAAGAGTGAAACCCCGTCTCTACTGAAATAGAAAAAATTAGCCGGGAGTAGTGGCATGCACCTGTGGTCCCAGCTACTCGGGAAGCTGACGCAGGAAGATCCCCTAAGCCCAGGAGTTTAAGGTTGCCATGAGCTAGGCTGACACCACAGCACTCTGGCCCGAGCAAGAGAGCGAGACTCTCTCTCAAAAAAAAAAAAAAAAAAAAAAAAAAACAATCTATATAAATCCAGTTAGAACTACATTCCATACTTACATTTAATATTAAAGTTATTCGACACATTTTATTGAACGTTTACTGTATGCAAGACATTGTGGTGAAAGGGAGCTAAAGGAACTTATACATAATGAAAGATTTCCTGTTCATGGGAACTTAAAATCAAGTGGTAATGACTGTGGTTGGAGAAGGGGGTTTGGAGAGATTTAAGATAAATGACTATAATAAAACAAAATAAACATGCACCAATAAAAACAAAAGCAAAGAGAAATGATATGTAGCCAAATGAATCAGAAAAGGATCCATGAAGAAGAGAAATATCTGGAATGAACCTTGAAGGATGAAAGAAAACATGAGTTGTGGGGAGGAGGTTGAGGAGAGACACATTTTGAGCAGTTCCCTACAATTTGACTAATATGGATAAAGTACAAGTCATAACAGGCGTGAGTTCTAACAGCAGAGCAACCTGACTGCCATGTAAATGCCTATTATACTTGCGCCAGGAACCTCGTGCCATCTAACAGCACAGACAATGCAGTGCAGGAGTTCAAGCACTTAGGAAGGAGGTCCCTGGGAAGGAAAGGCTAGTCTGAGGCTACCAAACTCAACAAGGCTCCTAAGGCCTTTATTTGTTTTAATTAAGGGGCTTTGCTCAACTATTAGCTTAAGCATAGCTAATAACTAAACAGTATTCAGAATCAGCAAAAATTACCTCAGTAAAAGTTTTATTTTTATTTTTTGAGACAGAGTCTCACTCTTTTGCCTGGGCTATAGTGCTGTGGTGTCAGCCTAGCTCACAGCAACCTCAAACTCCTGGGCTCAAGTGATCCTTCTGCCTCAGCCTCCCGAGTAGCTCGGACTACAGGTATGCGCCACCATGCCCGGCTAATTTTTTTTCTATATATTTTTAGTTGTCTGATTAATTTCTTTCTATTTTTTAGTAGAGACGGGGTCTCGCTCTTGCTCAGGCTGGTTTCGAACTCTTGAGCTCAAACAATCCACCCGCCTCGGCCTCCCAGAGTGCTGGGATTACAGGCGTGAGCCACCGCGCCCGGCCTCAGTGAAAGTTTTAAATGATCATTTCTATCACGAAAGGCAGTGTGGTATACTGGGCAAGGGCACAGGCTCCGGAGGCAGATCTGGGTTCAAACTCCAGCCCCAGAACTACGTGTACCTGTAATCCAGCCCCCTTAGGTGTCCTCGGGCAGCTCTCTGAGCTGTGGTGTCTTTGCCTATAAATGGGAATCACACAGACTTTACTGGGCCAGTGTGAGGAAGGAGGATAATGTGCTCAGAGTGCCTGCCACAATGCTCGCCTCCCAGCAGACGGTCAGTGGATGAGTTAGGCCTATCTTTAAGAAAGACCAAGGAGGGCCAGGCACAGTGGCTCATGCCTATAATCCTAGTATTCTGGGAGGCCGAGGCAGGAAGACTGCTTGAGGCCAGGAGTTTGAGGTTGCAGTGAGCTATGATGATGCCACTGCACTCTAGGTGGGCGATGGAGTGAGATCCTGTTTCAAAAAAATTTTTTTTAAAAGACCAAGGCGCAAGTGGCAAATACACCAGTCTAGCCTGGAGCAATCAGGAAAAAAAGAATCTTTGACCCATGTTTGTAGGCTGCCAGCTCTACAAACACTAGTCAGTGGTAACAACCAAAAGACAATGCCCACTCACAGATAATGTGTAAAAGATGAGTGGTCCATTCAGTTCTTCCAGTCACACATCTACCACCATTCAGCATTCCATTAAACATTCAACAGTAACACTTTCAAGTACTAAGAAATAAATATATATTTGTCTCCAAAAATACATAAGAAAAAAAAAGATTCCCTTACATTTGAAAAACTGACTTTTTTCCCCATAAGTGACTCTGAAGTAACCTATTTAACACATTTCTCTTCAATGTCTGGTGCCTCCTGTGTGTCAGGATTCAGACAGAGATTTCTCTTTTAAATGGGAAACCTTAAAACAACTAGCAATAACTAAATGAATCTAATCATTTTCTTAGGCCACTACAATAATACCAGTGCCTCTGTCATGATCTTCTCCACTTCTCTTTCTACCCTGTATACTGTGAGCCCCCAGAAGGCCGAGCCTCCTTCACACTGCTAGCCACCACTTTGTCCCCACTGGCTAGCCTGATCCCGGCACAACAGTCCTCAACCCTTGCTGCACACTGAGATTACCTGTGGAACCCAAGCCCCAACCTCTGAGTCCTGAATCAGTGTGCCCAGGGTGAGCCTGGGCCGCCCAGCACAAGTGATTCTATTGAGAATCACTGAGCCAGCTGGATGCAAGCATTCCAACAAGCCTGATGCTTCTGCCTCTGCAATGCCTCTTGCACCAAAAAAAAAAAAAAAAAAAAACAAAAAACTGTTTTCCATTCCTGAATTTGATCCTTCATCTTGCATTTCCCAGCCTAATGAACAGTAGCCCAACCACTCATAACTGTCTAGGCTAGAAACCTTAAGCAATCTTCCAGGTGCAAAACCTCAAAATCAACTTCAACTCCTCTATGACCAATTATCGCCAAGTCTGCAAGGTGTCGGAAGCCCAACTACTTTCCACTGCTCTAGTTAGAGACTTTCCAGATCAATTTCAGTAGGTTCCTAACTGGTCTTTTGCCTCCTATTCTCCCATTACACCCCCCTATCAGTTTGTTTTTTACAACATTGCTATATATCCATGTTACTCCTCTAGACAAATACCTTCCGTATGTACATACTTACTTGCTTGTGTATGTAAAAACATTCTTTAGAAAGATACACAAGAAAATAGTAACACTGGTTGCCTCTTGGGAGAGGGACTTTGTAGCTTAGCGGCAAGAGTGAGAGGGAGACTTTTCACTGTACACCCTTTTAAATTCTGAACCATCTGAAACGTGCAGCATCTTTAAAAACAACCAAACTAAAAATGACAAAAGCAAAAACATCTTCTATAGCTTCCTACCGAAAAAACAAAACAAAAGAACACTCAACTCCTTAACATGGCAACTGTGACCTTCAGCAATTTGGTCTCAACTATATTCTAACATCAATTCTCAACAGTACCCTCTATCCTGACACCACAAGGAACAAGACAGCTGTAGTTTGGGGAATCTACGTTGCCTTTGCTGATCCTCCAATGTGGAGAGTCTTATTAGCATTCTTCTCATTTGCCTCACTTCACTGAAAAATCCATCTTGCGAAGCCTGATTGCTTCCACAACACCTAATGTGCATTCTTTCACACTGCTCCTGTGCTTACGTTTGCCTTCCTCACCAGACTGAAAATTCAGGGTTAAAGTCTGTTTTGTTCATTTTGGTTTCTT
The DNA here is from genome assembly GCA_004363605.1 of Indri indri. NCBI lineage: Eukaryota > Metazoa > Chordata > Mammalia > Primates > Indriidae > Indri > Indri indri. The sequence continues at coordinate 153,693 of RJWJ010000456.1, read as the reverse complement.
CACAGTACCTGTCAAGGACTAACAAACAGGAAGCAATCAGTGAACAACGAATTCAGTTGACTGCACTGAAAAGTTAGAATACCAACACTACCCTGGTATACAAACTTTCAGCCAAAAACTCCAAAAAGAGAATGAACCTTGTATCAGATCCTAGTACTGCACAAGGTGTCATTCCCTGGGTCAGAACTCACTACAAGATGCTCCTATTAAAGAGAAGGCTGCTCTTGTACAAGTGTACAAGATGCACACTTTAGCTCCAGCTACCTGGGAGGCTGAGGCAGGAGGATCACTTGAGCCTAGGAGTTCAAGGCTGCAGTGCACTGTGATCATGCCTGTGAAGAGCCACTGCACTCCAGCCTGGGAAACATAATGAGATCCCATCTTGAAAAAAAGAGAGAGAGAGACAGAGACAGAGAGAGAAAAGGAGAGAGAAGGCTGATGGAAAGAGCACTTGAAACGAGTCTGGAGATAACACTACTGCACTAACTGGAGCTAGGACACTGGCCAAATTACTTCTCTAAGTTTTAGTTTCCTCATCTACAAAGTAAGGGGCAGGAGGACACCTCCTCTCTAGAGTTCCTTTTGCAGGTCTAAGATTCTGGGACTCTAAATCACACTGCAAGAAAAAAGGGCCCATTCTAGAAACTCTTTATAAAATAACGGTTAACAAATACAGCTATACTTTATGTTTCGCATGCAATGTTACATTTACTGCATGAACCAGTTTTGAAGCAAAGGTTCCATTTCAGGCTTCCCAATTTATCCTCTGTCCCTATTACACTGCCACATGTACATTCCCAGAGAGATTTCAATAAAGACTCAGAGAGTAGATACACTTCCCCTTGTCCTTTCACTTTAGTTTTAACCACTTGACTAAAATATTGGTAAAGTTTTTCTCTTTTAAGACATTAACAAAAAGTCAGGTCAACCATTTTTTCAATTTGAAATTCTAAAAAAAGAGTAAATGGGGTGCAAAAAAAAAGGTAAAAGATGGGTATAGATTAGCATTAACTGACTTCACTGAATTCAAATGATCCGTAAATAATATGTACAGAACATACACTAGTCGCCGCTTATCCAAGGTTTTGCTTTCCAGTTTCAGTTACCTGAGCTATAGTATAACATAACAGTTTGAGACCATATTCACATAACTTTTATTACAGTATAGTTAGAATTGTTCTATTTTATTATTGTTGCTGATTTCTAACTGTGCCTAATTTATAAATTGAACTTTACTGTGTTCATGTTACATACATATAACGGTATGAATGTATGTATGTATAGGAAATAACATAGTACATGTAGGGTTAGGTACTATCCACAGTTTCAGGCATCCACTGGGAGTCTTAGAACTATCTATCCCCATGGATAAAGGAAGGGCTCATGTATTTACAAAACACACTAACCTTGTTATTCAAAGCAATGACTGAATTCAGCATATGTTAACAAGAAAAACAATAAGATCAAAGTGGCCTCTCAAAAACCAAGAGAAATGGATTTCTAAAAATAAGGCTTGGCAGGGTGCGGTGGCTCACACCTGTAATCCTAGCACTTTGGGAGGCCAAGGCAGAGGAGGACTGCTTGAGGCAGGGAATTCAAGACCAGCCTGAGCAAAATGGCAAGGCCCTGTCTCTATAAAAAATGGAAAACAGCCGAGCATGGTGGTGTGTGCCTGTAGTCTCAGCTACTCAGGAGGCTGAGGCAGGAGGATCACTTGAGCCTGGGCATTTGAGGTTGCAGTGAGTGAGCTATGATGATGCCACTGCACTCTAGCCCAGGCAACAGAGCAAGATTCTGTCTCAAAAAACAAAAACAAGGCTTGCATAAGACATCCCTGTTTAGACTTTCTCATTTCACATAAACATTAACGACCATATCACTCATGGTCAAACCATAAATGGTTTCTAGCTCTTATGGAAATAGCTTAATACATTAACTGCCAGGTGAGCTGTATTTAACTTGTGAAGCATATGTAATTCACTCATCTCTACCTTGGAAGCTGTGTGAACTATTTTTCAAGTTGCATATAACTCACGCACAGAAAACAATGAAAAATAACAAATTTTTCACTAAGTTAGAAAGGATTTCATTTTTAAAGTGTTTATTCTATTCTCATAACAAAACATCATGGCCCCAAGGAAAACAATTTTTTTCTAGTGTGGCAATGTGTTAAATCTATTTTCTTATTCAAACCTGCTATTGAAACAGCAGATGTGAAAACAGAAGCACTTCTGTTTGCTTCATTCAGCACACCAACCTTTTGCATCTACCTCAAATGACAGCACAAATTCTGACAAGTCAAAAAACTTGCTAGACAACAGTATCCTTGAAAGATCAAAATGTAAAGTCATAGTAGTCCAAAAAGAGATAAATTCCTTTTCTTTTCAAAATAGTGTGCTGGCTGGGACTGGCAGCTCACACCTGTAATCCCAGCACTTTGGGAGGATTCTTCAGTCCAGGAGGTTGACACCAGCCTGGGCAACACAGGAAGACCCAGCTCTACAAAAAATGGGGGGAAAAAAATTAGCCAGGCATGGTGGTGTGTACCTGTAGTCTCAGTTACTTGAAAAGCCGAGGCAGGAGAATCACTTGAGCCAGGAGTTTGAGGTTACAGTGAGCTATGATTGAGCCACTGTACTCCAGCCTGGGTGACAGAGTGAGACCCTGTCTCTGAAAACAAAATAGTCTGTTAAAAATTGGTAAGAGAAAAATCAATGCAAAATGTGTTGGAATTGGTCCGAGTAAAAATAGTACTGGCCCCTTCAACAGAAAGCACTCTTTGTAGGAAGTCACTTTTGTAGTCTCTGGCAAAGTTTTGCAGTCATTTTGTAGTTCTTGGGATTCATACCAACAATTCAATCACTTCTAGAACTATTCACCCGCTATAAAAACTTCTTCACCTCAAAAACAAGTGTTTAAGAACCTAGTAAATTTATAAATTGTTAAATGAGACAGACTCAAGATCAACAATAAGCTCGATGATGAGAGCAATTTCATAGCAGTTGGGAAAGTATGTAGTAGTATAACCTTTCTGGAGGGACCTACAGTAATATTTATATCAGAGGAGTTGTAAATGTTCATAGCCTTTGACCCAGGAACTCCTATTCAAGGAATTTTCCCTAAGGAAATATTCAGATGTAAAGAGATATTCACTCTGGTGTTATTTATATAGAAAATTAGAAACAAAAAGGAGGACAAGTTTAATAAATTATGGACTATACTTGCAGGACAATATGATACAGTTATGCTTATCAGTATGGAAACATGCTCAACCTACCTTTAAAAAAAAAAGCATTACAGAGTAGAAGACATATTAACCCAATGCTGTTTAATAATGTGTATACATACAATTATATACCCAAGGGCTGGAGGGACCACACTGACTACAGATGAGTTATGAGTTACAGGTGTTTTATATGGTACTCTTCTGAACATGTGTAACTTGTATAAGCACAAAACAGAACCATTTATTTAAAAGCACTAGACCAACAAGCCAGAGACCTAGTCCCAATGTGATACTAACTATATCAGCCTTACTGAGTCAACTTCATAGATGAGGAAATACATTCAGATTAAGTGGAGTTAAGAGCAGCTACTTCATAGAGTTATAAAGATTAAATAAGTATATAACATTAAAGAGCTCCATAAATCTCAAGCACTACATAAAGCACTGGTAAGATGGTAGAATCGTGTTTTGTGATAGATATTGAATGACTGGCTTAGAAGAAACAGAGTGAAGTACTTTCACTTCCTGAAGAACAAATTCTGTCCCTTTCCCCTCAAATCCTGTTTGGAATCTTTTCCAAAAACATTTAGCATCTCTCTTCTTTAAAAATTTTAAACTAAATTGAAAGAGCTGTGCCAACTGCCAACTCAAGTTTATATGAATAATAAATTGTGTGTTGGCTAATGCTCTCTGCAGTAGGTCTGCTTTTACAGAAAGTCTTGATTTATGTCATGCAATTTTGTGAACTGTTTAACAATAGGAAACAAATTATTTTAGATCAAGGAGATAGAAAAGTCCCTATCAGATTTTTAAAATATAGGACAACTCCCAAACAAGACAGACACAGAAATTTTACTACTAATGACAAAAATCAGGATCCAAGGCACTTCTTAAAAAGAGCCCAAAAATTAACAACTCATTTTTGAAAGGCAAACTCACAAGGCACACTATTTTCAACTGACTAAAACTTCTGGTTTGAAAAGTCAAATTTTTTTAGAAATAAAATATTGTTAACTTACTTTTCCAAAGCATTTTTCTGAAAATTCTGAACCTAAAGCCCGTGTAAGGCCTATCTAAAAGTTATGACGATTTATATAAAATGAATTTGACATTTAGCTTGAACTTGACGTAAGTGTTTGATCCACTTGAAGGACATGGTTGTAGGTCATATTCTAAGCCAGTAGAGTGCTTCTGGAATCACACACTAGTACAAACTCCATTTGGATACTGTTGCAATCATTCAGGTTATGTATTGCCCAGTTTCATAAAGCAGTGCTGAAGTTCAGGGTACACAGTCTCCTCCCACCCAGCAGCCACCCACCCCCCCAAAAAAAACCTCCACAAAAGCCTCCATCTGCTACAATTTAAAACCTCTTTGCAAAAATATATCTTCTAAAAAGTATAAACAGTTATGCTTCTAAAACTCAATTGCTTGCTCTACAAAGAGTCACCCAGATCCTTTAAAGAGATTATTAACAAATTGAGAAAGAAGATGGAAGTTGGGAAAATTTAAAACTAAGCTAGAGAATCTCTAGATTAAAGATTTGTGAACAAAGGAAAACTAGCTCTGAAACTATTAACAAACAAGGAAATGACTTTTAAAAAAAGGTACCTTATAAAAAGTACAATACACCTATATAGTAAAATGAGAAAAATATCCAGGAGCAGGAGTTTAAAAACCAAACAGCAAACTTCCTCCATCCATCAACCTGTAATCTTATTACAGAATGAAAGAATACTCAGAATAGTTAGCATCTAGCCAATGGCTTCTTAAACCATGCTGTTTCATTAGTCCTAGATGGCTCTTTTACTAAACCCAGATTCTCACACTTAACATTTCACAATTTTCTCCTGAAAGCACACGAATATTATGAAAGCAGGCACATTTAAAGTCTGATTGATCTCAGAACTCACGTTTGATTGTTGCAACTTAAAAAACAACCTCCCTTGTATAAAATAATTATATTAAAACTATATAAAAATAACTATATTCCTCACAAAGTTAAACAGAGTTACAATATGACCCTGCAATTCTAACCCCCCAAATTAAAAACATACATGGTCATACAAAAGCCTGTACAGGACACTATTCACAATAGCCAAAAAGTAGAAACAACCCAATGGCCATCAACAGATGAATGGCTCAACAAAGTGTGGTATATTCTTACGATGGAATATTACTCAGCCATAAAAAGGGATAAAGTACTGACACGTGCTCCAACATGGATGAACTTTATAAACATGCTAAGTAAAACAAACCAGACACAAAAGGATTCCATTTATATGAACTGTATAAAACAGACAAATCCAGAGACAGAATCTACCTTCTGTTTGTTGCCAGGGATTGGGGTGGGGAGATGGAAAGTGACTGCTAATAGGCAGGAGGTTTTCGGGGGAGTGATGAAAATGTTCTGGAACCAGGTAGTGGCAGTCGGTGGCACAACGTTATGAATGTAAAAACTACTGACCTGCACACTTTAAAAGGGTAAGATGTTACAGCATGTGAATTACACATCTCAAATTTTAAAAATTCATTCAAGGTCCTATTTGCTATCAACAGGTAGATAAGGCTAGAGTTTGACTTTATTACGACTGTTTGAAAACAGCAAATTCTACCTAATCCAGTCACTTTTTTTCTTTTTCGAGACAGAGTCTCACACTGCCGCCCCAACTAGAGTGCAGTGGTGTCATCATAGCTCACTGCAACCTCCAGCTCCTGGGGTCAAGGAATCCTCCTGCTTAGCCTCCCAAGTAGCTAGGACTACAGGCCATTCACTTCTTACATAAAATTGAGATCTTAATTTTGTTCACATAATCTTTATACTCTTTGTATCTTTAAACAATTAGTTTTAAGGCTGACATTACTCACAAAACACTCCACAATTCTTTTTTTTTCTTTCTTTCTTTTTTTAAATAAGATGGTTTGAAACACTCCAAAATTCTGACCACAATCAAAATTAGATTCAAAGGCTGAAATATGAAATTGTTTTAATTTCATTTTTAGGTTTCAAGTTTAACCAAGCTTAAATAAACATCCAACAGTTTTATAAGAATTGCTTTACAATTCAATATTCAGAGGTCAGAATTTACATGGCATAGACCATGCTGCCATTTTTTAAACAAGTGGTTTCTGTAAACTGCGGTTTAGCATGCAGAGGAGTTTTTGTTGCATTTCAGTTATGAGTCAGAATGAATAATGAAGTTATAAACACACACACACATACACATGCCTAAGGGAAAAAGCATTAGAAGGATAAAAGTACCAGGAGATGGACTGGTTCTGAATTCACATATATTGTCAAGAAAACTTGACCAGTGCTATAAAAGAGGACTGGGGTAAGGAATCTAGGTGCTAGTCCCAGTTCTGCCAACAACTGGTGCAGTAACCTTGGGAAGTCAATCGACGCTCTGTAGGCCTCTATTTTCTCATAAGGAAAATGAAAGAACTAGACTCCAGTGTTTCTAAGTCTTACAATTCTCAACAGTCTTTGATTCTATTGTTAAGTAGCTTAGAGCTATGGGAAGCCCAGTGATTATATTAGGCAGCTCTCGTATTTTTGTGTACCTAGGAAGCCACACCATATAAAGGGTAATAAGAGAACTCGGGATTAGCCACAGGGAAGAAGGAACAAGAAAAGTGTACATAGCTCCTGCTGGGACTGGTTTACTCCTGTTGGACCTAATAAAGAGAAAGCACCTTTGCCAATTTTCTAGAGGATGATAGGAGTGGTTCCTATGCCTCACCACACCCACCATAGTTGGTTTTTCCTAAAAGAAACCCACTGGGGACTCTACAAAAATGTTGTGAAATACAAAGTACCATTAGTCACTGCGTGACTAATGAGACAGATCAATTCTAAACTAAAGAAACAAAACAGCTTTCTCTTTCTCATGTAAAAAGAAATAAACAGCCTTCATTCCAGTCAAGGAGTCCTAGATGACCACAGTAAATAATCTGAGGTGCACAGATACTCAGCAATAAATATAGTATCAAGCCAAAGAAAATGAATTATCTATAGAAGTAGAGGTTCAAAAGCACTGAAGTTCAACATAACTTTGTTTACTACTCAACATAGCCTTTTGATGTAATTTAGTTCAAACTTCTAGAGTAGAAAGCAGTATTAAAGGCTTGCTGAGACTCATCACGTCTTTCACAGCAAGAGCTAATCAGATCAGCCTGTGATGGAACGGTATCAATGAAACAGAAGTCACCATCATATGAACGGTTTCATGGGAGCCAAGGATCAAATGAGGTCAACTCATGAAGTTATTTCAAGTGGCTCCCAACCAAGATCACTTTCTGGAAGAGCTCTTCCACAACAGGATAGTCCTGGAGAAGCTGTCCTTCACTGTCCCTATCCCCCACCATCTGCACATATGCCTGTGTGTTCATGCTTGATCTTTGTCAAATATGGCCGACGACCATCCCTTGGCCACATAAGCAACCACCTGTCTGCTTGTGTGCCTGGTGGCATTCCTTTTAAGAAGTATAGGCTGGGCGTGGTGCCTCACACCTGTCATCCTAGCACCTGGGAGGCCAAGGTGGGAGGATTGCTTGAGCTCAGGAGTTTGAGAGCAGCCTGAGCAATAGCGGAACCCTGTCTCTACAAAAAAGAGAAAAAAAACTAGCCGGGCATTGTGGCCCACACCTGTAGTCCCAGCTACTCAGGAGGCTGAGGCAAGAGAATTGCTTGAGCCAGGAGTTTGAGGTTGCAGTGAGCTATGATGATGCCACTGTACTCTACCCAGGGCTACAGAATGAAACTGTTTCAAAAAAAAAAAAAAAAAAAGTAGTGTACAGAACTGGGGTTCTTAATCTAATACCCATGCATGGGCTTCTAGGTGGTACATGGATGGACTTCATATAGTCAGTGAAGTCCCTGAAAGCCTATGCAAAATTTTGTTTATGAGCGCATTTTTTCTGAGGAGAGAGCCCTTGGGCAAAGATCCTCAGAGGCTATCTGTGAACCAAGGAAAGCTAAGAAACACTGGTTTAGTCCTAGGTACAAAACAGAAGAAATCTACAAAAAAGTGCTTATGTGAATGAGATAGAAAGTACTGCCTGTTATTTGAGGTGCAACATTAACAAAAGGTGCCATCTATTCAAAACAAAAGGAAACCACGATCTGATGAGCAGAAGCTGTAGTCTTTAGGGCCAGGTAGTCCACTCCCTTCATCCTCTAGTCTGGATAAGGAAAATGAAGAGGGTCTGCCCAAGACCATAAATCACAAAACTACTAAGTGGCAAAGCTGAGCATCAAAGTAGTCCAGGTTTCTACCAGCATGCCAGACCATGAAAATATGTTCATACTTTTTTAGAATGAGTTTGATCAAAATTCTCCATACCCATGTAAATATCCCAGTCCACTAAGAAAGTAGCTCTCTAAAATTTTAAAATCAAGCTTCAGTACAGGGATTTGATACATTTAAACAACCTCAAATCATCAATCAAATCACAGATCTTTCACAAAAGCCAGCATACAGCAGATTTATAAGGTGAACCTAGAGGCTCATTATCCCCTATGCTGTTGAATTATGAATGCAACTTAAAAAAAGCAGCATAGGTCACAAGCTCACTGAGTAAGGCACTTCTAAATGCACTGGGAAAAGATAGCTACTGACAGCCCTTTAAAAAAGATACAGTTCAAAGTCATGCTAACTTCAGAGTGGATCTGTACAATTTCAATCTGCAAGGTCCCGGACCTTCTAAGTCTCTCTCTCTCTCTCTCAAAGGTTAATATCAATAGCGTTGCCTAAACAGTAAATGATGTTTTTTCAACCCAGGTAATGCGGTCATTCATAAATTAAACTGAGAAGAACCTTTCCAGTCCCACGTTCACAAACAAGACATGTGGTAGAACCAAAGATACCAGGCAATCATTTTGAGATCAGATTAAAAAAATAGTTACAGGCCGGTCATGGTAGCTCACGCCTGTAATCGTAGCACTTTGGGAGGCCAAGGCTGGAGTACTGCTTGAGGCCAGGAGTTCAGGACCAGCGTAAGCAAGAGAGACCCCACCTCTACAAAAAACAGAAAAATTAGCTGGGTATTCCAACTACTTGGGAGACTGAGGTAGGAGGATCGCTTGAGCCCAGGAGTTGGAGGTTGCAGGGAGCTATGACGATGCCACTGCACTCTAGCCTGGGCAACACAGCAAGACCCTGTCTTAAAAAATAATAATAGTAATAATTACTGTCATAAAAAAGTTACAGAACCATCTGTTCCAATGCCAAACTTCCCCTGGACACATGAAATTTAAAGTAACTAAAAACTCAGTCTCACTTGAGAAGTGAAACCAAAGTGACATTTGAACCCAAATTCAATGACAACATGTCCTTCAATTTCAAAGGAAGTGCTTTATTTATGCAAAAAATTTTAATGGCATACTACTCTATGGTATACACAAAGTCTCCACAGATGTACATTATGGTAAAGTTTCTGACTACATGTGAATTATATTTAGCCTTTTCTGCAAGCTCTGTCCCTAGTCTCCCAGCCCCAAAAGGTGTAACTGGAATAGGCCTTAGGAAGCACCTGTGGCCTGAAAAGGCTTTGACCAATTCTCAAAGCTTTCTTGGCTGCAGTCTACAAGCAGGTTCGGCCATTCTATTTTGGGTCAAGGAGACTGACTCTCTGTCACCCCCCAAGTGACCGCAAGTGGACAAGATCAGTTTGGGAGAATGCACTGTGAGAGTTTTTCCACCAAGCCCGCAGTCCCCCACTGTGAGACTCCGAAAAGGACGAAGATTTGGTCACGATCCAGGCGGCGAAAGAATAACGGCTGGACTATCTGGGGGCTCACACAGTGTTTGCTCAGGATCCGGCAGCCTGTGGCCGGGCTGTGGCGTCAGGAGCACACGAAGCAGGGATCCCCGGGGCACGCAGAGCGAAGAGGGAGGGAACCAGAGCGAGGTTAGGAACCTGCAGGTGTCACCGAGGGAGGAGAGGAGGTCGCCCGGGGCCGGCACAGCCAAGTGACTAAGAATGTGGCTCTGGATTCGGACAGACTGGTCACATTCTCAGACTGTGACCTTGAGCACGTGGCTAGACCGCTCTGCGCCTCAGTTTCCTCATCTCTAAAATGGGGGTTGTTCCAGCGGAAAACGCGCCTCAGAGCACTTGGCACGGCGCCTGGCGCATAGTAAGCGCTCCCTACATGTGAGCTCTCTGGCTCCGCTCGCCGCCCGGAGGAACTGGGGAAGCCCCGCGCAGGGGAGTCCCCAGGAGGCGGATCTGGGGCTGGGGCGGGGGTACCCGGGCAGGGGACTTACCGAGCACATCGGCAGAGCGATGCCGGGCCACGAAGCACGCGTCGTCCCCGTAGCACGCGCCCTTCTTGAGGAGGCCCTTACGGAAGTCCTTGCCGAAGCCGCAGCCGGCCGTCACCAGCCCGTAGTCGCCGCCGCCGCCGCCGCCAGCTCTAGGGTCGGTCTGCGAGAGGCCGCCGAGCACGGCGCGGGCCACCAGCCGCCCGTACGAGAGGACCGAGAACATCGCCGCCGCCGCCCCCCCGAGGAGGCGGGGGGTCGGGGGAGCAGGAGGACGCGGAGGCCCGGAGCCGGCTCTCTCCTCAGCCGCAGCCGCGCTGCCGCCCGGGCGCTCCTCAGGGCGGCGCGCAGTAGCCGCCGCCGCCCCTGCCCGACGCGCGGGGCCTCGCACACGCTCGGCCGCGCGCACCGGAGCCAGAGCGAGGTCAGAGCCGGCGGCTCCTCCGCCTCAGCCCAACTGAGGTCCCGGCTGCAGCCGCCGCTGCCGCCGCCATCTTCCGCTCCACTAGCGTGTTCCGGGCCGCGCCGACAGGGCCGCCCCTCCTCTGGCCACGCCTCTAGCCCCGCCCCCGACTCGCCGTCCAGGCCGAAGCCCCGCCCCTCGGGCTTGCTGCCCTATGCAGTCACCGAGGTCGAGCGTGCGCAGAGGGTGTGGCCGCAGTGTCTTCTGGGAGTTGTAGTCCTGGAGTTGTAGTCGCTTTTGACTTTGCTCTTTAGGCTCTAGGACCTGAGGATTCCCCCCAACGAAGGACTTAGATTAACTTAATGAGAATTACAGGTGGGCTGCTTGAAGATTTTTCTCCACTATTTTAACCGTATCTTTTAAAGATTTTTTAAAAAAATAACAACGCCGCCATCCCTTTAAACAAAAACCTGAAAGAAACCAGGATCAGGGTCACGTATTGAGAAACAGGTACACAGAAATCTAGTGGCATATCCACAATTAATGTACTGAAAGGATTTCTAGGATGGCGATCTGTTTGGAAAGAAGAGACTTTTTGCATAGTCTTTTAGGAAAAATTAAGAAAATGTAATATATCCCTATCGGAGTGGGAGGGGACACTGATGGTGCCTTGTCCCTTTTGCTCTAGCCATGCTCACAGCTGCCTCAAGACCTTTGCCCTTGCTCTTCTTTCTACCCACTAGAATTTAATTCCGTTGTCTGAGGGTCCTGTGTTTTTTTGTTGCTGTATCCCCACAACACGTGGGCACACAGTAAATACATGAATGGATGAAAGAATGAATGAATATTACACTAGATTCTAAGTTCCCCAAGGGTAAGAATCATCTGCCACTGAATTATTAGAATCTAATGCAGTGCTGGGCACACACAGTAGGAGAGTGTGTCAATATCTGTTAAATAAAAAAAGAAAGAATAGGAACCATAAATAATAAAAGAAAGTAATGTTTGTTGAATAAAGGAATGATTGAATGAATGGGGTTCACAAACAAAAGAAAATTGACCTTTCAGGCAAATAATCCAATTTGAAATAATTTTTAGTTTTATTGAAACATAAATATATGTTACTCAGAAACATTGGTTCTTTTCCAGTTCACTTTTGACAGGACCATAGTTACTTTGGGGATTCCCATCTTGTTCTTAAATGATTCTTTTTTATACTTCCTTAATATACCTGAAATCCTGCCAACCATCCACTCAACGCACATTATTCTGTTATCCTAATTACTGTCATCGTTAAACATTTTTGCAGTTCACAGTATGCCAAGTACTCTCTCTATATGTTTCTGTCCACAAAGGTTTTCATCGAAATTGGATTGAATAAATCACTTCACATAGTGAGTAGCATTTTGTCAAACATCCAGATCCCGCACCCCCAAACGCTCATTTACTGGATAAGAGGTATAGCAAGTCTAATAATGCAGTCACACCTTGCTATTTTTTATGGCACAAGGACTGGAGATGCCCAGAAGAGGGGGTGACGCCTCTCGGAATCCTCTGCTTGGCATTTATGTCTTTGCCAGTTGTGCTAAAGGTTGTTCTTTCAAGCGTACACACCACTACCAAATCCCAGCCAGCCTGTCAGGTAATTCTACCCCAAGGACAAACTTTTTAAAATAGTATGTCAACCCCTGGTCCTTGCCTTGTCAAACTCCTTCTGACTGTTCCTACCTCTCATTTTCAGGGCATATATTATCCAATTTCCATGTCAGTCACAAGAACCGGTTAGATGAGATGAGTAGGAACATAAGATGTGACTCTAAGGCCAGTAACCACTGCTCTGATGGGGCTGCTGCTTTCACAGTTAAGTGATACAGCGCCTTCAGTTTCTGGCAAATGAGTTGCTCACAGATGCAAGTTGCGAACAGAATCCTTTCTCAAAGCTCCTTTGCACTTTTTAAAAGGAGAGGAGACAGGGCCTCAGGTTCCTTTGAATCATTTATTCCAGAGCCAGCTCTGAAGTTTCACCTTTGTGAGGGAAGCCAGGAGACGGTACTTTGAAAAACACCCCCCTTTCCCTCCCTGAGGAGCACGATTCATTTTGACATTTTGCTCGATTTAAAAAGCCCTGAGTTTTCTTCCTTAATAGAGTTACATTCCTAGCACTTCAAGGATTCCTGGGAGGTCAATTGCCACAGAGGCGAACAAGTGGTGAAAATACCATCTGTGCTGCCAGGGCACCTCTATGGCATTAGGAAAGAGCTTTGCACTGGAGTCACCCCCAGCTCCTAAAAAAGCAAACAAACAAACAAAAAAATGCATGAATTTCCTAGTGAGATTTTTCTGCCAGACTTGTACACTAATCCCTTTGGGTTTCTTTTGCTAACCTATTCAAAACCTATTCAAAAGGAACACTGATTAGTTTATGGCAGTTCATGGTTTCTCAACCTTGGCACTGTTGACATTTGGGGCAGGGTAGTTCTTTTTTTTTTTTTTTTTTTTGATACAGAGTGTGGCTCTGTTGCCCAGGCTAGAGTGCAGCGGCACAATCATAGCTCACTGCAATCTCAAACTCCTGGGCTCAAGTGATCCTCTTCTCTCCAGTCTCCCGAGTAGCTGGAATTACAGGCACATGCCACAACACCTTTTTTTTTTTTTTTGGTAGAGATAGTGGGGTCTCACTGCATTGCTCAGGCTGTTCTCGAACTCCTGGGCTCAAGTGATCCTCCTGCCTGTGCCTCCCAAAGTGCTGTGATTACAGGTGTGAGCCACCTCACTTGGCCTGGGCAGGGTAATTCATTGTCATGGGGGCTGTCCTATGCATTGGAGGGAGCCTAGGAGCATCCCTGGCCTCTGCCCACTAAATACCAGTAACACCTCCCTTCCTACTCCCAGTTGGGACAACCAAAAATGTCTCCAGATAGTGCCAAATGTCCTCTGGGGGGCAAAATTGCCCCTGATTTAGAACTCCTGGGTTCTTGCAATGCAATGCAAGTGAGCAAATATTTGTTGAGTGCTTGTTATGTTCATGGCTTCAGGCTAAGGATAAAAAAACAGTTGGTGACTTCATGGCAGTCACAGTGTAGTGGGAAGGTTAAAACTTAGTAAATATAGAGAAAAAATAAGCACCAGCAGTTGAAATAAAATAGGGATCTGGGAAGGGGAAAAATGAGACCCAGGGCATTGGAGAACACTCAGGGGCCCTTCACGAAGACCTGACATTTGTGAGAGCCTGAAGGGACAGAGGTCTGAGAAAGGGGTATAACCATTCCAAGAGGAGGAAACAGAAATTCAACAAATGCAGAGTGTGATTGGAGGAAGGCAAGCAGTCTAGTGCAACTTGGCCTTACGATTTGGAAGAGGAATAATAAAAAATGGGGCTAGGAGCTGGGTGCGGTGGCTCTCGCCTGTAGTCCCAGCTATTCCGCAGGCTGAGGCGGGAGGATCACTTGAACCCAGGAGTTTGGGGACAGCCAGGGCAACACAGTGAGACCCCTTTCTCTAAAACAAACAAATCAATATGCTAAGTTAAAGAAGCCAGACACAAAAAACCACATATTGCATGGTTCTATTTATATGAAATGTCCACAAGAGGCAAATCCATAGAGACAGAAAGTAGATTAGTGATTGCCTGGAGCTGGGGGGAGGGGCAAATGTGGGGAGGGACTGTTCATGGGTACGCGATTTCTTTTTGGGGTGATGAAGCTCTGGAATTAAATAGTAGCGATGGTTGCACAACCTTGTATATATGCTAATAACCATTGAACTGTACTCTTTAAAAGGGAAAATATGGTATATAATTTCTATCTCAATTAAAAAATAGTTTAGGACCTACAGCAGGGAGCCTTATTTGCCAAACTGAGGGTACTTAATGCTGGAGACAACAAAGGGTCACCAAATTCCTTTAATATACCAGGTAATAATAATGATAATAATAGCAATGAGAGTGAGATCAATAGATACCATGGACTGCGCACTTACCATGTGTTCTGCCTGCAGTATCTTCTCTGATCATCTATTTAAACCACCCAACAGTTGCGTTTGCATTTTTCTTCATAGCACAGAGCACTTATTTATTTTGTTTAATGTTTGTCTCCTCCCTGATTAAATGGTAAGTTCCATGTGAGCAGGGAATTTTGTCTGTTTTATTCATGACTACCTCAAGTGTCCAGAACAGTGCCTGGCATATAATAAGTGCTAAATAAATACCCAACGGGTGAATGCTGCTGAATGAAAGAAACCGAGAGATCCCAGAGAACAAGCAACTTACTCTACAGCTGAGGAAAGGGGCTGAGTAGTATGTTCATCCCACAGGAAGCTGGTAGGCAGAGCTGGGCTGAACTGGAGAGGTGTTCCTAAGACACTTAATGCCTGCGTGGCAAAGTCCTTGTGAAGGAACTACCCATAGGCTGTTCTTTCCATGTAACTTATCTTGCTTTGTGTCATGTGTGATGGTCATGTTTTTCCCATCTAGAATCCATTCCCCTGCTTCTCTGATTGTAGTATTCTGATTTTCCTTGGAGGAATAATCCAACACCCGCTAGGTTGCTGTCGTTTGGATGGAATCGGACCAGGACTCCAAGAGTGGACACATGAGGCAGGTCTGGCCAATCACAGCACTGTATTCTCTTGGTCGCAGTGATTGGTCCAGGGAGAAGGCACATGACCCAAGCCAGACCAATGAAACTCAATGATGGGATATTGCCGAATCTGTCAGGAAGGAGAAATTATCGCCAAGGTTTCTAAGCAGGTAGGATGCAAGCTTGGAACTGCTGATGGCCATCTTTGTTACTACTCGGGAGGAACCAGCCTGAGAATGAAGCCAATACAGAGAGAAGCAGAGATGGTAAGAAGCAGAGGCCTGGTAAAATGGATCAAACCTCTGAATCCAGCTTTGACTGAGGGAACTCGTATGAATTCCCTAGTTTGCTCAAGCCGTTTTGATTTTGGCTTGCAATGCAGTGAATCCTGACAAACACATCATGTGATCCAGGTACTATGGCTGCAATTATTGAGTGAAGAACAAGTCCCCAAACCAAAGGCAACTGTTAGAAGGGAACTTATCCTTCACTTAGTTACACAGAGGAGAGGGAAGTTCCACTCTTTAATAGAGAAATTATGGAAGGAAAACTTCTGACCTCATTCTTTGGCACCCCTGTGAGATGAGGAGTGATTTGTCTGAATGGTGGGTTTGGGGGGTGATGCTGAGCATGTTGCCTCTTCCCTTTCTCTTTCTTCTTTTTTGCCGTGACATCACCTTTGCACACTTGTTTTCTTCCTCCACCATGGGGAGCCTGTCCCTATAGAAGAGGCTTGCAGTCACCCAGCCTGTAACTGGGTAAATCAATTTAATCCAGAGGGACATTGCGTACATAACTAAGCCATGTTCTCCAGTTAGCCTTATCAAAGCTGATACTTTGGAGTTCTAGTTGCCTGATGCATGCACCTACTTCTCTGTGGGTTTGGAGTTTGGAAAGGCTCGGAAAGGTGTAATTCATTAATACCCCATAAAGCCCCAACACGGATTTTTTTGTTTGTTTTTTGTTGTTGTTTTGCTTTGCTTTTTTGAGACAGGTCTTGTTCTGTTGCCTGGGCTACAGTGCCGTGGCATCACCATAGCTCACTGCAACCTCAAGATCCTGGGCTCAGACAATCCTCCTGCTCAGCAGCAGCTGGAACTACAGGCATGTGCCACCATGCTTGGCTAATTTTTCTGTATTTTCTAGAGACAGAGTCTTGGTCTCGAACTTCTAGCCTCAAGTATCCCTCCTGCCTCGGCCTCCCAGAGTGCTAGGACTACAGGTGTGAGCCACCAAGCCTGGCCCCAACATTAATTTAAATTTTCTCTTTAGAAAACTTTGAGAGACAGATGCAAGGACTGACCTACGGGCGCTAAAATAACACGTGGAGATCAAATTTCTGATGCCGTCAGGGCTCTAGGCTTCAAGGTAATTATGAGTCCAGTGCATTCTTGACCTGGGCAGTGTGTGACTGCTACATTTGTTTGGCATGATTCTAACTGGCAGGAGCCTGAGTACAAGGGCCTCTGGGCCAGGCCTTGACCTAACCAGTGTGAGCACAGCTGTAACCTCAGCAGGCAGCTGGGACAGGGATTCGATTATTGGGGAAAAAGTCTTTCTGACCCAAAGCAGGCTTGCCTTAAAGAGGGCAGAGTGTTAGCTTACAAGCCTTTAGGCTCTGGTGGATAGATTTTTGCTTCTTGTAGTACCTCTTTCAGCAAAGCTTTTGGCCATACACGTTGACTCTGATTTTTTAATTGTGTAAGCTTTGACCTGGCTTTGGATTAGGGGAGTTCGGATGCTGACTTTGCCCATAGAATGGGGATATTTTTAGTAATGAAAACAAATGAAAAGAACAGGGTGCTTATTATATAGGAGATATGCTCCTTTAGAGAAAGTGAATGAAAACCCATGAGCTAAGAAGTCAGTTAATGAGGCTTATGCCTGGATGCTTTTGTCTCTGGGAAACAGGTTTGCTTGAGAAATCAAGGAGGACCTGAGTTGTCTTTAAAAATATGCTTCCGTCGTGCTACCAGGACAGCGTGGAAGAGTCAAAGACAAATAAAGGAAGACTAACTAAACTGGAGGAAAGCAGATGAAAGGGAAATGATTGTTATTTTTTTTTTATTTTAGAGACAGGGTCTTGCTCTATTGCAGGCTGGAGTTCAGTGGCGCAATCACAGCTCACTGCAACCTGGAACTCCTGGCCTCCAGCGATCCTCCCCCTTTGACCTCCTAAAGTGCTAGGATTACAGGCATGAGCCACCACGCCTGGCCTGGGGCTTGCTTTAAAAAGTTGATTTGAGGAGGCCAGGAATTTGGGACTAAAATGTGGAAGTAAAATCCTAGAGATCAACTCTGAGACTGCATGAGACAGAATGACTCCTTTCATAGTCCCTTTTTTGAGATATAAAGAATTATGCTTATTGGGGGTAGGGGAAAGGGAATTTGGGGAGGAATTATATGCAGTTTTTCTTTTTGTTCCTTGCCAAGGCACAAAAAGTCTGTCCCCATTACAGAGGGTTTCTCTCTTCTCCTTCGAGTTTTACAACAGAATGGGAAGCAGTTCCTAAGTTCCTCCTTTTTTTACCACTCTCCACAACGCAGGGATCTTCCTTGGTTAATGGATTTTACTAAATTACTAGGGAACAACAAAAGAATAGTAAACAAGAATGTCAAAAATTAAAACATGACTCATTCACATAAGGAATGAATACATGTCAAAAGTTTATTCAACTTGTCAAAGAGGAAACAGACAGGAAAGCTGGGTCAGAGCACATTTTGAGGAAGTAGGTATTTGAGGAAGTAGGCAATGTAGCTAGATGCAAAACTAGTTAATCTTCCACAGGGTAATAAAAACTCTAAGCTACAGGGTTCTGTTTTGTACTGGAGAGAAATAATTCACAACTCTACTGGACAAAAATCTGGGCAATAAATAGCTAGGCAAACAAAGGAACATTCCCTGTCCTGTAAATGCCAAATCTGGCCCTGTTGCTTGTGTTTATAATGAAGTTTTATTAGAACACAGCCACATGCTGCTTTTGTTGTTGTGTAGTGACTGAATACTATGATGACAGAGTTGAGTAGTCCACAGACAGCAAATAGCCCACAAGGCCTAAAGTATTTACTATCTGGAACTTTATATTAATTTTTTTTTTTTTTAAGACAGAGTCTTGCTCTGTTGCCCAGGCTAGAGTGCCGTGGCGTCAGCCTAGCTCACAGCAACCTCAAACTCCTGGGCTCAAGCGATCCTCCTGCCTCAGCCTCCCGAGTAGCTGGGGCTACAGGCATGCGCCACCATGCCTGGCTAATTTTTTCTATTTTTAGCAGAGATGGGGTCTCACTCTTGCACAGGCTGATCTCGAGCTCTTGACCTCAAGTGATCCTCCCGCTTCAGCCTCCCAGAGTGCTAGGATTACAGGCGTGAGCCCCCATGCCTGGCCTGGAACTTTATATTAATAGAAAAAGTTTGCTAACCCCAGGCTAGAGAATTAAATCATCTTTGGGTGAACTTGTTAAACAATGTCCTAGATGACATTGAAAGGACTACACTGCCCTCTCTTGGTCTTATTTCCAAAATTTGGATAATTTTTCTTAAAAAGGAGATGTTTGGCTTAAAATTGGGGGGCATTTTGAGTTGTTATCTCTGGCCTATACTTCCTAAATCTTCCTTTCTACTCACCCCACAGCCCCACCACCCTCTTTCTGCATTAATGAACATTTCAATGTCCCTTAGTCAACCTTTTATTTTTGTTTTTTAGAGACAGAGTCTCTGTTGCCCAGGCCAGAGTGCAGTGACATCATCATAACTCACTGCAACCTCAAACTCCTGGTCTCAAGTGATCCTCCTGCCTGAGCCTCCTAAGTCATTGGGACTACAGGCATGAGCCACCTGACTCTACTTAAGTATAGAGTTTATTCCACTCAAAGCTTAAGGATAGCAACCTGGGAAGCACAGACTTCCGAAGGGATGGGGTCAGTGTCCCAAAGTGGGGAAGCTAAAGTTACACTTACATAGGCAGAAACAGTTGTAGCCAAGTTGCAATATTTTCCATACTAGACCAGTATATGTTACAGCAATTTGATTAGCACAGCTTGCCACATTCCAAGAAAGATGCCATTAACGTTCCATAAGGGACAGTAATAGTCGAAGGCTGGGGGTGGGGGTGGGGGGTGGAATTGGGGGGGGATGGCGGGATTGGGGGGGTGTCTCTCATCTTTGGCACTGCTTGGTCACTTCTAAGCATTTATAGGAAAAAGTAGAAGTAACAACTGCATTCTATGTGACTCAGGCTACACAGCCATATTCCTCTCAAGGCTCAGAATAATTTAAAGTTCCAATAGCTTTAAGTTTGAATTTCACATATCCCAGCTCTTTTCTCAGAGGGCGGAGCTTATGAAAACCTATTTTTAAATACAAGTAGGCCTGAAAAACAATTTGTGGAGAGTGATGTTTTACAGCAACAGTTTTGCTCAAGAGGGCATTCTATTTCTGGGTAAGGACTTCTGCAACATACTGGCCCATTCTCATGGAAAGTTTTCTTGGGAGGGCCCCTCAGCTTCTTGGAATGAAGTTCTAGAGCCGTTGCTAACTGGAGGTTCTGAGAGGGCGATAGCAGTGTTTGCTGGACCATTGCTGTTTCTGGATCTTGGCACACAGTAGGTGCTCAGTAAATAGGAGTTGCGTGAACTAGAGCCAATGAAAGAATAGAGTTTTTCTTCTCTGCTCAGTGTCAGCCCTGAGAGAGGACCAAGTTTTGGTGACAAATGCTGCCATCTGCAGGGAAAAAGTGAAATGGCAAGATTCGAAACTGCTAAGCCCTGAGGAAAATACAGTCAACTTCAAGGCAAGATTAACACAGAATTTTTCTCTGTTCATTTTATTAAGAATTAATCAACACCATTTTGTCCTTTTCAAATAATGGAACCCACACCCTTTCTCAAATAATATTTTTAAGCTCTCTGAGTATTTATTAAGTGCCTCGCACCATGCTGCACACATGTAGCTTTGGTACCTTGGTACCACGATTATCCCCATTTTATAGACGAGGAATCTGAGCACGGAAAGCATGCCCAAGGTTACACAGCCAGCAAGTGGAAGAACTAAGGATTTGAACCCAAACACTCTGGCTCCAGAAAGTGTGCTTTTTCACCCCCCCAATAGACTTTATTTTTTGGAGCAGTTTTAGGTTCATAGCAAAACTGAGCAGAAGGTGCAGAGATTTCCCATATATACACTGCCCCCACACAGGCATAGCCCCCTCCATTGTAGACTGTGTGCTTTTAATCATTTCACTATATTACCTCTCCACAACTGATATGGAGAATGTTTACATAAAACGTATAGAAACATGGCAGATTGAGCCCGTGCAGTTTCTTCTGCTCTCTCCTGAAACCCTCCTAAAATTATAGTAAAGGAATTAAACAGGTACAAACCCACAGAGAATGGAAGAGAAGAATGCTCATGAGAGATCTCACATCCTTTTTGGAAGACAGGAAGTGGATGGATGGATGGATTAACTGAGTGGAGAAACCCTAGTTCTTGCAGAAGGAGATGATGATGAGTAATAAACAAGTTGGAGCTCATAAGTCCCCCCCCCCAAAAAAAGCTCAGAAATTGAAGGTTGAAGGTCCCTGGGGTGAGAGGAGGGACAGAAAACAGATGATTAATTGAACATAAATAACATCTGGGGAATGGTTAGACCCCAGACTCCCCTACTTGTGAATCCCTTGCCCCAATCCCTGTAGAAGATTAGGTATTTATTCTGCAGAGAACTTGAACCAGAGAAGTTCCGGGTTTAGGGATAGCAGTAGAGAAAAGGGTGGAGGTAAGGTAGCATCGTAAAGTCAGAGGGATTAAGTGAAAAGTGTGCAGTTAAAAAAATCTCAACCTATTTTTAATAAGCATATGGTTAGTAGTCGTCTTAGTATTGTTATTCTGTGTTGCTATCGGCATTGTTATTCTGTTATTAGTATTGTTATTTAGCTAAATGTGTATTTGGGGATAAAGGAAATAATAAATTATGTTGGAATTGCTGAGAACCAAGCTTTATGGTGTGAGAGAAAAGAGATACGTTTGCAAGATCAACATGGTTAACAAAAACCTCTGTCGTGTTGATTTTAATTGGAAGCATCAGTACGATGGATTTTATCTTGAAAGAGTACACATTTCTTAGTTCTATCCACTGAAACAGCCTGTCAATAATAATAACCTACCATGAAAAGTTGTCATATTTAGCAAATAAAAATATAGGACACCCAATTAAATATGATTTTCAGATAAGCAAACTTTTTTTAAAGTGTATGTCCCATACATTGTTGAGGACAAATCAAGTCAGTTGTGAGAGGTGGCATGTAGGAGGGACATTTAAGAGCTACTGTTTATGGAGCAGCTACATGCTGCCAGGCCCTATGCTAAGTGCTTGTGTACCTTAATCTAACTCTTCAAACTACTCTCCACGGTAGGCAGTTTCTCTATTTCTCAGATAAAGGTATTGAGGTTCGGAGAGGTTAAGTAACTTGCTCAAGGTCACCCAGCTAATAAGAGATGGAAAAGGATTAACCCAGACTGTCTTGCTCCAAAGCCCATGAGGGTCTGCCTCTTTGGTGGGTCAGAGAAGAAGGCCTCCTGGAGGAGGTGAGATTTGAAGGCTAAGTAGGAGCAATAGATGGGCATCTCTTCTATTGATCTCTGGAAGGTCTGTTTACCATGACCCAGTAATCCCGGGTTGCCCCAGAAAGATTTTGTTTCTGAAACTTTAAAACTGAAGGCCAGACTCCAAATCATCATGTCCAGTGACCAAAGTAATTCTACCCAATAGAAGTGACCTGGGGGTGGGGGGCAGGTGCGGTGACTCACATGCCTGTAATCCTAGCCCTCTGGGAGGCCGAGGCAGCAGGATTGCTTGAGCTCAGGAGTTCAGGAGCAAGACCCCGTCTCTACTGAAAATAGAAAAATTAGCTGGGTGTCGTGGTGTGCGCCTGTAGTCCCAGCTACTCGGGAGGCTGGGGCAGGAGGATCACTTGAGCCCAGGAGTTTGAGGCTGCTGTCAGCTAGGCTGACACCACGGCACTCAGGGCAATGGAGTGAGACTCTCTCTCTCTGTGTCTCAAAAAAAAAAAAAAAAAAAGTGATCTGGGCAGCTAACTGGTTCTTTCTCTGTGCCATCCCTTAAAAAATTTTAAGAACAGTAAGATGTATTTTCTCTAATTCCTGAAAGTAAATACTCTTCTTATAATACAGCCATAGAGGACACTACAGTATTTGTTTGAGTCTAATTTTTTTTGGAGACTTAAAAGTGATTCCCAAGTTTTTTATTTACTTTTAAATCTAGTTTGAGCAGTAGACATTAGGCAAGGCTGATAGGAGAGGGGGATTTTTGCCTTGTTTTCCAAGTGCTGCCCATAATGGTACATAGGAATGCTATGATATCAGGGAGAGAACGTGGTTTTTAAATTTTGTTTTATTGCTGTGGTTATTTAATTTAAAAATTAGTTTTTAATTGAAAAGTAATATATGCACAATGGATTAAAGAATCACTTGTCCTTTCTCCTCCCCAGAAACTATTACAACTGTTACAATAACCAGCTTCTTGTGTGTTGCAGAGATCGTTTTAAGAGGAAACTTTTAGGCTGATTCACATTGGGAGGGGACAAGAGTTAATAGGAGTGATGTCCCACTGGAATAAGCAGCTGATCTCTGAAAGAGAACCTGTGGCTGGGTTCAGATTGGAAGGATTCTCATTATTTGTTTTAAGGAATTCCCAGAAGATCTCTATATCAAAGAGGTAGCAATTGAGTCTTTGTTCAAACAGACCTAGATCAATTTCACCTTTTCCCATCAGGCCATCTTCTCCCCTTCCCCACAATAAGCTGACAATAAAAAAGGGACTTGAGGATGCTGGGGGTTTGGAATTCGGGTTTGTTCCATCCAGATTTGTTGTAACTGTGGCCATAATAACTCTGAAGTGTGCAGGACATTCCAAATTCTTTATTTTCTTAATAAATACATCCATACTTGTCAGACCATGGGTCCTGGTTTTGAGTGTGGAAAACATGCTTCACCACTGTCCACAGACTGTTAGTTTTGTGTTGGATTTTCTTTAGTCCCCATATCCTTCCCAACAAAGTTGGGTTAATGAAAGTTACGTGCTTTAAAACAAGCTGCAACAGAAATGCCTTACCCAATGACAAGGCTCAAAGAGCAGGGTCAGGGCTCAGGAAGAATTCATTCACAGGCTGGCAGTAAGAGGTGAATAAAAGAGGAACTACCTGCAGGTCTCAAGGAAAGGATGAAAACATGTTTACAACTCAGAAACAGAAACAGGTGGGGGAGGAGACAGCAGTGTCTTTCAGCGGGACCAGGAGGCCAGCTCACTTCTATTTTTTGAGGCTCTTTGTGCACTGAAAAATGAAGAATTCATTTCTTCATTTAACATTTGACAAATGCTTTTGGCACTCCAGGATTAAAATGCAATTTAGATGTGCCACTACAAGGTGACTTGATTTTCTTAAAAGCCAACTAATGAAACCACAATGAGACACCACCACACACACACCTATCAGAATAACTAAAAACAAAATGAATACAAAACTGACCATACGAGCATGGGAAACTGGAACTCTCATACATTGTTGGTTGGAATGGAAACGGGAAAATCACTTAAGAAAACAGTTGGGCAGTTTTTTATAAATTGAAACACACACTGACCATATAACCCAGAGATCTCACACCTGAAAGAAATGAAAAATGCATGTTCATGCAAAATCTGTATGTGAATATGTGCAGCGGCTTTATTTTTAATCACTCCAAACTGGAAAAACCCAAATTCCTTCAACTGGTGAATGGATGAAAATTTCAGTATAGCCATTTTTGGAATGCTTGTCAGTAATAAAAGGAATGGACTGAAAGAAACCCTTGCACATATGGCTAAATGAGTTTCAACAAGGGTGCCAAGACTACACAATGGGGAAAGTATAGTCTCTTCAACAAATGATTCTGGGAAACTGGATATCTACATGCAGAAGAACGAAGGTGGATCCTTACCTTACACTGTATACAGAAATTAACTCAAAATGGATTAAAGACCTAAATGTAAGACCCCAAACTGTTAAATTCCTAGAAGAAAACATAGGAGAAAAGATTGAGGACATTGGATTTGGCAATGATTTCTTGGATATGACACCAAAAGCACAGGCAACAACAGAAAAAATAGACAAATGGGAGGATATCATACTTTAAAACTTTTGTGCATCACAGGAAAAAATCAACGGAGTGAAAGGCAACCCATGGAATAGGAGAAACTAATTGCAAATCATGTACCTGATAAGAGGATAATATCCGGCACATATAAGGAACTCTTACAACTCAACAACAACAACAACAAAATAACCCAATTAAAAAACAGGCTACAGTCCACATGCAGTGGCCCAGGCCTGTAATCCTAACACTCTGGGAGGCTAAGGAAGGAGGATCCTTTGAGCTCAGGAGTTCAAGACCAGCCCAAGCGAGAGGGAGACGCTGTCTCTACCAAAAATAGAAAAATTAGCTGGGCATGGTGGTGCGTGCCTGTAGTCCCAGCTACTAGGGAGGCTGGGGCAGGATGATTGCTTGGGCCCAGGCTTTTGAGGTTGCAGTGAGCTATGATGATGCCACTGCACTGCACTCTACCCAGCGGGACAGAGTGAGACTCTGTCTCAAGAAAAAAAAGGGGGGTCGCAACAAACTTGAATAGATATTTCTGCACGAAAGATATACCAATGGCCAATAACCACACGAAGAGATGCAAAACATCCCTAATCATTAGGAAAGTGCAAATCAAAACCACAAAGAGATATATCACCTCACACTCATTAGGAAGGCAACTATCAAAAGAACAGACTATAATGAGCATTGGCAAGGATTCAGAGAAGTTGAGACACTTGTGCACTGTTGGTGGTAACATAAAATAGTGCAGCCATTCTGGAAAACAGTATGGTGGCTCCTCAAAAAAATTAAACATGGAATTACCATATGACCCAATAATCCCACTTCTGGGTAGATAACCAAAAGATTTCAAAGCGATATCATGAAGAGATACTTGCATACCCATAGTCATCAAAGCATTATTCACAATAGCCAAGAGATGGAAGCAACCTAAATGTCCATCAGCAGATGAATGGATATATAAAATGTGGTATATACATAGAATGGAATATTATGCAGCCTTAAAAAAGAAGGAAACCCTGTCACATGCTACAACATGGATACAGGACATTATGCTAAGTGAAATAAGCTAGTCACAAAAGGACAAATACTTTATGATTCTACTCATATTGTTGGGGAAATTTCAATGCTAATTCCGCTTAAAACCACAAAGGCAGCTACGTAGAATTATACACCTGTTAGCTAAAACCACAAATAGTTAAGCAAAGTTGTAAGCCTGTTATAACTATACTGCTTGTAAAAATTGCTGCTAATTGGCTATCTTTTGAATCCTATTGTTAATTGGTTAACCATTTATGCTTATATGCTGTTAGATATGTCTAACCCCAAAAAAGTATAAAACCTGACAAAAATGAGGAAGTGGTGCTCAGAATTTGGAGACAAGTCTCCTCTGGGCCCAACGGTGAGAATAAATGCTGACTCTCCAACTCTCTGCATGCTGCTCGGTTATTCCCTTGGGACTGGTCGCTGTAACACTTGCTGTAACAATATGAAGTATCTAAAGTAGTTAAAGTCATGGAAACAGAGAGTAGAAGGGTTGTTACCAAGGGCTGGGGGAGGTGGAAGGGGAATTAATATTTAGTGAGTATAGAGTATCAATGTTGCAAGATGAAAAAGTTCTGGAGAACTGTTGCACAACAATGTGAATATACTTAATGCTACTGAACTGTACACTTAAAAATGGATAAGATGGTAAATTTAATGTTATGTGAATTTTATCAAAATAAAACAAAGGAAAGGACTGTTGATACATACAACATGGACGAATCTGAAAGGAATTAGGCTACATACCATTAATGTGACATTCTGGAAAAGAGAAAACTACAGGGACAGAAAATAGATCAATGTCATCAGGGGCTGGGATAGTGGGAGGGGTTGACTCTAAAGGGGCATGAGGGAACTTTTTGCAATAGTCAAATTGTTCTATATCTTTTTTTTTTTTTTTTTGAGACAGAGTCTCACTCTCTTTCCTGGGGCGAGTGCCATGGCGTCAGCCTGGCTCACAGCAACCTCAAACTCCTGGGCTCGAGCAATCCTACTGTCTCAGCCTCCCGAGTAGCTGGGACTACAGGCATGCGCCACCATGCCCGGCTAATTTTTTCTATATATATATTTTTAGCTGTCCAATTAATTTCTTTCTATTTTTGGTAGAGACGGGGTCTCGCTCTTGCTCAGGCTGGTCTC
>RJWJ010000456.1:0-126789 GCA_004363605.1 Indri indri | reverse complement strand
AGCCTCCCAGAGTGCTAGGATTACAGGCATGAGCCACGGCGCCCGGCCAAATTGTTCTATATCTTGATTGTGGTTGTGGTTATATGACTGTGTGTGTTTGTTAAAACTCATAAAATTGCACGCTAAAAAATCTCGTATACTGATGTATAAGAAAAATCTGTACAAAAACTATACACAAAAAATTTATACTACATATAAATTATCCCCCAATAAACCTGACTAAAAGGAAATGTGGAGCAAGCATGGCAAGATGTCAATGTCTGAATGATCTTGGTGCAGTGGACAGTGATGTTCTTTTCTATACCTTTTGTCGCATTTGGAGAGTTTCAATCTGAAAATAATAAAAACAAAACTGATCTTTGAAAAGCCAGCTTGTTTATTCGAACTGCAGTAAGGTCCAATAATAGGATGTGAGGTTAAAACTGTACAGTAAACAAGGAACCCTTATTCAATCCCGTCAGTGGATGTCTATGGCCATACGTATTGCCTCATTTCAGAAAAGGTCAAATGTAGCTCTTTTTCGTGGCACCTCGGAGGCGACCAGCTGCTTCAGGATGAAGCTGAATGTCTCCTTCCCAGCCACGGGCTGCCAGAAACTCATTGAAGTGGACGATGAACACAAACTTCGTACTTTCTATGAGAAGCATATGGCCACGGAAGTGGCTGCCGACGCTCTGGGTGAAGAATGGAAGGGTTACATGGTCCAAATCGGTGGTGGGAACGACAAGCAAGGTTTCCCCATGAAGCAGGGTGTCTTGACCCTTGGCCGTGTTCCCCTGCTACTGAGTAAGGGGCATTCCTGTAATAGACCAAGGAGAACTGGGGAAAGAAAGCGCAAATCTGTTCGGGGTTGTGTTGTGGATGCCAACCTGAGCGTTCTCAACTTGGTTCTTGTAAAAAAAAAAGGAGAGAAGGCTATCCCTGGACTGACTGATACCACAGTACCTCGTCGTCTGGGGCCCAAAAGAGCTAGCAGAATCCGCAAACTTTTCAATCTGTCTAAAGAAGATGATATTTGCCAATATGTTGTAAGGAAGCCCTTAAACAAAGAAGGTAAGAAACCTAGGACCGAAGCACCCAAGATTCAGCGACTTGTAACTCCACGTGTCCTGCCGCATAAACGCCAGCCTATTGCTCTGAAGAAGCAGCGTACTAAGAAAAATAAGAAAGAGGCTGCAGAATATGCTAAACTTTTGGCCAAGAGAATGAAGGAGGCCAAAGAAAAGCGCCAGGAACAGATTACCAAGAGACGTAGGCTGTCCTCTCTGAGAGCATCCACTTCTAAGTCTGAGTTCAGCCAAAAATAAGATTTTTTGAGTTAAATAATAAATAAGACCATATCCAAAAAGAAAAAAGAAAAAGAAAAGGTCAAATGTAAATTGGACACCTTTTGAGAGTGTGAAGTCTGTTCAAATAGCCCTTCTGCCCCGAGAATGTTTCAGGAAACACTTGAAGAACAAGAATAGTGCCTGGGGGTTGATGAGGCATGTGGGGAGAGGGAGCGTGAGAGCAGCTGAGGATTATTTTCTTTTGGGTGTTGATCTTAGAAATCAAGTACCAGGCCGGTTACTTTGGTCAAAATGATAGAGCCAATCCTTTGTCTTTACACAGTCTTGATCTCTCTGAAAGTCTAAGCAACTCCTTTATAAAGATTGATGATTCTGCCTTTTTTTTTTTTTCTTTTTTGAGACAGAGTCTCACTCTGTTGCCCGGGTTGGAGTGCCATGGCGTCAGCCTAGCTCACAGCAACCTCAAACTCCTGGGCTCGGCTGGGCACAGTGGCTCACGCCTGTAATCCTAGCACTCTGGGAGGCCGAGGCGGGCGGATTGTTTGAGCTCAGAAGTTCGAGACCAACCTGACCAAGAGTGAGACCCCCGTCTCTACCAAAAATAGAAAGAAATTAATTGGGCAGCTAAAAATATACAGAAAAAGTTAGTCAGGCATGGTGGCGCGTGCCTGTAGTCCCAGCTACTCGGGAGGCCGAGGCAGGAGGATCGCTTGAGCCCAGCTAACTTTTAATTTTTTGCAGAAATGGGGTTTTGCTGTGTTGCCCAGGTTGGTCTCAAACTCCTGGCCCCAAGGGATCCTCCCACTTTGGCCTCCCAAAGCGTTAGAATTACAGGTGTGAGACACTGCTCCCTGCCCCTATTTGTAAAATGTTTGGGTTAGAAGAATAAAGATGGATGGATATACTTAATCACTGGAAAAAATGGATACCTAAGGTTAGAAGCCATGACGTTAGTGATAACAACAATAGTAATAACCGATTCCCCTCCAACCACACCAAAGAGCAAGACAGAGTGGTTGATGCTGTTTTGTGAAGTTGGCTTTAGCTTTTTCCCCACCTTGCTACTCCTCCTGTCTTTGATTTTTCAGGCTCATATGCTCATATGGGGCAGCTTTCAAGCAACAAATTCCAAAAAGCTGAATTGTCTTCCTTCCTCCCAATGCCGGCACAGAGTGTAAGGAATTGAGAATGCCAATAATCCCATAGAAACAGATGGACATTTAAAATCACAAACATTCATGCACAGCCCAAATATTGAGGTTTGGGGCAAAATATGGAAATAGAACTTAGTCACTTTTGTGTCCTTCCATCCTAATGAGGGAACACACTCAGGCCAGGGTAAAAGGAAGGGAGAGAGGATGCTTTGGGTTGAAAGATGAAAACAGGCTGGTGGAAATGCGTCACCTGTGAAATAAAAAGTTCCAGTGTTCCTAAGGTTTGCTAAATGTATCTGGGTTGATACAATCCTCACTTTGAGTCAAATGTCATACAATTACTTTTGGGCTATCTGAGTGTTTGAGATTGGACAAAAAGGGGTGGTGAGATTATTTCTTAAATCGTGATAGCAGGTCCTGGTTGGAATCATGCGATGTCAGATTTGAAGGGGACCTCAGAGGTCATATAACCATAAAGACAAAACTGGTAGAGCTGAAGGGAACTTTATCAAAATTTAATACAGCAGCCTAACATTTCAAAGCAGAAAATAGGACAAAGTGATTCACAGATATTAAGAAATAGAAAAGAAAGTAGAGGCTGGAAGTAAAGAGAAGGTTTCAAAAACAAAACAAGTAAGTCCTGGGTTAAAAATGGGAGACGAAGGTTTGGAAAATATAGGCTTTAGGCTTTTTTTTCTTTTCCCTCCCTTCCTCCCTTCCTTCCCACAGTCTCGCTCTGTTGCCTGGGCTACAGTGCAGTGGCGTCATCGGAGCTCATTGTAACCTCAAACTCCTGGGCTCAAGGGTCCTCCTGCCTCAGCCTCCCAAGTAGCTGGGACTACAGCTGAGGTTTGTTGTTTTTTTTTTTAAAGGGAAGCATTTCATCAGTTATTAAAAATGGTCCAAAATTTCAGTCAGATGCTAAAACAATCTCTTGCAGAAAAAAAGTTCACATATCTGTATTATACATATGAGTGATTCAATTATATTTTTATATACTGTTTCTGGAATGCCACAGGAAGGTGCTAAAGATGTCACTTTGATGACTTAGCTTTGCCATATAAATTTAATAGACTAGGTATATATACTGTTTGGCATCCTTCCAAATCGATAAATGCATTTCTCGAATAAATACTGTGATATGTTTAAGTATTTTGACATCTACTTCTGAATTATAAAGAGATTTAAGTGTCAAAGGCGTAGCCAACATCTCTGGGCTCGGGTACCTTCTAACAAAGCCAGTTTAGAATAGAGGGGCTTTCCTAAATCTTGTGTTCTCCAGGTCATTTTGTAGAGTTACAGTAGATTTGCTTTCTTTTTCCCTTTAAAATTTATAAATTATTCCACTTAATTTTTGTAAGATTTTTGTCTGGAAAAAAGTGTTCATTTGCCTCCTTATAATAACACGGTGGACAGAAGTTATCGGGCGACCTCGTGAGATGCATCTAGAACAAAAAATGTGAAGCCTGTGCCGAAAGGATCTGGAATAGAGAGAATTCAGGGATGGTGATGGGAGTGACCCCCATGCTCCTTCAAAAGACCTGCATAGTCGCGTTAGGATAGCGGTTCCCAAATCAGGAATTACTGATTCCTGGGCCCTGCCTCGACTTACTGACTCAGGATCCCCTGAGGTGGTCCCTGGAAGTCCCCATTTTTTAAAAAAGCTCCGCAGAGCAGCTGAGAAGCACACAAAGCTGGGATTGACACGCCCCCGCTCTGCACCGGCCTCCTCCCCCATGCCCCCCCCTCGCCCAGGCCCCGCCCAGGCCCCGCCCTCCTTCCGAGGCCTCGCGCGGCCTCACGGGCCCTTCCCGTGATGCCACGCGCCCGGCTGTCGCGGTTGCCAGGCAACGCACGAGCCCTGGGGCTGCTGGCGCTGGGATCCGCTGGACCATGGGGCCGCGAGGCCTCCCGCCTTTCCTGCTGGTGCTCCTGGGCTTCCGGGCCTCCGTGAGCGCCCAGGCCGGGGCCACCCTGGCGTTGACGACGGAGCCCCTCAACTACACCGAGGCTGCTCCGGCCACTCTCGGACCCTCCCTGCCGCCTCGGCCTCCCGGAACTTCCAGGCCGCCGGGGCTCTCCTCCGGCCCCAGGCCCACCCCGGTCACAGACGGTGGGTACCAAGTGCCAACTGCTGGGCGTCCGCAGAGCTCCAACCTGGAGAGGGTAGCCTGAGTGAGGATTTAACAATGTCAGCTAACGCCTATTGAACACTCGCTGCGTGCAGACGTTGCTGAGTGTTCCGTAGACCTTAATTCTCTCCACAAAAACTCTGAGAGGTAGCTGCTATCACTGTCATACAGATGAGGAGGACACTGGGGCTCACAGAGTGTAAGTGGGACAGTATCGAATCTTTGAAAGTACTCCTGGACAACATTAATGCTAAAGGTAATAATGAATCCCTGCAGCCGAAAATGAAATTAAATCGAAAGTTTGTAGACAGTGGTGGAGATTAATGAATAGGCTGCATTGAACTTTTCACTTATATTAAAAAAAAGATGCCAGAGGTCTAGCAGCTTACTAAATGTGACTAGGTCAAGGCTCTTGTCCATTGACTTGAATTATGAAAACCCAGGATTGCTCCTGTGTTGGGTTGAGGTGGGGAGGTAGGGGTAAGGGGTTATGCCCACTTCTTAGAATTTATATTAGGGATAATTAGCTTTTTTCTCAGATCTTCTAATCCTGGAATTCAACATTTAGTGAATAGTATATGAGTTGACATGGATGACTTCAGGCAATGGCTGTGACTCCCTGAGATTGAGTGCAAAATTTTGTGATTGTCCACTTTTCTGGAGAGTTCACAGCAGTCAGTACATTCTCAAAGGGGTTTGTGATCTCAAGAAAAAAATTTTTTAAATCCTCTTTGTGAATTGAGAGTAACCCCAATAGGTTTTTTAAAAAAATCTCTTCTTAAGAGAAAGAGATCTTAAATTGAGTAAGGCTCAGTGCTAGTAAATAAAAAAAGTCATCATTTGCTGACATCCTGAACACTAGCACTTAACTTCAGTTTCTGAACTGTTATTTCTCCAAAAGGCCTTCTTCATAAATTATGAGTAGTCTGTAAGAAAAAGTACAGAGAAATATACTTTCTATTTTATGTAAGCAAAGCTGTTTTACATTTAAACTGCTGATTTGATGAATCAGTAGGGAAGTTAAGTCAGTGATAAATTGGGACAGAATATAGCCAAGTATTCAATGCCTGAAACTCTCTAAGGAATGGTTTATCTTTTATCGACCTAGTATTCCATCTGTTAATGCACTTTCTCCCCAAAATGAAGCTATGCTTGAACCACCATTATTAGGGCACATAGTCAGGGCTGTTTTTTCAGTGTGGGGGTGAATTTGTACTTGTCTCATCTTTTTGTTTGTTTGCAACAGGGTCTTGTTCTGTTTTCCAGGCTGGAGTGCAGTGGCATGATCACAACTCACTATAGCCTCCAACTCCTGGGCTCAAGTGATCCTCTGCCACAGCCTCCCAAGTAACTGGGTCTGCAGGAGTGTGCCACGACACCCAACTTATTTATTTATATATTTTTTGAGACAGAGTCTTGCCCTGTTGCCAAGGCTAAAATGCAGTGGTGTCATCATAGCTCACTGCAACCTCCAACTCCTGGGCTCAAGCGATCCTCCTACCTCAACCTCCTGAGTAAGTGGGACTACCGGTGCTCACCACCATGTAGTGGTGAGCAATTAAAAAAGAATTTTTTTTTGTAGAGATGGGGTCTTGCTATTGCCCAGTCTGGTTTCAAACTTCTGGGCTCAATTAATACTCCCGCCTCAGCCTCTCAAGGCGTGGGATTACAGGCATGAGCCACTGCACCCAGCCTGTCTTCGTCTTTTTAAAGGAACTCCCTTTAGCCTGTGACAGTAATAATAGTTCATTTATTAACTGCTTACTGTGCGACAAGCACTGTGCTAAGCATGTCACCTGTGATGTGTCTCTTTTAATCTTCACAACAACCCTATAATGTGGGTATTGTTATCCCCATTTTCCAGGTAGCTGAATTACTTGCCTAATTTTAGGTCACACAGCTGATAAGTGTTGGAGCAGGAGGCTGACTCTGAGTGGAGAAGTAGATGGAAATTTACAGAATGGCTTGCAGGCAGTGTTGGTGGAAGAGAAGAGTGATAACTGTTCATCGTGAGTCTGAGCTGTGTTCATTAGTACCCTGCTCCACGAGCCAGTCATGCAGATGATAAGAGGCACAAAAGAGCAGCTGAGTGCTTCTTAGACCTTGCGAGGGCTCAAAAGATACTTGTTGGATGATTAAGTGCACTCACATCCTGGGTAGAGACCTTTTTTCCCCTAAGTGGAGTTATTAAACATTATTGCTTTGTCCTCAGCAGTGTTATAGGTACCTACAATGGTTTTAAGTTTTGAAAACAAAGCAAGATTATAATTTTAAACGCATAAGGCAGGGATCCTAAAACACTTTTTATTTTTTACATTAACATGCATCAGTTGCATCTTTATTTTATTAAGCACATAGAAGAGTCCTCGGCTACAGAGAAGCACTGTAAACTTAAGGAGGGAAATTTTTCTATGTTAGACTAAGAAATCATTGCATATTTATTGACTGAACCTTCCCTTCACACATTTTTTTCCCAGAGTATGCTATACTTATTATGGGTTATATTTTTCTAAAGCTCATTTTTATTGTAAAATAATTCACATATACAAATAAGAGTGTTGTATGGACCCTCTACCAGCATTTGTCTGAGATCCTTTTTTGGCTTTTTGGCTTGAGATCTTTTTTGAAAAAGAAAACAGTACAGACAAGATTAAAGCCCTGATCTTATTCCCTCTTTCCCAGCAGTGATCACTACCATGAATTCAGTGTTTACTATTCTCATGCTCTACTACTTCTTTAAAAGGGTTTTTTCTTTGGTAGAATAAAATAGGGAATTAAAAATCCAGGTGATCATCATTATTAATAATTAAAAGTCAGGACCGGGCACGGTGGCTCACGCCTGTAATCCTAGCACTCTGGGAGGCTGAGGCGGGCGGATTATTTGAGCTCAGGAGTTCGAGACCAGCCTGAGCAAGAGCGAGACCCCGCCTCTACTAAAAATTAGAAAGAAATTAATCGGCCAACTGAAAATATATAGAAAAAAATTAGCCGGGCATGGTGGCGCATGCCTGTAGTCCCAGCTACTCGGGAGGCTGAGGCTGTAGGATCACTTGAGCCCAGGAGTTTGAGGTTGCTGTGAGCTAGGCTGACGCCATGGCACTCACTCTAGCCAGGGCAAAAGAGTGAGACTCTGTCTCAAAAAAAAAAAAAAAAAAAAAAAATTTAAAGTTGCCAAGTGGGGAGATTCCTACCCCTCCCCCATGCTTTATTGCCTAAATTGCCAAATATATTCTAAGCACCTGAGCCAGTTTGATTCTTGCCCAAGAGACTGTGAACATGAGTTCAGCTTCAAAGCTGCAAAGGTTATATTTGAGGAGAGGAACAAGGTTGAAGACCCTCCTTCCTGGAGGCAGTAAGTGGGGTCCTTCCTCTGCATCAGTCTCCGGTGCAGGGGCTTGGGAATCTGTAATCGTAAACTAATGGTTCTTATGGTCAGGCAGGTTCTTATGGTTTAGGCGTGCTGGTTCAGCATCACCTGGAAAGTGTTTGAAAAGTACAGGTGTCTGGTTTCATACTCAGCTTACCAAATCAGAGTTTTTATAGGGAGAGCACAGACAGAACTTCCCAAGCGGGTCAGATGGTTAGCCACCTTGGGGAAATGTTGTCGAGTGCTCGGACTGACTAATTTCCACTTCACAAATTTCCCCCCAAGCGCAATAGGAAAAATAAAATGGACCTTGGGTATGAAATTGATTTATGGTGCATTGCAGTGGCAGGGGGCAGTCACCACCTGCTGATTGTGATGCTGTGGATCCTACCCTTCTTATTTCTGTAGTTGCTGCTCTGTGTGTCTGTGACTTGTCCCCAGCACAGTGTGACGTCAACTGCTGTTGTGATCCTGACTGCAATTCTGTGGATTTCAGCATCTTTTCTACCTGCTCAGTTCCAGTTGTCACGTAAGTTTATGACACGTGCAGTTTTGATCAGATTTGACCAGGATAATAAAATTTGGGGACAAAAAGTGAAAACTCCCCTGGGCTGAAAAATCCAAACCTGATTTCCCGTATTTTGCATGATTCAGAAGCCATACTGTCCAAACCAATATGTAAATAAGTAGCTATCCCATTCATATATCCAGCCAGATGATAATGCAGGCACACAGGAGAGAGTGTGTGTTTCCTCTAAAGAGTATAATGAAATCTCTCAGTGTTTGGAGATTGAATTACATTTCAGTTTGAGCGAAACACATCACATATTCTGTATCAGCGTATTTGTCTCCTATGTAGCACGGGGTGAAATGTACAATTTAATTTTACAGCTTTTGTTGTGGACATAGTACTTAGAAAATTAAATAGATAGGAAAGCTTTGTACTTTTCTGATAAGTATTTCTACCACCAATTTTCACAGTTCACATTGTATAGAACAATGGAAAATAACATTCCCAGTTGATTACAAGTAAAGAAATAACTGTTCTGAATGATCTGTTCTCATGATTCAGATTTCTAAAACTTTTTGAAAAAATAGCACTTAGAAAAGGTTCATTTTATTCAAAATGGGACCAACTTATTCAGAGATAACTAATTTAAATTTAGCCTTATAGCAAGTTTTAGCAATTGATACTTGACAGGTTGAATCCTTTTTGGAAGTACAGTGTGTTTTTCCCTTGAGAAACTATTTAACTGACCAACGAGAAATTGATTCTATTTCTAGTGTTGTAAAAAATGCTTGGAGAATGGGTGTTGTAGTTAGATTTAATTTTCTAGCTACCTAGACTATAGCCTGGTTCAGACTTTGTTGAAAATCATTCTGCTTTCCTGCCTTATTAAGTACAGGTTCCTGAGAGTGAGATTTCTTCTCCAACCTAGGATTGTTTTCTAGAATGTCTTTTGTTTTTTATTAGTCAATTTAGTAATTTTAGATATAGCTTTTTTAAAATCAAGGTCAGTAAACTTTTTCTGTAAAGACCCAGATAGTAAATATTTTAAGTTTCACAGGCCATATGGGTCTCTGTTGTAACTTCTCATCTGTACCATTGTTCAGCAAAAATAGCCATAAAATATGTATTAATAAATGAATGCACTTAGCTTGTTCCAATAAAACTTTATTTATAAAAACAGGTGGGGTTTGGAGACCCCTAGTTTAGAAGTTAGAAGTTAGGGCTGAATCTATGGTACCCTCAGGACAGGACTTCACATTTTTCTGAGTTAGGTTTTTGAGTTTTTTGATTGACTTTCTTTGTAAATATGCAGTATAGAAATAACCAAATCAAAAACCATAATCCACGTGGGCTTGGTAGCTTGTGCCTGTAATCCTAGTACTCTGGGAGCCCTAAGTGGGAGGATTACTTAAGCTCAGGAATTTGTGACCAGCCTGAGCAAGAGCGAGACCCCTGTCTCTACTAAAAACAGAAAAATTAGCCAGACATGGTAGTTTGTGCCTGTAGTCCCAGCTACTCGGGAGGTCAAGGCAGGAGGATCCCTCGAGCCCAGGAGTTTGAGGTTGCAGTGAGCTATGAGGACGCCACTGCACTGAGACTGTGTCTCAAAAAAAAGATAAAAAAGTCATAATCCTAGTTAATTGAGCATTCTCATTATGTAGGTTCCAATTCATAAAAGGTTTGTTTCATTTGTTTAACAACTAATTCTGTCACCTAATAACTCGTAAATTCATTGGTAAGCCTTATTGGACTGATGTCTCTTTTCCCCATTGGATAGAAGCTTCATGAACGAAAGAATATCTCTTTTCTGTACCACCAGAGCCTAGCACAGGTCCTGACACATAGTTGGCTCTTACTAAAAACAAATTGAATGGATCAATGAATTTCTCCCCTCACCCCTAACTGATTTTGTGTCCCCTTTTGACTTTCTCTACCATCAGCCTTGCAGGCAGACATCAGACCAGAAACCTGGAGGCTGCCAGCTCCTGCTGCTTCCTTGCCTTGTCTCATCTAAGCAGTCTTTCACTCCTGATCACACCTTTCTTGAGCACCTCCTGTATGCCAGCACCAGGGATATAAAGATGAGTTAGACACGCTCCTGCCTTCAAAGGGCTTGCCGTTGAGTGGGGAGACAGATGAGTGGATGGCAGTTTTCTGCACCAAGCACTGGCAGAACTCAAAGGAGTGGCATGAAACTCAGCTCCATGAGGGAATGCTTTCCAGAAAAGATGAGCTGAGCTGAGCTGGGTCCTGAAGGGCAAATGGAAGTTGGCCAGCATGGAATCAGGGAAGTACATTCCACGCTGAGGGAGCAGAGTCCTGGGGCCTGGTGCAGAGGAGGGGAAGGGAGGGAAGGAGTATGATCTGTTGCTTAACTACAGGGGTAACTCACTGTGGCTAGAGAGGGGTGGGGCAAGAGAAGTGTGGAGAGGAGAGTACAGTTGGTCTGAGGGGCCTTGTGTGTGTGCTGAGAGGGCTTTGGACTTTGTCCTGAAGTCCGCAGAGGGTAGGGTAGTGAAAGGCTCAGATTCCGGTGTTACGGAATTCTGCAGCAGCCTACATGATGGGTCACAAGGGCCAAGCCTGGTGTCAGAGAACCAAGTAAGAAGCTATTGCAGATGAGGATTAATGGTTACCCTCCCCTCCGTGAAGGCTGTGATGGTGGAACTAGAGAGAAATATCCAGATCTGCTGCTGACAGCGATAAGCTGCACAAGATTAGGGAGCTGGCTGATGGGAGGGGAGAAAGGGGTCCCATTCTGAGTCTCCTTCACTGTAGCCCTCCTGTTTGCCCATCCCTGCTCCCTTCCACTGTATAAGCTCACACTCCCTCTTAGCATTTACTTGCTAAAAACCTTGAGAAGCTCTCATTACCTATGGACTCCTTAGCCTGGGTTCAGTGCATTCCCAACTTCTTTCAGGACCTATTTCCTACTAACCTCCATCTCGAAGCCTCCACTCCAGCCCTACCTTGGTACTCAGAGATTCCTGAAGACCATCAGTTCATTCCCGTCCTTGGCCAGGGCTGTTCTTGCACTTGCATTAGCCTCCCATTCCCTTTGTTTTATTCCTATGCACCCTTTAAGGGCCAATCAAAACTGACAATATCCAATCTTGGCAAGAGTACAGGGAAATAGGCCGTCTTACTGCAGTGTTGGTAAGGATGTATATTGTGCCTTTCTGGAGGGCACTCTGGCAGTGTGTCTCAGAAGCCTTAAATAATGTACCTATCTTTTGACTTAGCAATTCCACTTCAGGGAACATATCCTAAAGCAATAACTGGAGACATTCATACAGATGTATGCACAAGGACACCATTATAGCATTATATATAATTGGGGAAAATTAGAAACAACCTAAACCAACAGTAGAGGATTGGTTAAACAAATTAATGTGTGTGAATAAGCTGGTATATGATGAAGACATTTAGTATATTTTCTCATTCTCACAATCTTTTGAAGACAGATGTATCTAAAGACAAGAAATTTGGATCTGTTTTGGCTAGTTATAAACAATCTGAAGGTCTGCAAGGTTTTATATAATTGATGTTATCAGAGTTTATAAGGTTCATTGACATCAAAATTATACCCTGATCTACATTCCATACTTCACATGATTTCCTTAAAGGTTATTCTACTTAATTTTTTTTTCCTGTTACAGGAAAAAGTTTCAAATGCCAAGCTTTTTTTTTTTTTTTTTTTTTTTTTTTTTTTTTTAAGGATGGGGGTCTCACTATGTTGCCTCAAACTCCCGGGCTCAAGTGATCCTCCTGTCTTAGCCTCTCAGGTAGCTAGGACTACAGGCATGTGCCACTGTGCCTGGCCCAAATGCCAAACATTTTAACACTGAATAAATAAAAATGGATTCAATTCTAACATCATGCTTTCATAAATATTGTTGTGTAGCTGTTAACATAGCCCAGTACAAGCAGCTGACAGTTTTAAAATAATCTCGCTAAGATTGTGTGCTTATGCCTTATAAGTTTGTATTATTATTTTTTCTAATTTTCAGGGGTGATAGCCAGTTTTGTAGTCAAAAAGCAGCCATCTATTCATTGAATTTTACAGCAAATCCACCTCAAAGGATATTTAAACTTGTTGACCGGATCAATCCATCTATTTTCTGCATTCGTAATACAAACTGTAAGTGTTCAACCTTGATATAGTTTGTGAAACTCTGGAAAATTTTTGTTTTAAAGTTATTTTATGGAAAAAGTCTCAATCAGTTAGATTTAAAGCAATGATTTTATGTTTGGGCTGTATGTATAATGTATATCTTATGAGATCATTTCGCAGGTAACTGCAGGTAACTTTATAGACCTGTGGGCATGCACACTTTCTTTAAAAGTAATTGTGCTCGTATAGTTGTCTTTTGAAACCTTACATTTGATTTCAGAGGTGTTTGTAATATGTAGACATACACAGGAATTTAGATTTCTATATATACATTTTTTTTTTAACTTTATTTCCTCTGGGCTTAATGGTTGAAAATCAGGTTCCGCTTTGAACATTACCTGTGGTTTCTATTTCCTTTTTCTCTTTTATTTTTACTAAGAATATTTGCATGAAAACAGGACCTTATTTTTATCTGAATATTTAGCTCAAATAAGTGTCTAGATCCAAAGAACATGTGAGTGTAAAATGTTATGAAGATATCAAAGATTAGTGACACGTTTATGGTTTTATTAATAAACATCTTTTCAGAATATCTTTATATTAATATCTTTTGGTTTATTCCCTGGTGATTGAAAAGTTAGGTGAATGCTCTGCACGATTTGTAATCTGAAGTGATGACTGGCCAGTGACATGAGCCTAATGTACATACCAGCTTGCTCTCTTCTCTCTCTTCTGTACGTGACACATTTTTCTCCAGGGCTTTGAACGTGGCTGTGTGAGAGGAGAAATAGGCTTCTTTCATTCCCATAGGCATCCGGAGAGCGCTTCCCTTTACAGGTTGATAGAGCAGACCCATTAGTCCATGGACTGGAGAAAGATTATGATTGGCTTCTGTTGGGCTGTTTACTTGCAGGTGCAGGAAACTATTCCTTCCCCACTGTTAGAGAAGCAGGCCGAGTCTAGGGATCCTGTTTGTTTAGCAAGCTTCAAGAAATGCTGGGAGAAGTGAATGTGGAAAAAGACACTTTATTTTTTCCACATCAGCCTTAATGCTTCCAAAAGCTGATTCTAAAATATTACTTAAGTCATATATATGTTTTATGCTGATTAAAATACTTTTTCTAAAAACAGATAAACCTGCATTATCCTTTATTAACCCAGAAGTGCCTGATGAAAACAATTTTGATAAATTGATGAAAACGTCTGATGGTTTTACACTGAATGCTGAATCAGATGTTTCCTTCCCATCCAAACTGGATGCTCCACATACTGCTAAATATGAGGTGAGCCAAGAACATTTATTGAGTGTACCCTTCCTGTCACAAATATCTTGTCCTTGTAAGTTAATTTTCAGTATGTTACCAGCCAAATTGGCTTCCCTGAGACATAGAATTGATAGTACAGACTAAAATACTTAATGTTGGCTGGGCCCATGGCTCACGCCTATAATCCTTGCACTTTGGGAGGCCCACATGGGAGGATTGCTTGA
Organism: Indri indri; assembly: GCA_004363605.1. Lineage (NCBI taxonomy): Eukaryota > Metazoa > Chordata > Mammalia > Primates > Indriidae > Indri > Indri indri. The sequence goes on along the minus strand of RJWJ010000456.1, from coordinate 112,733 downwards.
AGCCAGGAGTTCGAGACCAGCCTGGGCAACACAGAAGGATTCTGTCGCTACAAAAAATAAAAAAGGTGGGGTGGCATGTGCCTGTAGTCCCAGCTACTCAGGCGTGTCAGGCAGGACGATCACTTGAGCCCAGGTGTTTGAGGTTGAGCTATGATGATGCCATTGCACTTTAGCCCAGGCAACAGAGTAAGGCCTGTCTCAAAACAAAAACTTAATGTTCATGCCTACAAATCAAAGATCACAAAGATTAAAATTGAGTATTTGAATTCTGAATATAGGATTGAAGGTAGTTTATTCTGTGGTGAGCTTGCATTTTTCTCTGCGGAATTCTTTGTTCTTCTCAGCCTTAAAAGATGCAGCAAAATAAGCTTGAATTATGCTGCAGGAAGGGAACATGGAGTTGGATTGGTTGGATGCCTGGTCTTCTTCCCAAACTCGTATTTAGTTTTATAGACATTGGAAGATCTGTGCTGCTGTTCTGTATCTATTCATTAGTATACCTTTAAATGTGACATATATTAATTTTGAATAAACTTTAACTTTTTTGGAAGCTGCTTTTCTTTTCTTTTTTCTTTTCCTTTCTTTTTTTCTTTTCTTTTTTCTTTTTTTTTTTTTTTTTGAGGCAGGGTCTTACTCTGTCTCCCAGGCTGAAGTGCAGTGGCACGATCATAGTTCACTGCAGCCTTCAACTCCTGGGCTCAAGCAATCCTCCTGCCTCGGCCTCTCGAGTAGCTGGGACTACAGGTGCATGCCACCACATCCACACAATTTTTCCATTTTTTTGTAGAAACAGAGTCTCACTAATTTGCCTAGGCTGGTCTCAAACTCCTGGGCTCAAGCTATCCTTCCACCTTGGCCTCCCAAAGTGCTAGGATTACAGGCATGAGCCACTGCACCCAACCTGGAAGCATCTTTTTAAAAGAACAGAATAAAAGCAACATGTACTAGTTCTAAAAGTGAAAAGTACAGAGGTATAGAAGTAAAAATTGAAAGGCCTCTTGTCTCCATTAAAGTTCATACTGCAAATCACTATGAAAAGATTGGTGTGTATTCTTCCTGACTTTTAAATACATCTGTTAAAATGTACATGTAGTACTACATAGAATTGGGATTTATAGTTATCCACATTATTCTAGAAAATGTCTTTTTCGGTGATAAATCTTGTGCATCTTCCCATGTCAGCATAAAAATGACCATTTCTTGAGCATTTTCCATGTGTCAGGCATTACCTCACACACCTTAGGAGGGACATACTGTGCCCACTTACCTTAGGCACAGGAAAGTAACTTGTCAAAACTAGGGTTAGTGCTACATTTTACAAAGTATTCCTTGCTGTGTATGTGAGCTGTTCCACTCTTAACAGACATTTGTTTCTAGTTTTTGCTGTTACAAATAATCCACAGTGAACATTCTTGTATATACATATATCTTTGTTGTACACTTGTATGATTAAATCCTTAGGATATGTTTCCATAAAATGGGTTAGCCTGGTCAAAATGAATGGAAATTTTAAATACTGATAACAGATTGCCATCCAGAAAGATTGCAGTAATCTACACTTCCAGCTCCAGTGAATGAAAGGGCTTGTTTTCCCATACCCTTGTTGGCACCAACACATTGGATTTGGATAAACTTTCAAATCCAGGAAAATTAGCTATATGCCCAATAGCTGCAAATTTGGGTTTTGAATATTGGAGAAGAATTTCATGGGGTTTAGTTTGAGGAAAGAAGGCATTCTTTCATAAAAATGAGTCATAAAAATAGATTTTTATGATTTTATTATTTTAATATATATTTTATCTGTTCTTTAAATAATGAATGCTAGTGGAAAATAATTCTCTCACCCCTGTGTCCAGCCACCCAGTTCCTGTCTGCAGAGGCAAATCCTTATGTCAGCTTCTTATATACCCTTCCAGAGGAATTCCATAATCAAAAAGCCTGCAAATACAGTAAAACGCACACACAGAAACATACCTCCTTTAAAAAAGAATGAGGAGGCTAGACATAAGTGCCACGTGGTCGAGGATCACATCTGTTTTTTGCTGATCATCACTGTGTCCCTGATGCCTCCCGTGCTGCCTGGCACATAGTAGGTGCCCAGTAAGTGTTGAACAAATGCCGTGATAATACCATAATGACTGTCGGTGCTTGTATTTGCAGTATGGGGCTCGTCTACAGACTTCAGGTTCGTTTCTGAGATTTCCTTCGCCCCTAACATCATCTCTGTGCACTGATAATAACCCTGCAGGTAAGAGATTGGCCGTTTTCTTTTTCTCTGTAAACAGAGTTTGCTGTTATGAGGTTATCTTTGTAGTAAATGGGTTTCATAACTAGAAGCAGAATTTGCAAGTTGGAAGAGACCTCAAATTTATGTATTATATTAATGGTTTGATTTGCCACCCAGTGCCAGAATCTTTTCTACCACACGCAGTCAGTGCTTGAGCACTTGGAGTGATGGGGAAGTCACTATCTGAAAACAGATGTTGTTTAACACTTCCAGTTGTTCAAAAGTGCTAAAGCTTATCAACAGCTAACATTTAGTAAGCACATACTGTGTGCTGGGTATTGGGTTAAGTGCTTGCATGTGTTTTCCATTTAATCCTTACAGTGATCCTTTGAAGTTGGGTTGGTATCCGCATTTGCGGATGAGGAAACTGAGTGGCATGCAGTTTCTTGCTCAGGCAATGGTGGAATGAGGGCAGAGCCCACGCGGGTGGCCTGCAGCCCGTGCTCCCCTGTACTCCCCACCTCCCACGAGTCTTGCTGCTCCATTCAGGAGTACCGCAGACCCCACAGAACGGCCCCTTCAGCAGTGGACGGCAGCAGGCATGTCTCTCCCACCCTTAAGCGAGCCTCACTGTGAAGAAGCTTATTAAAGTAATGGACGACAGGAAAATGTATCCTGTTGACAAGACACTTAAGCTTGCACACACCAGGAACAGTGTAAGTGACAACCAAACTGAGATACCATTTTCCCCTATCAGATTGGCAAAGCTCAAAAAAGTTGAGTCTGTGGGGAAATAGTTACTCACCGACATAGCTGGTGGGACTGTAAACTGTTACAGCCTCCGTGAAGGGCAGATTAGCAATATGTATCAAAATTCCAAATGAATGTGTCCTTCCACGCAGCTGTTCTGCTTCTACAAGTTAATTCTACAGAAACTCTGGCTCACATGAAATAATAGGTTGCAGCGTTGTTACTGATGGCAAAGACAGAGACAACTTAAGTGTCCATTAATAGGAAACTGGTGGAATAATTATGCTGCATCTCTAATAGAATACTAATTATCCCTGAGAAAGGAGGAGGAAGCTCTTCATGTACTGAGACAGGCTGATCTTCAAGATACATTGTTCAGTGAAGAAAACGAGGGGCACAATATATATAGTGTGTATTTGTTTCCAAAAGGAGAAAGAAATAATAAAAAAATATTTTGCATACATACTTGCTTTTATTTGCATAGAACATTTCCAGGACGATAAACAAGACACTTCATTTTGGTTGCTTTCAGGGAAGGGGACTTGGTGGTAGGTGGGAGGCAAGACAGGCATTGGAGGGAGACTTTGCTCTCTTTTTGTGCCTTCTGAAGTTTGAATCTCATGAATTTTGAATATCTATTTGAAAAATAATTTAAAACCCTATTTTAAATATATTGCATATTTGTGTTAACTCATTTTGCAGTTTTACCTAGGTAACAATTTTTTAGTTGCCATTGGACAGTTGAAAAATTTCTTCTCTTGTATTTTTTTCCCTTGGGAATGTTATGATTTCCAGCATTTCTAGTGAACCAGGCTGTTAAGTGCACCAGAGCAATAAATTTAGAAGAGTGTGAAAAAATTGAAGCCCTTGGCATGGCTTATTACAGCGGCCCTGAAATTTTGAGGGTAAGAATTATTTTTAAGTGGAACTGATTCATTAGGTATGTTTTCTGTTCTTTGTTTTAAAATATGACAAGTATAGAATAATTTCAGTACATGATTGACACTCAAATTGAAATTTCTTTTCTCCAATACTTTGGTGTCAGTGATTATTGAAATAATCCTTTTAAAAATTTTTTATTTTCATACAGTTAGCTCATATTTTGCTTTCATTCATTTTTTCCTCCTTTTGGTCATTTCGATGGTCACCAATAATGTCTGTCTCCTGAAATAAAATGAAATCTTTACTAACAACTAAAAACTTTAGAAATCATATAAACGTCTTAATGTCTGACAGAAATAATCATATTAGCACCAAAAAGCTCTCTGTTAGAAACAGCCCAGAAAAGAAGAGAGAATCCACTGTCTGGCAGGCGAAAGAGCAGTGAGGAAAGGGCAGGAAACGGAAGAGGGCACAGAGGTGAAGGGGCCCCTTCTCGCTGGTGACAGTGACTGAAGGCTGAACTGAATAAGGCGAGAAGACGTTTTTCAGTGATTAAAAACCACATGATTTTTGTCAACCCCCCATTTCCTTTTTGTGGGAGTGCAGGGATAGGGTGGTCCATGGCACTATTATTCATCTGAGTTTCAGCTTTTAGAATCAAGTGTAACCTTTTCCTCTCCCCTCCCTTCCCGTCCCCCTCATCTTGTAAGTCAGCCATCTAGGCCTGTGAATTCTTCGGTTAGTTTGACTTCTCACAGTGGTCCTGAAGTAGTCCTGGACGTAGTCCCAGAAGTATCCCCTTGGGCGTCCAGGTGTAGTTCTCTTTTGCTATAAGACTCCCAAACATGTCTATTTTTTCCCCTCCTCAAAGCTCCCAGTGGCTTAATAGGGCATCTGGTGATGAGGTTGGGAGAGATGGGGGACAAGGTACGAAGGGAGGTGGAACCTTCAGGAAGAGAATGCCAGTTGTATGGGGGAGGCTAGAGCTTGGCATCGAGGGGGCTTGGGCTATTGGCAGGAAGACCAGTTAGGAGGCTGTGAAAATGTTTGGGCAAGCGATGGTCACCTTCCAGTGAGGACAGGCGCAGTGAGAGTGACCAAGAGGGCAGGACCCATGCCTTCCCCACACTGCTTATGGCAGTGATGGCCACTTGGAAATACGAAATAATGACACTGAAGCAGGGAGCCTTCCTGAGACTGCTCGTTGAGCTTCGATCTGAAGGAAATGAATATAGAAAATGCAACATTACCTTTTTGATTACAACATAAACGTGTAGATGGGAAGTCTTGATCAAGGAAATTCTGTTTTCCTCTTTGTGAAATCTTTGGTAAGATAAATATGCTCTTTAACCCAAGGTCTGAAAAAGCAATGAAAATGCTTCTCTTTGTCGTACTTAACACAATTTGTTATGGTTTCTTTTTGTCTAGGTGCCTAATTCAAGAACAAAGGTAAGAGTATTTCTTAATGGAAAGTAAGATAGCTTATAATACACTGTCCTGTTTCTGAGCCCTCTGAAATGAATGTTATTGTAATTACAAGGGTACCTTGTTGCTGGTAATAAATACACCTGTCAAAAAGCAAGCACACATGAAGTAGGGAAACTCCTTAGCACATGCCCCTTTGGAATCGCGCTTCAGGATTTCCAGCTCTCTCACTTGTGGTTCCACACTCGTCCATGTTTAAGCGACACAGCTGTCTTGACTGGTAATGGGTGTGATTGGCTTCTGCACATTCAGGGTGTCCCTTGCTCTCTTCTTGGTTTCTTGTCAGGAAAGTTGGCCAGCTCCAGGATGCTGTCTGTCCAGAGTAGAAGCTGTAAACGTTTTTTGCTCAGTGGGTGTACACACATGTGTGGGAGGTGTGCACCCGCAGAGTGTACCTTCAGGGGTTGATCTGGTAGATTCTATTCAAAGCCTTATCACCCCCAAGCCTAGGGGTTCTTTTGAGCTGTGATCAGGAGGCCAAGGCCTCTGTGGATATAGCAGAGAGAACATGGATCCTCTATGCCCTGTTCTAGGGTCTGTGCCCCAGGCCTCCCTGTGAACACAGTCCCCAAGGAAGTCCGAGGTGATGGCTTTGTCATAGTCTCCCAAAGCCTGTGGAGCTGGTCAGCATAGGTCCGAAACTCAGCTTTGCCATCGTGTTCTTGTCTGCTTACCCCTCAGTCTCCCTTTGTTGAGTGGATGGCGAGTGTCTGTGCAGAGGCTTGACGCAAGGCGGAGTGGGAGGATGCACACAGGAAGCACTCGGGACTGTGACACACCGCCCGTAATCAGCTTCAGTGAATCTCTGGGCACAGACATATGTCTGAGGGAGTTTAGAAAGAAATAGCCATGTGATTTTGGATTCCACGCTAGTGTGTGTGGGCTGGATTCCCTCGTCTGTGAAGGTGTTTTCCAACTTGTTTCAGTTATAGAGCCCTTTTTTCAAATGCAGACTCAAGCAGAACCTCCCTGGTGTGTAACATGGATTGATCTGGAGCTGTGCTGGTTGGAGCAGGGTGGGGCCTGAAGCCCTCCACCTGCCCAGCCTTCCCCCATCCACCCACCCTTTGATCCCTCTGAGGAACCCTAGGGCTCCCAGGAACTCGGTTTGAAAGTCACATAATGGGCTAGCTCTCACATCCCTCCAACTACTAGAAAGCGCTTGATTCTACCATTCAAAACTTGAACCATCTGTGGGGGCAGCAACCCAGTCTGCCTTGTTCATGACACAGCCTGAGTTCCAGGGCAGTAGCCAGTATGTACTGGGCACTCAGTGGGTTGTGTGTTAAGTGATGAATGACTATGAGGTAGGTCCTGTCAGGTTGGGAAGACATTATGAGGAATGATGCATGTTACTAGAAGGCATGGACTGGGTTCCAGGCCCCGTTCTAAGTACTGTACACATGTGAAGTCCTTGAATCCTCTTGGTCGTCCTAGGAGGTAGGTCCTGTTGTCACTCTCTGGCAGACGAGTTACGGAGAAATGAATTAGCTCACCCACAGCTACACAGCTGGGAAGTGGCAGAGCCGGGGCAGGAATCCAGGCAGTCTGGCCCCAGAGACCTTACACTTCACCGTGACATTGGATTTGCTCTACTCAGTGGCAGGGCCCGTGTTACAAGCTTCACACATGTTCCCTCTGCATCCTGCGGCCATACAGGATGTGGCAGACCGGGACTTCCAACTCAGGTCTGTGACACCAAAGCTTGTACTGTAAAGGACAAGCATATAAACTAAAAATAATAGGGATTTGTTTAAATATTTTTAAACAAGCAAATTTTAAGATTTATTAGAGGATCAAGAATACAGAAATTGGATCCCATCTCCCTGTCAAGTGAAGCCTGTTGTGATTGCCCAGAATCGTCGTCAGTACCTGTGGAGCTGTCAGTGAAGGTTTAAGCGGAGCCCTGGGTTTCATTGTAAAGTAATGCTGTGGTTCTTAGTGGGTGGTGTGGGGGTGGGATATGGTTAAGGAGGACACTGAGGACATCAGAACAGTCCTACTGTTTTATTCTTGTGACTGTTTCAGTGAAATGTTGGGACTGGGACATATCTTGCCATTTACACTAGTCCCCCGGTCTTTCCAAAGCTTATTTAAACTGGACCCTTCAGTTTTTGCCAACAACACCTTGTACACCATGGGGGCAGCTCCATCAGAGGCTGGAATGGAAGGGTGTTCACTTTCTTGGAACCCTGTGTGTCACTGCTGACATCAGGGATCAGTATGCTCAGATTAAGCTGTCTAGGGTTGTCTTTGGATGACTTAAAGGCTGATTAAGTCTCAGCCTAGAACGCCATATATAACATTTTTTTTTTTTCCAGAGACAGGGTCTTACTCTGTTGCCCAGGTTGGAGTACAGTGGCGTGATCATAGCTCCCTACAGCCTTGAACTCCTAAGCTCAAGTGATCCTCCTGCTTCAGCCTCCTGAGTAGTTGAGACTATAGGCATGTACCACCACACCAGGCTACTTTTTAATTTTTCGTAGAGACAGGGTCTCACTCTGTTGCCCAGGCTGCTCTCAAACTCCTGAAGCAATTTTCCCGCCTCGGCCTCCCAAAGTGCTGGGATTGCAGGCGTGAGCCACCATACCCAGCCTCTACGTAACTCTTAAACTCATTAGTGCAGCTTGTTATACAGAGTGCCTTGCTGTGACTGGTTTTGCCTTCTGTCTCTCTTATCACACGACAGCTTGTCTTTGTCACTGAATCATGTCACATTCTCCTGTGAGAGGTATTTGACTTATAAGGATAGCTGCAGTTCTTCTTGGTCATGGGAGCAGACAAAGCTTGTTTATCTCCAAAGTGACAGCTTACATACTTAGTAATTTTAAATTGTAAACAGCATGGTACATGATTGAGGGCAAAGTTCAAAGCAATATAAACAGCTGGATACATTAGATTCCTTCCTAGACAGTGGTTTCCAAGAATTGAAATTTAGAGCAAATGTCAGATTTGTCCTATAGTACAAAGAGGTCCAGCTATCTTTAGAGGATTGCTTATTGCTTAGTCACTTTGAGGATTGCTTATTGCTTAGTCACTTTGCTGGCGATGGCCATAGATGAAAAATATCCTTTCATAGCCTTGGGATAACCAGGGCTTCCTGATTCTGCTTGAAAGGTTTGTCTGTTTTCTCTTGCCCATAATCCCACCACCCAGAGGCAACCACTTTGTGTGTGTGTAAGGGTGTTTGTAGAAGTTGTGTATAAATTAGGTCAGGTGTGTACATTCAGGGAGGTTGTGGGGGTTTAAGGCTGTGTATCCTGGGACTTTGTGGGGAATGTGCACATGTGTGTACTGAGTGTGTATATTTATCAGTAGGAGTTGAGTTTTGGAAGTGAGGGTGTGTGTGTATATATATGCATTTGATGGTGCGGTGGAGTTTGTGTATGTGTTTGAAATATAATTCACATTCCATAAAGCTCGCCATTTTAAAGTATATAATTCAGTGGTTTTTAGTATATTCGCAAGGTTGAACAACTATTACTATGTAATTTCTAAACATTTTCATCATGCCAAAAAGAAACCCATGTTGGCAGTCACACTTGATTCTTCTCCAGCTCTCTTCCCCAGCCTCTGGCAACCACTGATCTACTTTTGTCTCTGTGGATTCTCCTGTTTGGACATTCATATAAATGGAATCATGTAATATGTACATCCTTTCGTGTCTGGCTTTTTTTACTCAACATGTTTTCAAGATTTATTTATATTGCAGCCTGTATCAGCACTTCATTTTTATGGATGAATAATATTCCTTTCAATGGATATACCACATTTTATTTGTCTCTTCATAAGTTGATGGAAATTTAGGTTGTTTTTAGTTTTTAGCTATTATGAATAGTGCTGCTGTGAACATTCCTGTACAAGTTTTTGTGTGAACGTATTTTTTCAGAGGTACCTGCTTTTAAGATTTTGGTTTTATCCCCTCGTGTATTTTCTTTGTGAATGTATATATATGTTTTTACATATAAATATCTGTATTTTTGCAAGTGTGGAATCATAGAATGCACATCGTTTTGTAGCATGCTCCCTCCCCCACTTGGCAGTATATCAGTGGAGGTTTGTTTCAAGCCTTTTGTTATTGTAACCCATTGACCTCTGTGTAGGGTAACTTCAGTAATCCAGGTCTTCTTCACTCCATAGGTGCCCATCACTGTTAAGTCCATCATCATTCAGTCTCTGAATAAAACGCTCACCCAACTGGAAAACACTACCATATTGCAGCCGGCGCTCATCAACGCTGGGCCCGTTAGACTCTGCAGTAATGTTGTTCTTGAGGTAGGTGTCCAGTTTGGCTTTGACAGTTTGTTTGTGGCAGACTCGAGCTGCATGTCCTGCCGGGTAACTGGACACCCTCCAGAGGGGGCTATGGTCCATCCTACGGTCGCTTTGCTTGGCCTGGCATCCTGCTTGCCTTTACACTGTCTCATCACAGGATGCTTCTTTACTTGTCTCCACAAACCTAGTGACTTGCAAGAGTACATCAAAATTCTGTTGTTTGTGGCCAGGCACAGTGGCTCATGCCTGTAATCCCAGCACTTTGGGAGGCTCAGGTGGGAGGATCATTTGAGGCCAGGAGTTCAAGACCAGCCTGGGCAAGGTAGTGAGATGCTGTCTCTACAAAAAAATAATAATAAAAAAAAAATGAGCCAGCCAGACGTGGTGGCGCATGCCTGTAGTCCTAGCTACTTGGGAGGCTAAAGCAGGAGGATCACTTGAGCCCAGGAGTTCAAGGCTGCAGTAAGCTTTGATGATGCCACTGTACTCCAGCCTGGGTGACAGAGTGAGAACCTGTTTCTAAAAGAAAAAAAAAATTTTTTTGTTGTTCTTGCTGTTGTTTTTGTTAGGCTAATTACATTCTGCTTGAACCAGCAGATTTAGGTATTGGGCACAGAGAGGCTCTGATGACCCCGTCTGTTGGGGGCGATGTTGAGGGAACAAACACCTCTCGTAATCTGACTGGATAGCAGAGAAAAGCTTCAACAAATGGAGAAATGGGAAAAGATTTGCTGCCTGGGTATATTTTATTTGAGTTTTTAATAAAGCTACCGAAATGTAATGGAAACAGGTATATTTGGAGTATCATTTTGTTTTTAGGCGAAGTACAGCCTCATGTATACAGACGCAGGTGAAGTTACAAAAGCTGATCTCTCTTTCCTTCTGGGGACAGTTAGCAGTGTAGTGGTTCCACTGCAGCAAAAGTTTGAAATTCATTTTATTCAGGTAAGTTTGATCAAGTTTGTGTAAAGTAAGTTTTTAATTGCCAAGTTAATAACTTCTTAGTGAAAAAAACTCAATTTGGAAGTCTTATCCCATCTAACAATTTCTAGTGAACAAAGGGCTGGTGTGTAGCATGTGGAGTTTGTAATAAAACCAGGCAAAGTCCTTGTGTCCTTTTCCATTTGGGAATAAGATTCCTTTCCGTGGCAGCTTGTTCTTTTACAGTATGATTTATGCCTACACTCAGCAGATATATTTATAGTTATGAGTAGGGGGAGAAATTCTTCTGTTGGTTGGTAATTCTAGATTTTATTATGAAAAGCATTTCATTTTTTCCCTGCCATCTCCTTATTAAAATGAGAATCATTTGGGGTCATTTCTGTATTGTGTTTCAGCAAAACACAAAGCCAGTTCCTCTCAGTGGAAACCCTGGTTATGTTGTGGGGCTCCCATTAGCTGCTGGCGTCCAGCCTCAGAAGGGATATCCTTTTTGGTGCTGTAGAGAAGGTTGATTTCCCTGTCCATGTGCATGGGCCACACTTCTTGTCGCCAAGGGTCCCAAGGCCTGCTTATGGGAAGGAGAGACCAGTCCTGGCCAGAGCTTCCTCTGGGCGGCTCAGGTGGGTGGTGGGGCTGAGTGGAGACTGGCTGTAGGGGGCAAAGCAGCATGTCCTAAGAAAATGTCAGTGTTTTAAAATGAAAATCTAAGAAAAGTCGACATCTACATTTATTTAATTTCACATTTAAATAGAGACTCCTAAACAAATTTAGTGATCTTGAAAGTTTAGAATTAATTTTGAAGGGCCAGTTTCTTAGGGTTTTTCTTCTGCGGATCTACTAATCAAGGAAAATAGTTATAAGTATTTTTTGCCCTCTCCTGGGAAATAAATGTCAAAATCTCTGAGGCCCAGAGAAGGTGTATTTGGGTCTTACTCATGTCACACAAGTGACACGATCTTCTTACCTGAGAATCAGCACTGGTTGATTATCCCTTAACTGCCTGTGAATATCTGGGATTATTCAGACCACAGATAGGTATGGACAACTTACTATTCTTCGTAGCACAACTGAGCAAGACTGCTTAGCGAGCGAGGGGATCCGGACCCCAGTATTATTTGGATACAATATGCAATCTGGCTGTAAACTAAGGTAAGAGTAACTTGTTTCTATTTGAATTTGTTTGTGTTGATCAGAAAACAAAGCATTCCCACTCATCCCCATTTTAATCAAACCTCTGCATCAGCTAATGAGTGCTTGCAAAAGCCACATATAGTTTATTTATTATCATTATTAATGAACAGTAACAAAACTATTACAGTCATTTTTCTTAACAAATGTGGCAGTGGAAAAGTCTCAAGGCTTTTTATGTTTCATTTTTAAGGTTGCATAACCTTTGAGTTAATAGCAAAAATATTTCCTCTGAAAGTCCTTCCCTATGTTTCTGAATTTTAATATACACAGTACAACAAAACCAGCAAGGGAAGACTGAATGTGATCTGTTTTGTTTTTTTGTTTTTTTTTTTGTGAGACAGAGTCTTGCTCTGTTGCCCGGGCTAGAGTGCTGTGGCATCAGCCTAGCTCAGAGCAACCTCAAAGTCCTGGGCTCAAGCAGTCCTCCTGCCTCAGCCTCCCAAGTAGCCGGGACTACAGGCATGCGCCACCATGCCTGGCTAATTTTTATATATGTATTTTTAGTTGTCCAAATCATTTCTTTCTTTCTATTTTTTTTTTAGTAGAGACGGGGTCTCTCTCTTGCTCAGGCTGGTCTCGAACTCCTGACCTTGAGTGATCCACCCGCCTCGGCCTCCCAGAGTGCTAGGATTACAGGCGTGAGCCACCGCGCCCGGCCTGTGATCTGTTTTTTAATTCATCTTTTTATTTTCAAATATGCACATAACACAAAAATGTCAAGTAGCTCTGCATGTTTTGTTATAAAAACAGCAGTTCTTATCCTAATTTGCCCCACCCCAGCCACCACCACTTTCAACTCTTGTAGCTGGTTTTTTGGAAATCTACTCCCAGATCTTTAGCTAACTTGCATATAGTGCTACTTCTTGATTTTTTTGGTTTTATTAATTTTTTATTGCGTTCCCGCCACAGAAGATGATGATTTGGCTCTTTGCCCTTCATTCTCCCCCTGGCTTGCACACCTCCCACATCTCCCCAGGGTGGCTACGCCATGACTTTGATTAGATCCATGCTCACCCTTTACAGTGTTAGTGCTGATCCCTTTAGACCAGCGTTTCTCAAAGGAGGTTTCATGGAATACATTTCCACACAGCGTCAGAGGGGTAGGTCTACAGTCCAGTATGTTTGGGAAACACCAAATTAAAGTTAGAACCATGATTCCTTCTTGTGGGACTTCTCAGAGCCTTTAATGTGCGACTGTGCTTCAGGAAGGACATTAGGACATGGAGGTGCAAAGTTTCCCCAACTTTTTGGCCATGGAACCCTTCTTGTACAGAGAGCTTCAGTGGAATACAGTTTGGGAAAACATTGTTTTGGACTCATCCTCCTGGCCAAGATTTCACAAAGTTAGGGACACTTTATTGTTTGTTTTTTTTTTCTGAGACTGGTCTTGCTTTGTCACCCAGGCTTGAGTGCAGTGTTGTCATCATAACTCACTGCAGTCTCAAACTCCTGGATTCATGGGCTCCTCCTGCCTCAGCCTGTGTAGTACTTGGGACTACAGGTAGGCAGGCAGCATCACACCTGGCTAATTTGTCTGCTTTTTGTAGAGGTGGGGTCTCACGGCAGGCAGCATCACACCTGGCTAATTTGTCTGCTTTTTGTAGAGGTGGGGTCTCACTGTGTTGCTCAGGCTAGTCTTGAACTCCTGGCTTCAAGCAATCCTTCTGCCTCGGCTCCCAAAGTGCTGGGCTTACAAGTGTGAGCCAATGTGCCGGGTCTAGAGACACTTTAGATTCTGCCAAATACTCCCCATTTTGGAGAGTGATAAAATAATGAAACTGGAAAAGCATACGTGTGGAGGCCTTTAAAAACTGCTGGTGGATGAACAATAGACTTGTTCAGTTGACCTTTTTCCTTCCCAAAGACTGACCAAAGCTCTGCCGTGCTGGCTCGTGGCGCAGAAGGTGGAGAGCCTGCTGAAGGGCCAGGGCTTCCCAGATCACGTGGCCCCTTTCGGAAACTCCCGGGCCCAGGATGCGCTGGACTGGGTGCCCATCCAGTTCGTCACCCGGTCACACAACATGAAGGTGAGGGGAACAAGGTGAAGGCTACGTACTAGCAGTCTCTCCCTCTTCCAGGTGGGGTGACAGAGGCAGCTGGGGAAGCCCCCTGTTCAGGAGGTAGGGTGGCTCTGGGTGGGAGCTCGGGCTTTATTATCATATTGGCCTGAATTTGAATACTGATTCTGCCCCTTGATAGCTATGTTGCCTTTGGCCAGCATTCTATGGGTCTGAGCCTGTTTCCTCATCTGAGAAATGGGAATGAAAGTCATGGGTACCAACCGCATGGGGTGGTTGACAGCGATAAATGAGGTTACGTTCTTCTGGCCCTTGGTGTGGTGCTACCGACCACCATCCTATGATCACCATTGTGATCGCTGGTGTTCCCTGAGTCCCCCCTAAACATCTTGTGATACGATAGACAATTGTGAGGCCTGTCTCAAAGACCGAGACTTCTCCCATCTGTTGTTCCCTGGTCTGTGAAGGCAGCCCACACGTGAGAGCGCTCCCAGCTCCCCAAAGAGTTTAATGGAAGCTGACATCCTACAAATAGGTTCCTGGTCACATGTGATTCCTCTGCCCACCTTTTCCTTTTGTCTTAGCAGTCAGAGTGTGGGCCGGTCCCATCACCGGAGGCGTGCTCTCCGTCTTATCCTCTAATTGCCCAGCTTTTTCTTGTCACAGTTTCTTCAGGCCTCTCATCCTCTCCGCGTATTTATAGCCTGGCACAGTGACTGAGGACTGGCTCACCAGCTCCGAGCCTGCCCTCCCCACTGAGTCCCCGGACCACTCGGTCCCTGCCGCTCTGCTGCAGCGTCTTGGCTCAGCTTTGCCGCCCCAGTGAACCAGGCAGATTTCTGCTGGCTTCTTGGTGACGGGTGAAGACATCCAGTTATTACTCCCCCTCAGAAGGGAAGGCACAGGGAGGGAGGAGAGCAGCAGTGTGCACGAGCATTGCCAGGGTCTGTGCTGCTCCGGAGCCCTTATGGGGCCTGCAGCGGGTTCTGTACCAACCCTACAGGAAGCCCAGGTAGAAGCAGGTGGGAGAGCATCTGCTGAGCTCAGCTTACACCAGCTGCATGGTGCATCTTCTAACAACAGGATATCTGCAAGGATTGTTCAGCCTGCAAGGTTTTAAAAAGGTAGTTGCAAACTGAGAAATTCATCAGTGCCTTTTTGGCAGGCACCAAATTTAGCAGGCCTGTAAGCTTTTCATGGCCTGAAAAGGTGTATTTAAAAACTTTGTTATGGATAAATGGTAAACATACAGGAAAGTAAAATAGTACCATGGAGTCCCCATCTACCCTGCCTGCAGCTTCAACAGTTACCACGCTTGCCAACTGAAGAGACTGCTTGCCGGCTTGCCTGCTTTCCCTCGGGGCTGGCCAAAGAAATGTCCCGGGGCGAAGCCTCAGACCCAGCTCCTGCAGCACCCAGCCTGGACTTGGGTGGCTCAGGTGTGGCACCAGCGTTCTCAGTGCAGAGGAAGAGGAGTTAATATTTTTGACTACATACACGGCCTGTATACCCAAATATCGTATCTTGATTGCCAGTTGATGAAATTAGATAAGTGAAAATAAAGCACTCAAATTTCCTGAGTGCACTTTAATGTGATATGCAATCAGGTTTAATTTCTGTGTATTAATAATTCCATTCTCCTCCCGAAGTCTGAGATGGTTGTGAACAGGTAGACGAAGGCAGAGCAGGTAAGGCCCGGAAGGCTCCGCGGGGGGGTGCCGGCGGGACACCACTACCCCCGGCGATGCTGGCCTTCTTAGAAACAGGAGGCGATGGACAAATTGTGCTTTAGGTGTTAAAATACTTTTAGAGCATTTAGTACTTTAAAATGTGTTTCTCTAAGCTGCTTTTATCTGAACTTCTAGAGTCTATTCATTCTCTTGTTCAGAACATTTTGTAATATGTGAAACATTTTATAATTAAAACTCTGAACTGCAGATTGACTTGAGGTTGTATAATATTCGAATTGATTGATGGCATTTTATTTTGCAGGATTCTTGCCAGCTCCCAGTGGCTTTGGTTATAGAAGTGAAGTGGACTAAATATGGCTCCTTACTGAACCCACAGGCCAGAGTAGTCAACGTGACTGCAAATCTGATTGCATCCTCCTTTCCCGAGGTGGGCCCAACTTTGGCCTAAAGGTACAGGTTAAGACAGAAATCCAGACAAAACTCAAGTGTGATACGTTAAATTTATTACTTTGTGAAAAGATTCTAATTTAAACAGTCTGGCTTCTTAAAACAATTTAACAAAGTCATTCTTTATGTTTTACTTAGAGAACAAAAAACAGCTCCACTGACGGTGGTTCTGTTCCCATTAGCATTCCAGTTTAGATGTGACCTTTAAAATTCTCATGAAATTTGAGTTATGATTGATATAGATGTGTTAATGAGGACAACCTGGGGAAAACCATCTCTCTCATCCAAGTTAGCAGCCGATTAGTGCTCCGCTACCTATCAGATTCCTGAACTGACAGTGGTTGAGTGAAGAAGAGAATGAAAATGTCTCATCTTTGTGGTCCTGTTACTACACTGGGCAGTGGGGCTTACATCTCTGACTTCTTATTACAGCCCAATGCAGGAAACGAAAAGATGATTCTTATTTCCACCGCGGTTGCTTTCGTGGATGTGTCTGCACCTGCAGAGGCCGGCTTCCGTGCTCCGCCAGCCATCAACGCCAGGCTGCCCTTTAACTTCTTCTTCCCGTTTGTTTGACGTAAGTTGTTACTCAAGGAAACTGCACCCACCTCTAAGGTCCTCACCTTTAGAATAGAGTGCGTGTTGGGCCAGAAGTCCCTCAGAGACATCGCATTTTATTGCACGTGTCCTAACCCTTGAGGTCGACTCCACCCCGACATACTGCCCCTCTCTACTCACTTCCCTCCTGACTTTTTCCTTTTGGAAATCTAATTCTACTTGGTTTTGATTTAGAATGGGGAAACATCTGGTCTTGGTCCTTTCTAATACTCTCAAGGCATACATCACATACGGAAACCAAACTGTCTTTGGGGAGATGGTAAAGAGAACAGACCTTGAAGCAGCATAGGTGTGCAAGATCTAGCTAGTTTATTCATCCCTGGCTTTGAGTTATTTTTAAAATATTCATTGTTTTTAGTTCAGGTTCTTTTTCCTTTTCAGGTCCTGTTGAAATGAGTACAAAAATAGCAAAATATTGTATAAAATCATGTGAGTAGAATACAAAGCCTCATGAGGGGAGCGTCCCCCAAATATCATGTTAATTACAGTGCAGTCTTGGGTCTGATTGCCATTTCTGTACAGGCACTGTAGCTAGCTCTCCAACTGGCAGGCTGGTATGGGATGCCACCGAGGAAAGAATACAGTAGGAGGGCCCAAGGGAAGGAGAGAGTTTATTTTAAACAGTAATTGTACAGTAATTGAGAAAAATGTCAGGTGGCAGAACTAGGTGGCGCCTGCTAGAAGCTGCATGATACAGCTGGGAAACACACTCCCTGGGGAAATGGGGACAAGAGAAGCTATTTAGAACAGCTTGGAAATAAGACTTTTCTAGAATGGGCTGGTAGCTAAAGTAGCTTCTTTTTCTTTCAGAATACTCATATGAAAGGATGTGCTGGTTCCTCGATATACTTGTGAAATCTGAAAATTGCATTTGATGAGATTAAATTCTATATACAACTAGTAATTGTCCAGCTTCATTGCTCATTTTCAAGCAAAGGTAAAGTGTTCAATATGAGAAAATACAGTTTGGTACATTTGTTACAGTGCAGGATAGGAAGGCAATGGCACCAAGGAAGAAACAGAACCTTCCGAAAGGCCGTGTCTACCCACAATCCAAGCTGGGCAGGAGTGCAGCAAGGGCATTGAACCAAACCTCTCACCAGATGGCCCCAGGAAAGGTGGCTGTCTCTCTCATCCCGGCACAGGCCTGTGAGGCGGAGTCCTCTCTTTGGGGTGGAGTTGGTCCGTGTCTAGTTCACCTCCCCAAGAAGTCCGTGCTGTCTCAGCAGCTTGTTAAGTCTGTCAATTTCTTGTTCCTATTGCAAAAGCAGACAAACATGAGGACTTCTTTTGAGTCTTACCAGGAATGTGACAATCAGCCCCAGGCACAGGGACACAAAGATGAATGAAAGTTACACTCGTATCTTTGTAGAATTCAGCCTGCTGCGGAGCCTGCTTGAATCAGCAGCACTGACAAGACATACCCAGAGGTGGGGAGTGGGCAGGGCTTTGATGCCTAAGCTGAAAGGACAAGGAAGACTTACTCCAGGGACAGGTACCCCAGGCTGAGGGCACCGCAGGAGCACGAGGAGCACATGCTGAAGGAGGGAACTGCAAACAGGATGTTTCTCCAAATGTGTCTCTTACCTTTTCAGAGCAGTTGAATTCAAGGTGTTGGATCTTGGCGGCCAATTGTATATTCATCTGTTTTAACCTTAGGAGTTGCCGTTCTGAACGTGTCTTAACTGAGATAATTATCCCTGAAATAAAATTGAGGGTCTTTGATACTGGTTTCTAATTTAACCACTCAGGGCGAAAAAAAAAACTTGTAATTGGGAAGCATGGTGACAGACACATGAGACGGTCATCACCTAGAGGCAGCAGAGCCAGGCGGGTCAGGGTTTCCTTTCTGAGCTGCTTAGTCCCCAGTTACGCGGTGTACCTTTCTAGCCCACACGGCTGGGAAATCTTTCAAACTAGTCACTGACAAGACGAGCGTTAAGCTCCTTAATCCAGAACCTGTTCGCGCCAGTGTCGGAACGGGGTGGCAACGCGCACAAATGCCGTGGGAGCACGGGCTGAAAGTGCTCCCTTTCCACATGAGCAGCTTCAGCAGGAACCGAAAGGCTTCCTTTCTTTAATGGAATCCAGACGAATGTTCTTTATGGGCTTTAATTGCTAGATCTAAACTTGCTCATAAGCAGCCCCTAAAGCCAACAAGAGTTCACAGCCCAAGCTGTTTATACAGCCCCACGTCCAAAGCAGACCTGGTCCTTTCCTGGCCAGGTCATGCTGGAGCCAAGTGGCCCATGGGGCCTGAGGCACCGTGACAGGGCTCACTGGGCTCCTTCCCTGGGCAGCTACTCTCAGAGGCCACGCCTGCTTCAGACACAGGCCACACTGCCACCGTCCAGACAGTAATCCATAGCCCATCGTGCTAGTGGATCTAGTGGGCCCTAGTCTAGGGACTCCCAGAGCTGGTTGGACACCCAGAGCACCTGAGAGTGCTTCAGAAACACTTGCCCAGGCTACCCACCAGGCCCTCTGCATCGGGCTCCTCATTTGGAAAAAAAAAAAAAAAAAAGCAAGCCTCAAAGATGACTTTGATGCAGCAGGTCCACAGACAGGCATTTGAGCAGTTCTGACCAGGTCACTACCAGCTGAACCCACCTATCCACAGCAGATGACAGCATGAGTGCGGCTTCTCTGCAACTGAGGTCCCCAGACCACAGGGTGTGCGCGAGGACCAGGAGTCTTACCTGAAATCTGGGAAGACAGTATTTCCCCAAGGACATTCCACAGCCAGGGTCTATGGCGTGTGAATAGGTGTCATTTCCCCAAAAAATACCCAAACATCAACTTGGAAGACTTAAAAGTTCTCGAGACTTCCTCATGCTAGCGTGCCTTTACACTCTCTCAAAGGGGAGGAATGCGGCACAGAGCCTTTCTCAGCTGACTTGCCTCCACTCTGGACGGTGGCCTCTCAGGGGCCAGGGTTTGCTAGAATCCCCTTCGGGAAACAACAAATTAAAAACAAAGATGCGCTAGAAAAAGCCAAGAGGGGCTAGTAACCCTTTCCATACTTTTTTTTTTGAGACAGAGTCTCACTCTTGCCCTGAGTGTCGTGACATCATCCTAGCTCACTGCAACCTCAAACTCCTGGGCTCAAGCAATTCTCCTACCTCAGCCTCCTGAGCAGCTGGGATTACAGGCGCATGCTACCGCACCCAGCTAATTTTTTCTATTTTTAGTAGAGACAGGGTCTCCCTCTTGCTCAGGCTGAGCTCAAGAGATCCTCCCGCCTCGGCCTCCCAGAGTGCTAGGATTACAGGCGTCAGCCACCACACCCGGCCCATAAATATCTTTTAATAATCATGAAAATATAGCCTAACGGAGAAGGTAGTTCCTCTCAGAATACACGTTCTGGTCTCAGTTTGTAGCTGCAGAGGTGGCAGCGACACCAAATCACAGCACTTCACTTTTCTCTAGACTCCAGGAGGAAGAGGGGTATGGTGGCGGAGGAGAAGGTGGGGGACTCCATAATGGGAGCTGTCCACGTGTGTGCACACCCAGAGTGACAAAGCAGCCAGGCCTCCAACCCATCCCAGGGCCCCACCCGCTCTCCCGTCCCTCCACCACCTAGGAGCGCAGCAGACGCACCGTTGATGATCCGGGCCACCCGCCACAGCCGCAGCAGGATCAACAGGCCAAGAGCCTCAAACTCGTGCTCCAGGAACAGGAGGACAATGTCAAGGACGAACGAGACCACCACCACGATGGCATCCAGGATTTCAAACTTGTGGTGAAAGAACTCCAGGCGGAAGACAAATATTTTAAAGAAAATCTCCATCATAAAAAAGGCCAAGATGGCAATGCTCATGTAGTGGAACACCTGAAGGGGACAAGGAGCCACAGTCAGAGCAAATCCAGCCTCTGTCACCGGCTGGGGCAGGTCACACGGACGGGCTGACCTCGAGTGCACCTGCCCAGTTACCGGAGAGTGAAGTCATTGTTGGACGAATACTGAGTCACCAGCACCGGGCACTGTTCTCGGTGCTGGAAATGCAGCGTGAACACCACAGACAAGGACCCTGCTCTCTGAAGGGCAATTAGGCAACGTCAGAATTAAAACATCCACCAGAGCCTTTGGCCCAGCAATTCCACAGCTAAGAACTTACCCTACAGCTAAGCTCACATGTGCACAAAGATGTGTGGTAAGGAGACTGACCGCAGCACTGTTTGCAGAGCCGCAGATTCTCAATTTCCTACAGTGTTTGTATAAATATCCATGAGAAGGCACTCTTCAAGCGAATGGCAGTACCTCCATAGGGAGCACTGACAATTGTAGTTAAACTGTTAAGACTAAGCCAGGTAGGTGGTGCACACTTGTAATCCCAGCTACTCCACAGGCCAAGGTGGGAAGATCGCCTGAGGATGGGAGTTCAAGTCCAGCCTGGGCAACATAGCGATACCCTATCTCTTAAAAATAAAAAAATGAAAAGACTGAAGCAGACCCATGTGTACCAATTAGAAATGATCACCACGGCGGGTGGTAATTGCAAAGAGTCCCTGCATCTTGATTGGTAAGTACTAGTCCTCACAGTAAGGGAACCATTCCTAGGTCTGCGATGGGGAAGTACAAAGTGTTAGATTTCTTGTGCCAGAAAGCAAGGAAACATTCAAAGACTTACGGAGTCGTGTCAAAGAGATACAGCAGTCAGCTTGAAGAGGCTCACAGTGACCAAATCTGGGACATTTTGAGCATCAAAAATACTAACATTGATTGTAACACACTGAATTAAAAAATTCCTAAGTCTAGTGAGGTACACCCACACATGCAGACACAAGTTAGGGGGTGGGGAAAGGAAAGCTCTTCTTTGTAGAAGAATACCAGCTACTAAATGTGGAAGGAAAGACAGAACTAGCAAATCGCCACTTAGCATCCGCCAGCGTATGTGCTGCCACAGGCCAGCATCACCACCGGATGCCAGCCAGGGAAGAGGGTGTTTGCACGCTACCGAAGTGTCAGCGGCAGGTCATTTATAACGGCAAAGGGAAAAGTGCCCCCAGAGAGTGGAGCAGTCTGGCTTTTGCCACCTAAATCAAGTGATCCAGCTGAGTGGCACTAAGCTGGGACCCTGGCACTACGTGTCTACTGAAGACACCACCTTCAAGGAGGAACGCCTGCTGACCGACCCCAGACCTTAACATCTAGTATACAGGAGATTAAGGCACAAGGTCAAGGACCTGTGGTGAAATAGTCAAACAAATCCAGAACATGGGACATCCTACAAGAGGACTGGCTGGACTCCTCAAAAAGTCAATGTCATGAGGGAAAAAGAAATGAAAAAGGGTGTGAGGACTCTTCTAGATTAAAAAAGCCCAAGGAGAGATAATGAAATAGAATACTGGAGTTCTGGGCCCTAGTTTGAGAAAAAGCGCCATAAGGGACATTCTTGGGACAAGAGAGGAAATGTGAATGAAAGTGGTTATTAGGTGGGATTGATCGTTAGGTCTGATGGTGCTATTGTGGCCCTGTAGCAGAAAGACCTCATTCTTAGGCGTGTTGAAGTATCTAGGGGCGAAGTGTCATGTTGAATGGTCAGACAGAATTGTGTCTGTGGCATATATAGTGATAAAGCAAATACAGCAAAATGTCTACTATTTTTCATAATAAAAATTTGAGAAGAAAGACGGTGAGTACAGCAGGTATCTTAATGGATTCTATCAGAAAGCGGAGAGGGAAGACACTTCTCCATGCAGAGACCAGGGCAGGGAAGGCAGCATCACAGGGCGCCTCTGCAGAGGTGCCGGAGTGAGGAGTTTTAATGTTTCCTTCTGCCCTTTTACCACTTCAGGGCACGGGTAAGCACTTGCCGCAGTGGCTCCAGCGCGGGGGACATGCAGACCATCGACAGAAGACAGGAGGAGAAACAGCCCTCCTGCCCCAGGGGACCGGAAAGCCAACCACACTCCTGGGTGGGCTGTCCCTCTAGGATCAGCCACACGCTCCAGCCCAGCCCAGCGGTCCAGCGTCGCTCACGATTCAAGCCATCAAGTGAAATGGGGTTTCCTGCTTGTAGTAAGTGCTCGTCTATAATTTGTGAAGGACACCCTCTCTGCCCCTTGACTAAAACACCCAATCAAACCCCCGTCCCAACGGGCCCTGCTACTCCCGGTAGGTGAGACCTGCTCCACTGCGCGCCCCTCAGCGGATAGCGGCAGTGAACCGTATTGGTAAAACCCCAGAAGAGCTGCGACACTACCCTGGCGGCGTAGTTGTTCTTGTCCGGCTGGATGATCTTCAGGTCCAGAATGAGCTCGGCAAGCACCAGGAGGGCATCCAGGACGACCAGGCAAATGATGATGACCTGCAGGCCGAGGGAATGGGCCAGAAACTGTGAGACCCAAGCAGGGACACTCCTCCCATCTTAAGAGCTGGTTTGGAGACGTTTGGGTGAAACTATTGGCAAAGATTCCGGGGAGGGGAGCCTGTGGGAGCCAGCCCCTGTCCAGCCAATGGCAAAAGCCACCTCCTTCCCCTCCGGGTGGTGCCTGCCCTCCCAGAGCCCCTGTGCATGGCTCATCTGCTGCCCTCAGTCACCGTTTCTCAACTGCACCTCTCAAGCCCCACTGCCACTTCCTAGATGGCAAAAAAGAAAAAATCATTTTCAAAGTTTTTATTTGTGTTTTCGGGGTTTGCTGTTGCCGGGGCCCCCACAGAATAGATGCTTAATAATTCAACATGTCCCGGCCTCAGCGATCTGAATCCTGGGACATCCAGGGACTGCCTACTTCAGGCCACTGGGTCACAGCAATGGCCACCACGCTCACAGGCCAGCTCCACAGAGCCTTGAGGTGCTCGCCCGGCCCACGTGTGCTCCCCAGGGCCGACAGATTCCTGGGAACTGAGGGGAGCTGCTGTGGGAAAGCCCATCTCGTGGGCTTTTGTGACCTGCTGGCGGAGGAGGATGAGTGGGGACCAGCGTGGGTGGGCGGTCTCGCTGATGGCGGGTGTGGGAAACAGCTGGTGGTGGTGGCAGTCCTGGTGACCGAGGTCACTAATGGCGGGCTCGCCCAGCTCCTCCATCAGCTCAGGCCTCAGCACGTCTCAACACCGCTGAGCCTCAGTTAACCGAAGCTTCTGTGAGGGTGCTAGGGGCGGGTGGAGGCGACAGCATTCTGGGAGACAGCGGTGGAATCACAGCAACGGGAGGAGGCCTAAAGGACCCTGTGTGACTCTTCTCTTCCCTTGGAAATTCTGGACCATCACCTCCTTCCCCGGGGCCTGGCCTCTCACGCTCTCAGATCAATAGATTTTGACCTCTGAAAATTAATCTACCATTATCTTGGCAGTTTCTGCAGTTTCAGATTGAAATTAAACAAATTCAGGCCTATGTAAGAACAAACTATTAATCCTTTGACCATTTCAACCTGTAGGTAATTATTTCAGTAATTAAAGCATTTGATGACGTGGTTTACTGTGAAAATTACCCAGCAAATTGCTCTGTAATGCGGTTTTCACACATACCCAAATTCAGCAGCTTAATAAAGATTCAGGCCTCTGGTGGGTTTTTTGTTTTCTTCTGTTGCTTTATTTTAGAGCTAAAGGGATCTGAGAGCTCATGGGGTCTAAAACCAAGGCACAGAGATATGAGGAACAGCCCCGATATTCAGCCATAAGAAGGAATGAAGTTCTGATCCAGGCTACTATGTGGATGAACCTTGAAAACATCGTATTACGTGAAAGCAGCCAGACACAAAAGGCCATATATTCTATGATCCCGTTTATATAAAACATCCAGAAATGGAAAATCCATAAAGACAAAATGCAGATTAATGGTTGCCAACATCTGGGGGAGGAGGGAACAGAGAATGACTGCTTAATGGGTACAGGGTTTCCATTTGGGGTGATGACAATGTTCCGGCACTAGATAGTGGTGAGTTGTACAACACTGTGAATGTCCTAAATAAATGCAACAGAATTATCTACTTTAAAATAATTGATTTTATGTTATGTGAATCTCACCTCAATTTAAAAAAGAAAACCACCAAAAAGAAAAAGGAGACAGATTGACCCGAGGTCACAAAATTACCATGCCTAGGTCCCAACCCTGGCCTCTGTGAACTAATCCCAAGGCCCTGAATTTCTAGTTCACGGGCAGTACTAATTTCGAGGGGAGCCACGCCACAAAGAAAAATGCTGAGAATTCAGAGAAGCCAGTTAATTCCAAATCCTCACCCTGGCAAGGAAGGCCGTGCCCAGCCAGGGTCCGGGGTGCAGGGCGCGCACCCTGGGCCGAGCCTTGGCTTCAGTGTCCTCCTGGGGAAAATGAGGTTGGCCACATTTCTACACCAGAGTGACAATGGGAGTGTGACAGGAGGTACTTGTGATGAGTGCCTACCACAGGGCCTGGCCCGTGGTGCAAAGGAATAGAATGAAGTCCTTGACCTTCAGGACCACCTTCCCTTGGCTTGACTCTATCCTGTCCAACCAGAGATCCATGGAGGACTGAATCACCCCGTGTTCTCTCTCTTGGTTGTGCTAGTCCATGTAAGAAGTGACAGCAGTTAACTATCGTGTCACCTCGGCCACCTCAAACCACCCGAGAAGGGGATGTCAGGACCTGCAGAAATCGACACCCCTGAACCCTCATCCTCTGCCCTGCTCCAGCCTGGCCTCCCCAACCGCTTAGAACCTTCAACGGCAGCCCACTGCCTACGAATGACCGTCCCTCACCTCCTCTCTTGCCAGGCCATGGCTCTGCTTGCTAAACTCGAGCCACGTGCACCCTTGTCCGTTCCCTGGATGCTGTGGGCTCTTTCCCACCTGGGCCCTTGGCACAGGCAGCCCCTCTGCCTGGAGAGCTCCTCCCCGCCCACCCACAGGGCTCGCGCATGCTCAGCTTGCAGGTGGCAGGTGAAATATCACCTCCTCCAACTCTAGTCCTCAACCAGGTCTCCCTCCACCCGCAGGAACTCTCAGAGCCCCCTTCTGTCTCCCTACAGAGAGCTTCTGTCTTCACTTGTAACCAGTATGTGTCTTGGTGATGATTCCTCTAATTCCTGCCTCTCCACAGGCTGTCAGAGCCTCAGTTGAGGGCAGGGATGTGTCTGCCATGTTTGCCACTGTACGCAGTAGGTGCTCAATAAGCAACCCGTCGAGTGAGTGAATAAACATCTTGATTTATGAAAGTCATCCATGTTTTTCCCCAGTAGGAGCGTCTCTGGGGGGTCCCAGCCCTGAGCCGGCCCGGTGGCCCAGTGGCGACATCCTGAGGGGCAGTCCCAGGCTGCCCTTGCAGGTGGAAGGAAGCCGGCTCATTCCTTCTCCTGAAATTGAGGGTTTGAGATTTCAACCCCAATGACTTAATGCCACGTTTCCCTTCCTGTCAGCCACAGAGGAACGAGCAGAGCCGCAAGGGTTGTTGGCTTGCTTTCTTTAAGCCACAGGAAAGTGAAAAAAGAAAAAAGACCAAAATAAATTTTCTTTTCTCTTTTACTTTGGAACAAAGTCAGTGACAGGAGAGGAAAGGGCTGCTCTTTCTGCTCCCAGGAGGGACACAGGCTCTGAGGAGGAACTGGTTTATTTTGGCTCAGGATACCTGCAGCAGTGACCCCAAAATGCCCGCCTTTGGGAACCCGACTGCCAAGGAGCAGTCCCTAATGCCACTGGGCCTCCTGCAGGACCTGGGACTCGGAATGTGCTTCCGGACACTGCCCACCACAGGGTTGGCCAGGCTCACCTGCAGTGGTCCTTCAAAATCAGACATGTCCTTCAACATGAACCCACAGAAAGTTCAGATCCCTTTGCTCCACTGTGAGGACCAGGCCTCCCTCTGCTGTTCTCCCTGTAACCGCAGCTGGAGGCCAGCAGAGGGCTTAAAGCCACGCAGGTATTTCTGTCATGGCTCCACAAGAGAAGACACTCCCATGGTGACGAGTCTCCTGAGGCAGGGGACCCTCCTGGCCTTGTTCAAGAGCAGGCACTCGGCTGCCTCCAGTGTTTACCCTTTCATCTACTTTGTGTGTCGTACAATTTGCACATTGCAAAATGGTTACCATTTTAAAGTTGGCATAAAGCTCAGTGGCATTAAGTGCATTCACAAGGTTGTGTGACCATCATCACTCTCTAATTCCAGAACATTTTCATCGCCTTACTTGGAAACCCTCCAAGCTGTGGCAAGCACCGCTCCACTTCCTGTCTCTATGGATGTGCCTGTCCTAGACGTTTCCTATAAACGGAATCATAGGATCCATGGCCTTCTGTGACTGGCTTCTTTCACTTGGCATGTTTTCCAGATTCATCCACGCTGTAGTGTGGCTCAGTGCTTCGTGCCTTTTTATGTCTAAATAATATTCCCCCATACGGATGGACATTTTGTTTAACGTTCACCCATTGATGGACCTTTAATTTACTTTCAGATTATGTTCCCCCGCTCCCGCCCCAACAACGCAGGATGTGCCCACTGCATCCCAGTGAAGCGCGGGGCGCCTGGCAGGCGGTAGGTGCCCAGTAAACACTGTGGGACGAATGAGGCAGCGGCAGAGATGGTCCCCCTCTGGCCACCCGCCTGACGTTCTTCCCCCGCCCGGGGCGTCATGGGCTTCTGCGCCACCTACCTGAAACCTGTGGGAGCTGAAGAGCTTCCTCAACGTGCTCCTGAAGTCGGGCGGGGGCCTGGGCGCGGGGACAGGGGCGGCATCGGGGCCCGCGGCGCGGCCCTCCTCGCCCGAGCCCGGCGTGGACGGCTGCTGCTGCTCCTCCTCCTCGTCGTCCTCCTCATTCTCCCACTTTTTGTAGTTGATGTTCCAGGCTTGGTAGTCGTCCCCGACGACAGTGAAGTGCCTCAAGAACTTGCTCATCCTCTGGCCGGAAGCCACCTTGGCCCTGCGGGTGACTGCCTGGAGGGGCGGGGACAGCGCAAGAGCTTCAGGGAGGGCGGCGCTGAGAGCCCTGACGGGGAGGGCCGGGCCGGGCTGGGGCACCGCGTGAGCACAGAGACCGTGAGGTCACAGCGGTTTCTCGTGTTTCTGTTTTTGGAATCCAGGCTCTCGGTGTCTACGAGGCAACAGGAAACTCCAGCCCCCGCCGGGCCTGTCTCTGTGGTCTGGCCGGCAGCGACCAACAGAATCGGCGCCCGCCACAGGCCCAGGTGTGAACACCGGAAGAGCCGCCCCACGGTTCAGAGGCATCACCCCTGAAAACTGGAGGTGAGAGTGGGCCGGGCCGGGCGGGGAAAGCCAAAAGTAAAAGTACCCAGATTTTCACAGAAAAGTCACGAGATTTCCACCCTTCATGCCCCAAGTCGGCCCTTGTCAGGTGAGTGGCAAATGGACTTTTCTATTTTAAACACACGGATGGTGGTTTAAAGAGAGATGACCCAAAGCAAAGCAAGTATCCCTCTCCCCTCGGCCTGCGTACCCTACCAGATACCAAATTCTTCATAAAGTTCAATAATTAAAACTTAGGGGTATGAGTACGAGAATAGCCGATATAATCAGTAGAACAGGAAAAGGGCCCAGACAGATCTGTGTCCCTGAGGGAACCGGGGGGCGAGGCGGTGGCGGTCCTGAGCAGTGGGGAAAGACCAGAGAGTTAGGACATCTGGCTTTCCCTCTAGAAAAAAATGAAATTTTATCCCTACCTTACCCGATGCGCGCAAAAACGAATTTCAGATGTATTAACATTAACGTGTATGAGCGTATTTAAAAAAAACAAAAAGAACCCTTTAAAAGTCTTAGAACAAAACGTGGGCAAGTATCTTCATGACCTCAGGATAGGGAAAGATTAATTAACAAAAAACAGATTTGCCTGCAGCAAAACGAAATGCTTTCATATGATATGCACACATGCACACAGCCCTCACGAAGTTAAAAGACACACCACAGACTGGGAGTACATATTTGCAACGTACTTAATAAAGATTTAGTGTCCAGAATATACAAAGAAATCTTACAAATCAAAAAGAAAAACTCCATGGAAAAAGGGCAATGGATATTAACAGGCAGGTCACATCAGAGAGACCCAAGTGCCTGGGATGCTACGCCTCACTGGTCCTCAGGAAAGTGTACACTGACGCGATGCGCCACATCTTTTCACCGCCAAGGCTGGCAGGAATCTCAAGTCTACACCTCAAGTGCTGGTGAGGGTGGGAAGCCGTGGGGCCTCTTGAACACAGAAGACAGGAACAGACACTGGTGCCACCATTTGGGGAGGCAATTTGGCACTGTCGGGTTGAGACTGGCATATCTTTCTCAATGACATGTTCGAGAATGTTCACTGAAAATATTCTCCCAAATGGTAGAGAGAAATGAGGCTTCTCTATTCACGTGAGGGAATTCTATACGGTAGTGAAAATTAACTATGATGTCTCTAGACATCACGGGTGATGCCCATGTATCCCCCCTCGGCAGCACTGAATGCGGTAGATCGATCACTCCGTTCTTCAAACGCTTCCTTCACTGGTTTCTGGAAGGACACGCCCGCCTGATTTTCCTCCTACCTCAACAGCTGCTTCTTGCCAGTCTCTTCTGCTGGACGCCATAAGAGGAAGACCGTACATTTAAGCATTGAGTACACCGTACAAGGGTGCAACTGCGTACCCGGTGCCTCCGACAGAGTCCTGCATTTAACAGATGCTCAACAATACTCAAATATTTGCTAAGTGACTGAGTGAATACAGCAATGTGGATAGATAGTCGCTGAGTTGGACTTAGAAAAGAGACAGGTGAGAGACGCAGCAAAAAAAAAGAAAGAAAAGTTAGTGGATCAGGCGTGGTGGCTCACGCCTATAATCCCAGCACGCCAAGGGCCAGGCCCAGGTACACCGAAGCCCTCCAGGTGGCTACTGGTCATAATTTCCCTCAGAGACACCTCACCTGGCAGACAAAAGCCACCCCTGCTATTTCTCAGCATGGTGGGAGCCGCGGGGTGCTTTGCAAAAACCACATTTATATTTTATAGGAGAGGAAATTCTTTCTCAGACCTTGCCACCAGTAAAGACACAACTTTTAGGAACGTGGGATGAAAATATTCGTGGCACTCAGCAGAGCAGAAAACAATTCTGGTTTTAAGTCAAGAGTCTGTCATGCCAGAAGCAGAGAAGTTCTAGAAAAGGGCAAATACACAGCTGATCGAGAAACGGTCGTGGGCCTCAGCAGCTACCACTCACCCCGGGCTCTCGGCACCCTCGGAAAGACTGACTCGTGGGGCGTGGGAGCAGCCTCCCCGGAAGCGCCGCTGTTACTGCTCCAGCCACAAAGACTCCTCTCCTCCAACCTCGCCGTCCGCGGACGCCTCACTTCCCTGCTCGTCTGCCGCTGGCCCTGGACTCTCCAGGTACATGAACCGAGAGTCCCTTTGCGCAACCCCAAGAACCTCTGCCAGTAGAGCTGCTGGCACTGGACGCCCCCACGGCTGCATTTCCCCTGCAAGAATCCTCGTTGTCCCCACGACACCCTGACGCTCCTCTCTCCGATGTCATTTTTCTGTATCACAGCCCATGACTTTGGTTCCAACCTGCTTGACCGTATCACACCCTCAGACGCTGCTGACCCCGTTCTGTGCCACAGTCTCGCCTCCTGATTTTTCTCCTCTCTCCTCAGTCTCTCCATGTCCCTGCCTCCATGCCAGAAGTCCTTGAGACCCCAGTGCTGACCCTGTCCTTGGGCTGGGTGACTCTTCCCCTTCGGGGGTCTCAGCAACACCGGTGTTCTCAACACTGTTCACATTCAATCAGTGTCCAGTCTGCCGTCCGAGATCCTGCCGGGTCATTAGTTTGCGTGACCCAAGCTGAACTCGTTTCTTATCCTTTGCCACATCCACTCCTCCTTCCCCACCCGCCGGGCATGGCGTCCCGTCCTCCCGCGCCCAGCCAAGAACCGGGGCTCGTCCCCGGCCCTCCCGCTGCCTTCAGCCCCGCCGATTTCGCTTCCGCATCCCGTGGTCTCCTCTCTCCTCTCACCTGCCCGGCCGGACCCTGCACCAGCCTCCGCGCTTGGCCGTCCTTTCTCCATGCCCCTTCCTCCAAGGCCACTCTGGCTGTGTCCCTGCTGCCCCCCACCCCGTCCCTGCCGGCTGGAACACCCTTCACCTGTGTCACCCTGTCTGTCCTTCAGGTCGCACGTCTGGACTTTGCCTTCCCTGGGAGGCCTTCTCGGATCCCCACCCTCCGCCATCTGCACGTCACACCACTGCTAATGGCAGCGGGCCGTCTCCAGCACTGGGCTACAAACACCGGGATGGCAGAGGCTCTTCCTCCCCTGACAGGGAGGGCAGTAAGCAGTTAATAAAGGAATCCACAGCCACGAAATCCCAGGCGCTGCCCCTTCAAGGTAAGCGTATCACCCGCTTTCCTTCTGCAGGTACCGCGACAGGTACAGTACCAGAAAATCACTACTGGGCAGGGAGCAAGAAAGATGGACCTAGAAGTGACGGGAATGTTCTCGAGGCATTGATCTTCACAAGTGTGGAAGCTGCCATCTGTGGGAGGGGGACAGTCCCCACGGCACGATCATGCAGTAACTGCAGAAAATGGTACTTTTTACGAAATTCAGCCAACTCCCAGTTCCCAGGGCCTGATGGCCCTTCGGTTCCCATTTCCTTGCTCGCTCCCAGAGCTATGTTTGGAGACTTGATTTGCTTATGAACCACCACCCCCACCCCCAAACTCCAACAAGACACCACAGCAGGGACATCTATGACTACCGATGCTTATTCTTTTTAGTAAGTCACATTCGCACATTGTGGCAACTTCCTTCCACACACCACTTCATCTGAACTCCTAACAACCCTCCAAGGTTGAGGCCATCCTTTAGGGTCTTGGAGAGGGAGGTGACATATCCAAAGTCACACTGCTGGAACATGGAAAAGCCGGATCAGCCCTGGGCTGTGTGACTTGGAGGCTCTGTCCTACAAGACAGAGCAGGCAACCAGGGATCCACCGGCTGAGAGGGGACAGGGGGTTGCACTGTGGCCCTCGAAATTCACACCCACTTAGAACCTCAGAACGTGACCCTATTTGGAATACAGGTCTTTGTAGATGTAATTAGTTAAAGATCTTGAGATGAAACCACCTGGATTTAGGTTAGCCCTAAATCCCACGACTGGTGTCCTTATAAAAAGAGGAAAGGACACACAGAGGATAAGGCCACGTGCAGACGGAGGCAGAGGGTGGAGTGATGCGTTTACACATCAAGGACTGTGGGTAACCGGAAGCCGGGGAGAGGCCCGAGCGTCCATCTCGGAACCTTCAGAAGGCGCCAACCCGCAGCACCCTGACCCTGGCCTTCTGGCCTCCGGAACCGAGAGCGCGTTTGTCCTAAGCCGTCCAGTGTGTGCTAATTTGTTACGGCCCCAGAACTAACACAGAGGACGTGTGCCAGAGTCCGCCTAGGACGGGGCAGCCTGCGGGCCGCACGCCCGTCCTGGACCCCAAGGAGGCGGCGGGCTTCTCCAGGTCACAAAACCTCGGGGATGAAGCCCATTCCTGCAGCCAGTCCCAGCGACGGCTGCTGCTTCCTGCTCTGCAACTTTTGTAAGTGCCAGGCAGCGGGTGCCTGTGTGACCAGGCTCCAATACAAACTCTGGGTACTGAGTCTCTAATGGATTTCTCTGGTCTTAAGCATGTCACACATCTTGTCACAACTGGTTGCTGGAAGAATTGTGTCCTCTGTGATCCCCCTGGCCCAGGAGAGGACTCTGGAAGCTTGTGCCTGGTTTCCCCTTCACGGTTTTAATTTGCGTCCTTTCGCTGCACTGCGTCTTAGCCATTAGTGCGTCTGTGTGCTGGGTCCCAGGAGCCCTCCCAGTGAGTCACTGATCCCGACGCACTCCCTTACTTAAAACTCTTCTTTGGTTTCCATTGCTCTTAAAGACGCAGCTGGGCACAGTGGCGCGTGCCTGTAATCCCAGTGCTTTGGGAGGCAGAGGCAGGAAGATCGTTTGGGGCCAGGCATTCAAGCCTGCAGTGAACTATGATCACACCACTGGGCGACAGAGTGAGACCCTCTGTCTTTAGAAAAAAAAAAAATACTCAAAAGCCTCCCAGGGGCCTGCCTACTCCTGGCTCTGCACCCTGCGGCCTCTGCCCGCCTACCTGACTCACCTCGCACTCTCCCCCGGCTCCTGCCGCACTGTCTCTGTTTAGCCTTTCATACCCCGCTGGTGTCTCCAGCCACAGGGGCCTTTGCACATGGGATTTCCTCTGCCTGGAATGTGCCACCCCCTTTCACCTTGTTATCTATCTTCTCCATTTTATTTTGTTTAGAGATGGGGTCTTTCTCTGTTGCCCTGGCTGGAGTGCAGTGGTGCAATCATAGCTCACTGTAGCCTCGAACTCCTGGCATCAAGTGATCCTCCTGCCTCGGCCTCCCGAGCAGCTGGAACTACCAGCACGCACCAGCACACCTGGTCCATCTATCTTCTTTTTCTCCTTCAGCACCCACCCCCAGCATCCCAGCTCATGGGAGCTGCCTGGGCCTCCCCGACACACTCTTGCATGACCCCAGAGTCCTCTCTGTAGTATTGTGTCCTCCCTATTTTTGTGACTGAGGCCAGCATCCCCCAGACCAGACTGAGTACCCACAGGGCACTGACCAGGCAGGTTCCTGCTCACCACGACCTCTGTGCCTGGCAGACCACAGGCTCCACTAGGCATACCTGGGTGGTGGACGGAAACCCGTAAGCAAGTCTCACCTCCGGCGGGGAGGCAGAGGCAGGAGCGCCACGCAGCAAGCTCCCCTACCCAGCACCTCCCTAGGGGGTTTGTGTTCTGGGGAAAACCTATTTTTAAAATCAGGGAAGTCTTTAAATAAGCGTAGAAGCTTTTCCTTCTCTAGGGTGGGGAGGAAGTTTGAGGTTCATGAAAACAACCACCGTGACGGCTGACTGCCTTCGGCGGGAGGGGGCACTTACAGGCCGGTGGTCCTGGTCCCCCCAAAGCCATGTCCCCCAACTTTCTCTCCTCTTCCTGTTGGGTCAGGAATGCTTCTGACCTGATAGACAAGTCTGCCCACCTGGCAAGATGGTCATGAGGCTGGGTGGATGGAGGCTGCGTGGGAAATAATACTTACAGGAATGGGAATCCTGGCTATTGTAGCTATCCCAGAGCACCTGCTATTCCCCTGAGCTCTGTGCAAACCCATCAGGTGGGGACGGAATCGTCTCCATTTACAGATGAAGAAACTGGAACCAGAGATGCCAGTGACTTGCCCCAGGTCACACAGCCAGCGAGAAGCACGCCTAGGATTCCAACCCGGGCTGCTGCGCCTGGCCCCTCCTCCCTCTGGCCCCGTGGTGAACACGGCCCAGCCCTGCACCTGGCTCGTGGCTGGTGGAACCCTGTGCTGGGTGGGGAGTTTGAGGCCGTGCTTCTCAGTAAGACATGATGTTTTATACCCTGCCTCTTTCGACACACTGACAGACACATTCTATAACCAACAACAAAGTTACTACGTGTGAAACACTTATATTTTCCATTTTATTCTATTTCATTTCTTAAAAGGCTGATTGCAGCCCATTAAATGGATTTTAGGGGCCTGGGCACAGTGGCTCACACCTGTAATCCCGGCACTTTAGGAGACTGAGGTGGTGGGATCACTTGAGGCCAGGAGTTTGAGACCAGCCTGGGCAACACAGTGAGATCTCATCTCTACAAAAAATTTAAAAAATTAGCCAGACATGGTGGTGTGCGCCTGTAGTCCCAGCTACTTGGGACGCTGAGGCAGGAGGATGGTTTGTGCCCTGGAGTTTGAGGCTGCAGTGAGCTATGATGATGCTACTGCACTCTACCCAGAGTGAAAGAGCAAGACTGTCTCAAAAACAAAACGAAAAAAACCCCAAGATGGATTTCAGGATCCACCAGTGGGCTGAGTTTGAAAGACACAGGTCTGCAGGGGTTGGCTATTTCCCTGGGAATGACTGTCAGGCAAGTCTGGTCCAAAGTCACATCATCCAGGAGCATAAGTTCAGGTGTTTGTTTTACGAAAGCATAGAAAGAAAAAAATGTAGTTACCCAACTAGAAATTAAGAGCTATCACCAGTGTGACTTGGTCACCTGGGCCACTGTCTAGCGATGTTTCAGCTAAGGAAACGACAGAGGGAGGCGGCACCCAGCCCACACTGACCAGAGGCTTTTTGCCCAGCCACACACTGGAATCACCTGGAAGCTTTAGAACACCCTGAAGCCTGGAACCCAGGCTCGGAGACTGATTGGATCGGTTTGGGTGCGGCCGAGGAGGAGAAGCAGCGCCCGGCTGCACCTGGAGCCCCCGCACACCTCCCGAGAAAGGAGCCAAAGGGCTGCAAGGATCTCTAGGCACACCTGGCTCCCAGGCTGCCCAGATTGGCGGGAGACTGCAGCCATCTGCGCTGAGGAATGGGCCAGTGGGTGGACTGAAAACCCAGTTTATCCTCACAAGAGGCGGCAGCTCCCACGTTCTAAGTGCTGGCTGTGGCCCCGCACCTGGTAAGCACTTTCCCTGCATTAAGCTTGCTTAATCCTTACAACTCTGTGAGGCGGTGTTACTGTTCCCGCTTTACAGAAGAGGGAAACTGAGGCTCAGAGTGGTGGGGAGGGCAGAGAGGGCAGGTGCCCACGGCCTGCTGAGCCCGTCTCAGCAGAACCGGCTGCTGGGTCAGGGGTCTGCACCCGACTGAAACTCCCTGCTGGTTTCTTCTACAACACTGCGTTTTCCTCTCCAACACCAGAGGAGCCGGACAATCCAAAAGCTCTAAAAGCGATCCTTTTACAACAGAATTTTTTTTTTCAAAACACACTTTTCCACGGCTCCCCAAAAATATCCTCCTGGGCCAGACTGTGTGTGTGACAGAGAGACTCCTGCCCCCGGGAGTGGCCCAAGGTGCGTCCGTGGCTCTGCATGCCAACCCCCGCTGCCCCGCTGTCTCTGTGCCCTGGCACAGGCCTCTGGCAAGGGTCCCACCCACCTCCCCAACTTGTCCCTGCACCTCCCAACTTCATGCAAACCCCCAGGCTCGCGTGCACCCCCCCAGGCCCCACCTGCTGCCATTCACCCCCACACAGACCCCCGGCCTAGATCTGTTCCTTTTAGTATTACTATGGTGAAAACATGAGCAAAAGACAGGGAAATAAATTCATTACCCCAACACAGACGTCCATCATCTAGCTACTTCTAACCCATACCTGTTACAATTATGAGCACAGACTGCAGACAGTTTTGTATCTTATTTCTCCCTACTAGTTATACACAGACTTACACCTTTCCAATGGGCAAAACGCTTACCAAAGAGTCAAACAGTCTTATTATTGCATTTTTTGATTGTTCCTAATTTTTGGTGCCTTTATCACCAATTCCGAAGACCACATTTTCTCACATTTTAACATCTCTGAAATCTGGATGTGCCTTCCAATCGATCGGTTTCAGTGTTTCGTCACCTTGTATTGCAGTAAATGGCAGCACGCGCTTTTCTCCGCAGCACATAAAATCACGCGCATCTACAATCAGTGGTGTCTAACGTGCCGAGAAACGTGGTGCCGTAAATTATGCTTTTTCATTTTTTATGGGTTATTTCCTCTCCCATAAGTGAGACGACCAGCCTCGAATACGAACATTGTCACGATTCTTGACACACTGTCAAAGTCTCTCCCAGTTACATGGGTGACCCAGTTCCTCGTGACATGGTCGAGTGAGCTGGTTTCACCACAATCCAATCAGCAAGGGGCATTTCCACATGTTTTTTTGGTTCACCACATTTAATAGGAAACTAAAATGAAGGAAAAGTACGAATTGTTTTTACTTACCTTTCTCTGGTACTAACTTTCTCACTAACAATACCTGGAACTCAGGGAGCGCCTCTTATTATAGTTGCTGGGGTCGTCAGTTTGACAAGTACGAGTTCACCATCGTTATCATTCCACAGTCCTGGAGGCCCTGGCATCTGCTTCTTGGACTCTTCCCCACTCGCCCCTGCGGCGCCCCTGAGCCTCCAGTCCTGCCCTGGACAGCTCCACCTGGCCAGGCCCCCAGAACCATGGAGGGAACAGCTGACACAGAACTCAACGCTTCCTCTCCACCACGCCCCAAGCTTCCCAACCAATGTCCCCCCAAGCCCAACAAACCTGCACCCCAGATATCAAGGACAGAGTTTACTGTCCCCCTCAGGACGGCCATATGATATAGGAGGCAAAGCATTTGGGTTGAAATTCCACCTTTGCCACTTCCTAGCTATGTGATCTATGTAAGTGGCTTTACTTCTCTGCGTCCGAGTTCCATTAACTGTCAAACGGGCGGGAAGGAAAAGCCCTGGACCGCTCAGTCTCTGCCTAACCCTGTGGGCCCACTGTCTCATCACATCCTCCTGGCAACCCGTCGGGGAGCGGAGGTGGTAAATAACCTTTTCACCATTTTCCAGGTAAGGAAACTGAGGCTTAGGGAGGTGAAGGCCTCACCTAATGACACGCAGTCATTAAAATGAAGGGCTGGGATTCAAACTGCTTGATTCAGATTATCGGGCTACCCTGAGGTTTTGGGAAGCATTTCTAAGGTGTTTCACCTGTGTGACTTTTAACACTTTGGCACAGTGGAAACACCCTGCATAGGTAATCTCTCTCTACCCTGTCTGAAACACCAAACAGAGTGACCTTCAAGGCTGGGAGTTCCTTAATGCTACTAGACCACCAGAATCGGTTTACCTTTTCATCCCGCGTGGACATTTTCCTGCTGCTCCTGGATCTGAAAAATAAGAAAACATTCATGCAGATGTCATTCTGCGACCATGTGCCTTAGTGTGTGCTTTGCAATCCTTTCCTACAAGTGAGTTGTAAGTTAAGTTAGTTTTAAAGGTGTCTGAAATTAGTATTGAGCTCAAAATGTAGGAGAACATACATCCTGGGTACACAGCCGAAAGGACTGAAACAGGCGAATGGATACTTGTCCATGGGCGTTTCTAGCAGCACACCCACAACAGCAAGAGTTGGAAACCACCCAGTGTCATCAATGGATGAACAGATGGGCACATCCACACAAGGGGATGTTATTCAGCCTTAAAAAGAAATGAAGCACTGATACGTGCTACGACACGGATAAACCCCCAAGATGGAATGCTCGGGGAAAGCAGCTGGACGGAATGTCACGTAGTACATGATTCCATTGATACAAAATATTCAGAACAGGCAAATCCGGACACAGAAAGCAGACTGGTGGTTGCCAGGGGCTGGGGGAAGGGAAGAATGGGGAGCGGCTATTTATTGGGTATAGGGTTTCCTTTTGGGGTGATGAAAATATTCTGGAACTGGATAGAGGTGTTGGCTGCTGATAAATGCCACTGAATGATTCACTTTAAAATGGTAAATTTCACAGTATGTGAATTTCATTCCAATTAAAACAGACGGACATTGCAGAGTTCGGGTCACTCTGAAAAGCAGCAAACAATTCAAGTGTCCCCCGCCAGCTGCCAGGTCAGTTACTGTGCATCTGAGCAGTGGAGCTGCCAGTGCGGTTAGATCCTCACATGGATGGGGAACGACAGCAGCCAGAGAGCAAAGGCATCGCATCCCAGCCTAGTACAAGGTGGCCCCATCTATGGGGGGCGGGGAATATATATGCTTTGTTTTTGGCCTGCAAGAATGTAGACAAACTCTTCACAGTGGGTTATTTCCGGAAAAAAGGGGAGTGACCTGTGTGTGGGGCTGGGCGGGTATTTTCCTTCTCTGCTTCTGGGAGGTTTGAACTTTTACAATGACTATGTGTTATTTTTGAAGATTATTTTTAACAGAGGTGACATATGCATGTAGTAAAAAATTTAAATACAAAAAGATATACTATGACAAGTTTTCCTTCCAATCCTGTTCTTCCCCAAAGCAGTCACTCTCCCCCGTTGCCTATGCAGCCTTCCGGGGTATTCTACACCTTCGCGCATATGTGCCCCACCCCCCGGCCCCCTTTTTTCTTCCTTACACAAATGTGAGCCCACACACTGCTCTGAACTATTTCCCTTTAGGGAGTGGTGGGCAGAATAACTCGCCCCCCTCCCCCAGCAAAAGATGCACACGCCCTAACCGCTGGAACGTGTGCGTCACCGTATGTGGCGAAAGGACTTTACAGATACGGTTAAGGATCTTGGGATGGAGAGTTGTCCTGTCTTATGCAGGTGGGTCCATGTCATCGGAAGGGTCTTCTTAAGTGGAGGCTGGAGAATTAAAAGATGTGAGGACAGAAGCAGAGGTTGGAGTCTGAGAGATCTAAAGATGTCACGCTGCTGGCTTTGAAGATGGAGGAAGGGGCCAGTCCAAGGAATGTGGGCACCTCTAGAAGTCAGCAAAGCCAAGCTAACGACCTCCCCGAGAGCCTCTGGAAGTAGTGCAGCCCTGCCTTGATTTTGGACCACTGAGACTAATTCTGGACTTCTGTCCCCCAGAACTGTAAGATAATGAATGTGTGTGTTAAGTTTGTGTTCATTTGTTACAGCAACCACAGGAGACTGACACAGTGGCTCAGACTGGTCTCCACCAGGGTGTTGGACATCAAGTGCATTTCTCGTAATGGCTGCACGGGATTTCCCTGTAATTATGTGTTCAGTTCCACTCGCAATGAACACTTAGGTTGTTTCCCAACCTTTTCCTACCCCAACGTTCCAGTGAATAACCTTGCACACCTTGCGTTGCTTCCGTAATTAAAAAATAAAATATTACCATTTTGAAAAAAATATTCACAAAGACTTTCAAAAAAAAAGTTCTTTCTCTCCCCACAGCCCCATGCTGAGGGCACGAAGGACTCTCAGAGTTCCTTGCTGGTTGACTGACAGAGCAGCTTCTGCAACCAGCAGAGTTTAGCTCTGTATGTCCCCATCCCAGCCTGCTCTCACGAGAGGGGCTCAGGTGGAACCATCCCCTTCCACACAAGCGAAGGAAGAATTAAGGAGACATGGAGATTTCCTTCCTTCACAAGACAGGGCGTGGAGCTACCACCCACATAGAAAACCACTGGGCTTCACCAATTAGAGCAACAGATACTTAAAATTACCATGCCCTCCCTCATTAAACTAGTCAAAACAAATAAAAAGGATAAAACACAATGCTTGTGAGGCTGCAGGGAAATTTGCACACACTGCTGAGGATGATTTTTCTAAGTAGCCATCTGGTAGTAAGTGGCAAGTGCCTTCAAAATGATCATACCCTTGCCTTAAACACCTCAGTTTGAAAATTATATCTCAAAGAAATCATTGGATAGCAAAAAACATGTATAATATAGACAACGATACAGACAACTAAGTTGGATACTATGGCTAAAACCTAGAAGCAGCCCTCAAGCTGACTTTAGGAAACAACTGAGAAAGGAAGAGGGATATTAGGAAGAATGACAAATTTGCGGTCTACATAGAAATGCAGAAAAAGGTGCTGTTCAGCAATGAGAAGAAACACAAAACTCTGATGGTTGTTTTACACACTGCTTACAATTGAAGAAACTCATCTGAACCTTTTCTAGGTGCCAGGCACTGTGCTGGGTTCTGGGAACTCCAAGGTGAAGAGATGAGAAAAAGGTGAGGGCCCTGGTGGGCTTACGTTGTAGGTGGGGAGACAAGGAACCAAGGAAACATGAAAGCAAGATCACACCCCCCCAGGGCTAAGTGCTGGCAAGAAAGAAAACCAGAGGACTGTGCTAGACAGCAGGTGAGCGCAGCTCCTTCAGGTGGGGCTTTCAGGGAAGACTTCTGAAGAAGTGACACTTACGGCGTTCCCCGAGTTACAGGGGGCAAGTCACAAGATGACTGCGGGGAAGAGCATTCCCAGGGAAAGGAAGAGCATGTGCGCTGCGCGGAGGCCCTGAGAGGGCAAAGCACTTGGGAGGCGGCGGCCAGGGTGATAGCAGCGGAGCAAGAGAGAAGAATCAGTCAGGTAGAGAGCATGGTAGGCCATGCTGAGGATTTGGGGGGCAGAGTCAGGGGCAGCGGCAGGGAAGCCACGAGGTGGCAAGAGACAATGGCGGCCTGGACTTGGGAGTAGAAGTGGGGTGTAGAGGGGTGGCCAGGTGTAGGACGTGCTCAGGGGTAGAACTTGCTGCCGGCCTAGACTGGGGAGGTGGGAGGAGATGACAGAATGGAGGATGCCGGCTCCCGGGGTGCAGGCGCGAGTGACTAGGAGAGGAGGTTTGGGGGCAAGAACGCTGGGCTTCCTCCTTCTTGCTAAACCAGCGGCGGGGGAGGGCCGGGGCTGCAGAGCGGTCCTGGACTTGTGCAAGCAAGCTGAGCCCCGAGACTTTCAAAACCCTGCCTTTACCAGCCTTTCCCCCAGGGGAGTCAGAGGCAAAAAGTTGCTGCCCACAGCCTTGGTCTTACCCAAGACGCGTCTAGAATCTAGATGCTGATGGAGCTCTCCGGAAACACTGCAGATTTCGGATGGTCCAGGGCAGAGAAGTGCTTTCCGAGGGGCGGGGATGGGGGCGCTCGGCAGTAACCTTGTGCCAGGTGCTGCCCTGAGCCTTTCCCCCAAGCACCTCAGTTTTCTCTGCAAGCCTGTGAGGTAGGTACCATGCTTAAGCCCATGCGACAGATAAGAAAACCGAGGCACCAACTAGCAAAGTCACATGGCTAGGCCTGCAAGAGCCCCCGCACCCAGCAGAGGTACCAGGTAAAGGCTGGGGGTTCCTGGAGGGGGCGCCCAGCGAGGAACTGCTCTCCCCTCTCTGTCTTGGGGTTTGCCTGGCCCAACCCCCCGGCGGTTCGTGTTCCTCAGCGCTTGCCCCATGGGGTGGGTGTTAAGCATTTCCAGGAGAAGGCTTCGCGGGGGATCCTGCAGCCTCTCGCGGGGTACCCGGCACTGCCTTTGCCCTCTCTCCTCTCCCTGCAGTTTCGTGGGGTACCCAGCACTGCCTTTGCCCTCTCTCCTCTCCCTGCAGTTTCCACAGGAGGGCTGTGGGGCAGGGGCGATGACTCAAAGGACTCAGGGTACGACACAGACCTGGGTGTAAGTCCCGGCTCTGCCTCCTTTGGCTGTGTGACGCAAGGCAAGTGGCTTGGCTTCTCTGAGTCTTGGTTTCTTCACCTGTAAGAGGGAGACAATGACCATACGGACTTCACCTGTTGCTGGGCGCGTGAGGCAGCGAAGGCACCTGGCCCAGGCGGCCCCAAAGCCGCAGGGCGGCTCTCATCGGCGTTCCACTCTTCAGGGGGGATAACCAGGTCCCGTGCGTGCGCCCCCCCCCCGCCACGACAAGATAGGGGTCCCCGGGAATCGCTGTCCTCCCGCACTGGCCGCGCTGGGAGACGATAAAACCGAGGGCAACTGAGGGCTGGGGTCCGGCTGGGACCCCGCGGCAGTGCGGCCGAGACGCGGGGGTCCCGTCTCCTCGGAGGGACCGGGTTTGGGGGATTTGGAGAAGGGGCTGCACCCCTCGGCCGGCCCGGAGCACTTACCCAGCTCCCCGCCCGCCCGCGGCCACCGCAGCGACTGGGAGCCCCGGCGCCTCCCGGGCAGCCCCACCCCGCCCTAGCCCCGCCCCCAGGCCCCGGCCCCGCCCCAGGCCCCGCCCCTCCGAGGTTTAGTTGGCATCCGGGCCTCGGCGTGGCCTGCGTCTCAGTCCCTTGTCCTTACCTCTGTCTGGCCCCGATTGCCTGTAGCTCCCCCACCCCGGCCGGGCCTCCCGCTGTCCTGCAGATGGGCAAAGGCCCCGCCTGTGGGAGGAATCACGAGAATCCTGGCCCAGGCCAGCCTGCGGGAAGGGTGGGGGGAGGGAGCCACTTCCTTCCTCTGGCGGGCTGGGGGAGGGCGACCCCCCAACGCACACACACGCGGGTGCCCCCACCGCCCTCTCCCTGGCCCCTCTGCGACTCTCGATTCCTTACACAACATCTGCAGGGTAGGGGTGGGTGGAGGCGGAATGCTCAGGGCTCCCACGGTGGGTGGCTGGGGCTGGAGGGGTGCTCTGCTCAAGGGCTGGAACCAGCAAGAGGAAGGAGCCCTCCCGCCTGAGGCCGGGCCTCCTCGCTCCTGGCCGATCCTACCTACCTTGCAGGCCCCGCTCCAAAGTGCCCCCTTGCCGGGCTTCCCCAGCACCGTGCACTCTGCGTAACCAGTTGTTACGTGAGCTTCTGTCTTCCCCAAAAGACCACTTGTCCCAAACTGCCAAGGGCAGAAGTCATCACCTACACAACTCTCTGCTTCTGGCTTAAAGGGGGAAAAGTCTTAATTCCTTGGGGTTGTACTAGTTGCCTGTTGCTGCTGTAACAACTGCCACAAACCTACTGGCTTAAAACAGCACAACTATGTCACTTAACGGCTCAGGAGGCTAAAATCAAGGTGCTGGCAGGGCTGTGCCTCCTGGAGGCTCTAACGGCGTCTGTTCCTTGCCTTTTCCGGCTGCTGGAGGTGCCGGCTTCCTTGCCTTCTGGCTGCATCACTCACACCTGTGCTTCCACCCTCACGTCACATCGCCTTCTCCTGTTCTCTTATAAGGACCCTGTGATTACATCAGACCTACCTGGATAACCCAGGATAATCTCTCCATCGCAAGATCCTTAATCACGCGTGCAAGTCCCCTTTGCCACTTAAGGCAAACACTCACAGGTTCTGGGGATTAGGACGTGCTATTGTGTGGGAGCCTTATTTTGCCTCCCGTGGGGATATTGCTTCCATTGGCTTCAGCTGACTCTGCTTTTCCCACTTCTGCTGGGCAGCAAGCTTGCTTAAAAACATCTTGGTCTAGGCTCGGTGCCATGGCTCACACCTGTGATCCTAGCACTCTGGGAGGTCAAGGCAGGAGGATGGCTTGAGGCCAGGAGTTCAAGAGCAGCCTGAGCAACAGTGAGACCCCCGTCTCTGCAAAAAATAGGAAAATTAGTTGGGCATGGTGGCACGCACCTGTAGTCCCAGCTACTTGGGTGAGCCCAGGAGTTTGAGGTTACAGTGAGCTATGATGACGCCACTGCACTCTAGCCCAGGCAACAGAGCGAGACTCTGTCTCTAAAAAAAAGTTTTGGTCTGATCTCCTGACTTCTCAGTCATGTATTATTACAACACTCTCACTCTGGTCCCTAAGGCATAGTCTGGTCCATTTCAAACCTCAACCTCCTTATATTTTATTAAAAACTCTCCTCCTACTCAGAGTCAGCTAGACAGAGTGGAGAGGGGGTGGGAACGGCTCCCTGCAGCTCCTACTCTATATTCACCCCCCCTGGTTGGGGAAAGGAAGAGGAACGGGTCACCTCACTGCACACCTCGAAGCTGCAGTCCTCTTACTGTTGGTCGTGACTCGTTCTGCCTGTAGTTATAAGCTTGGTATAGACAGATGGTGGCCTCAACAGGCCCTGCTAAGGCAAGGCTCAGACCATGGCCCCGGCTTGCTCCTCTGGCTGAATTTGCTGGAGGTATCACTTGGTATTCTTCCCACATGCTTGCTTCTTTGCCCCACATTGCAGTGGCCCTGGGAAAGCCTGCAGCTCCCAACTTTCCCTACGATCTGGGACCTGGGGCCACCAGCAGGGTCCTATGTCCATACTTTTTGGGAACCAGGATCCCAAAGGAACAGCTCAAAAAGTCTGGAGAATTTGATAATGTTCTCAACATTGCTATCTTCACGGAAATCCTTCTACTACTCAGTCTTTTTGGTGGACAGGAAAAGATCTCAATTGTGTTACATCTTTAGCCCCAGCACAGAGTTTGACACATAGTAGGTACTTTATATTTCTATTGCATAAATGAATAAATGTGGATCGAGCATAATAAGATGGGGGTCCCCACCATCACTGCTACCATTTGACATTGTACCGACAATCCCAGACGATGCAATAAGAAAAGAAACAAGTACGAAGACTGAAAAGAGAAAAACGATCACTTGC
Source organism: Indri indri (assembly GCA_004363605.1). NCBI lineage: Eukaryota > Metazoa > Chordata > Mammalia > Primates > Indriidae > Indri > Indri indri. Next base: position 68,453 of record RJWJ010000456.1, on the reverse strand, counting down.
GATCAATGCGACTGTCTACCTAGAAAATCCAAAAGACCCGACAGACTAATAACCGACGCCTAGTGTGTGGTAGGCCCTTTCTAGATACTTAATATAAGATGAAAGAACAGCCTTTGTTCTTAAGTGTTTCCATGTTAGTTGAGGAAGTAAGGCCAACAATCCTTAGGGAAAAACCAGGAGGTCCATGAACTTAGGTGGGAAAAGATTACATCTTTGTTTTCATTAACCTCTAACTAAAATTTAACATTTCCTTCAGTTACCAACGTAGGCAACAAACCACGGTTGCATTAGCAATACCACTAACTTTGTCATTAATCGAAATCATAGATATTTTCAAATCACAATATAGTTATTGGGTTCTGTCTGAGAATGCTTTTTGGAAGGAAAAATAAAAAAATATATAGTTAGTGGAGATATCTCAAAATATAATTTATACTTACCACTACTTCAAAATTACTGTAGTTATTGAGCCAGCTGTTTATTCTTATAATGTGTTACCAAATAACTTCATATATTTATCACAATTTAAAAAAATAAGATTGCTTTTCAAGATAACTGGTGTCCTTTGTAATAGAATGCATTCTATTTTATGCACTGAAGAACATTACTCTGAGAAGAGGTCCAGAGGCTTCCCCAGACGTCAAAGGCCCCAGCTTACAAAAAGATTAGGAAGTGCGTTGGAGGAAGGACTGGTTCTGGTTTGAGCAATGCCAACACAGTTCTCTTGCAGAGGGAGTCCGTGCCCCACCCCAGCCTTCACATCTCTTACCAAACGCTCAGCCCAGCCTGCTTGAGGATGTGTCAGCCACCAATGGTCTCTGGGTGTCCCGTCTTTTGAAATTCACAGAGCATTTTCAGGAAGATGTAAGTACAGCCCTGGGGGTCTGAGCCGCTCCTGCCTGGGAACAGCTGGGGCCTGGCTGGGGCAGTGGCAGCTCCAGCTTTTCCCAGTGGGAAGAGAGAGGGCTGTCGCTGCTCGTTTTGGTTCCTCTGGGGCAGTTTTCAGTTGCTGAAGTTGACCACTTCCCTTCCTAGGGCAAAAGCCGGATCCTGGCTCTGGAAGAATGTGAGAAGACGGGGAAAGGGAACGAAAAGTAGACATGTTCTCAGCCAGGGACAGGGTGGGGGTTCTGCTGGGATTTCTCAGAGTGACATCTGCCGTCTGGGTCCAGAGGCACCTTTCCAGTAGATCCGATTCGTCCACTACAGTGACAGCCACAGCATGGTATCTGCACAAGGCTTGGGTACTTGCACGTGATGATGTAGCTACGTGAAAAGGGCGCAGCTAATCCCAACTCCCTTCCCTGATACTCTGCTCAAACTTCTGCTTCACAGGTCGGAATCACGTGGAAGAGTAGAAAGAGTATGGGCGCTGGCATCAACGAGGCCTGGGTTTGAATCCTGCCTCCATCCCTTCCCTTGCCAGCTGGGAGACCTTTCATTAATTCAGCAAACGGTCTCTGAGTACCAACTAGGTGCCAGGCACTGAGAATACAGAGGCAAACAAGATAGGCAGGTTCCGCCTGCCCTCATCGAAACTTCTTTCTCGCCGGGCACGGTGGCTCACGCCTGTAATCCTAGCACTCTGGGAGGCCGAGGCGGGTGGATCGTTCTGAGCTCAGGAGTTTGAGACCAGCCTGAGCAAGAGCGAGACCCCGTCTCTACCAAAAAAAATAGAAAGAAATTAATTAGACAGCTAAAAATATGTATAGAAAAAAAAAAATTAGCCGGGCATGGTGGCGCATGCCTGTAGTCCCAGCTACTCGGGAGGCTGAGACAAGTAGGATTGCTCGAGCCCAGGAGTTTGAGGTTGCTGTGAGCTAGGCTGACGCCATGGCACTCGTCCCAGGCAAGAGAGTGAGACTCTGTCTCGAAAAAAAAAAAAAGAAACTTCTTTCTCTAGGCAGGCTCATAAAGACCAGATTACAAATTACGAAGAGGTGAGTAATGGAACAGGAATGACGGGTGATGGCCGAGAGTAGCACAGGGGAAGGCAGAGGCGAGGACCCTGAGGTAGGGTGGTGGGGAAGGCATCTCTCAGGTGGTGATGTTTAAATTGATGCTGAAAGCTGAGGTAGAGCCAAGCATGAAAAGAGAGGGAAAGCCTTTTACGAAGAGGGAACAGCATGTGCAAAGGGCCCGAGGTGGGGAAGGCTTGGCCCGATGAGAGACCAAAGGGGCCAGAATTACCCAGCCCCAGCAGTGGGGACAGTGGAGAGAAGTGAGACCAGAGAGGAGGGCAGGGGCCGGCGTGAGGGGCCGGAGTTCATGCACAGCGTGAAGGGCCGTGGGAGTTTGAAGCAGGAAAGGGACATAGTTGTTTTTTTTTTTATTGTGGTAAAACATACATAACACAAACTTTACCATTTTAGCCATTATGAAGTATACAGTCAGTAGCATTTAGTACATTCACAATGGTGTGCAACCTTCACTACTATCTAGTTCTAGAACTTTTTTGTCATCTCAAAAGGAAACCCTGTACCCATTAAGCAGTTGCTCCTCATTGCCGCCTCCCTCCTGCCCTAAGAACCCCCTAAATGGACTTTCCATCGCTGCGGGCTGCCTGCTCTGCATGTTCCACGCACCTGAACCAACACAGGGCGAGGTCTTTTGTGTCTGACTTCTTTTACTTGGCATAATGTTCCAAGGTTCATCCGTGTTATACCATCGGTCAGTGCTTCATTCCCTTTTTTTTTTTTTTTTTTTGTGGAGACAGAGTCTCACTGTGTCACCCAGCTAGAGTGCAGTGGCATCATCCTAGCTCACAGCAACCTCACACTCCCGGGCTCAAGCAATCCTCCTGCCTCAGCCTCCCGAGTAGCTGGGACCACAGGCATGCACCACCATGCCTGGCTAATTTTTTCTTTTCTTTTTGGTAGAGGTGGGGTCTCGCTGTGGCTCAGGCTCTAGAAATCCTCCCGCCTCAGCCTCCCAGAGTGCTAGGATTACAGACATGAGCCACTGGGCCCTGCCTAAGTACTTCATTCCTTTTATGGCCAAATAATATTCTATTATACAGATATACCACATTTTGCTTATCCTTTTATCCACTAATATGGTTTGATTTAAAAAAAAACTCTGAGGCCAGGCACGGTGGCAGGCACACCCCTGTAATCCCAGCAGTTTGGGAGGCTGAGGCAAGAGGATCACTTGAGGCCAAGAGTTCAAGGCTACAGTGAGCTATGATCGCACCATTGCACTCCAGCCTGGGCGACAGAGCAAGACCCTGTCTCTTAAAAATAAATAAATTTTAAAAAAGGATAACTCTGGTTGCCAGATAGAGATTGGATTATAGACAAGACAAAAATGGAACATAGACAAGTAAATGATGGCTTGGACTAGTCTGTTGGGAGCATGGAAGGAATGTGGGAGACAGAAGGGACAGCTGGGAGCTGTGGGCAGACGGGACACACAGGGGAAGGTGGAGGTGGGCACCTGAGTGCACAGTGGTGCCTTCCACAGAGACGGAGAAGCCTGGGAGGGGACCAGGTAGAAGGACATCCTAGTTTCTGATGTTTGGTTTGTGCCTTCGAAGAGCAAGTGTCATGCGGGCAGTAGGGTTTGGGTCTGGAGTTTGACAGAGAGGTTTAGGCGTCACCGGTGCACGGCTGGTCCTAGGAACCAGAATGGGGCCGAGGTCCCCTCCTGGAGTGTTGACAAAGGGGCCCAGGACTGAGCTAGGGGCTGGGCAGTTGAGGAAGAGGCTGCGAAGGAGACACAAAGAGTAGCCAGGGACGTGGAAGGAAAAACCAAGGCGTGTGGCGTCCTGGAAACCAGGAAACCGAGGAGTGCTTTGAGGAAGCAGGAGTTCGTGGAGTCAGATGGAAACGGATGGAAGTGAAGGGGGCGGGGAGGGAGTGGAGAAAAGCCCCGGTAGCACTCAGGGGAGGCGCAGAGAGAGGGGGCGGCAGCGGGGGTGCACCCAGTCCCTTCTGGCCCAGCACGGGGCCTGGAATGTTCTCCCAGTCCCGCCGACCCCGCTCTTACTACCTGCTGGGCCCCGCTCGCACCGGGGGGACGAGCGAGGCCACGCGGCGGCGAAGGCAGACGGGGAGCTCGCGCGGCTCCGCCCGCGCAGGCGCGGTGGCTGCGAGCGTTTGTGGGTCCGGTTCTCGGTTCTCTGGGGTGTCTCCTGTCTGTCCAAGTGGGTGCCGCTTAACTTGGGAAGAGGAGAGCAGAAGACACTGGGAATATTTTCCCTCATTTTAGGGAGCCGAACCTCAAACTGAAGATTTGGCAGCATCGCCTTGTTCCGCCTGCTGGTTGCTCGAGGCAACTGCTCCCCGCAGACCTGGGGTGACTCCCGGCCGCTCCCGCCCCAGGACGACAGTCTGAGCCCGCTTGGCGATTCCGTCCCTCCCTGCCCTGACCCGCGTCAGCGGAGGACACGCGCCCCTGCCCTGGCAGCGGGACCGAGGGCGGCCTCCCTCTTCCTCTGCCCTTCTCTGGACGGGGCCGCGTGCCCGCCCGGGCAGGGCCGGCCGAAGGATGGAAAGTACCCGGGTCCTCATGGGGGTGCTGAGTCACTGCGGCCACTCACCCCGGGCAGCCCCACTTCCCTACTTCCGTTTTCGAGGGCGCATCCATTTCCCTACTGCTGGCCAGGCCGCCGGGGTGGGGAGTCTGCGGCCTTAAGGCCACATGGGGCCTTCTAGGTTCTTAAGTGCGGCCAATCCTTTTAAATGTGGATTCAGTCAAAAGGCCACATGTGGGCCTAAGGCCGAAGGGCCCCCACCCCTGGATCAGGGCTCCTGTCCTCACTTGCGCCTTTGCCGGGTTTGGGCTGCTGCTCAGCGCCCATTTCAAGGTCTCTCTTCCGGTCTGGGGCACTCCCGTGGTGACGGCCAAGCCAGGGCCTGCGCCCGCCCTTGTCCGCGGTGCCTCCCCGCTGTCTGCCCGGTCAGCCTCGGCTGGTCTCTGTCGTTTGCATCCAGGAAGCCCAGGCCAGGAGCTGGGGGAGAGGGACAGAGAAGACAGGTCCCTGCTGGTCAGGGGCCGCCTGCACTGCAGGAGGCAGCTCGGCCTGTGACATGCCCGCTCCACCTGCTCCTCCGTCACCTCCGGCCTTGACTGGAAGCTCCTTGAGGCCCTCCCAGAAACAGATGCCATGTGGCGGTCCCTGCACAGCCCGCAGAACCATGTGATCAGGGATCTTGAGATAGAAGATTATTCTGGATTATCTGAGTGGGCGCTGGAGGGTCAGAGCCAGAGCAGATGTGACCATGGGAGCAGATGTCAGGGAGAGACTGGCTGGCTGCCACGTGGGCTTAGCTGCGCCATGTCTTCCAGCCTGTCCTGCAGGTGTCTGCGGCCACGTGACTGAACTGTGGTGACAATATCTCTGACCAGAAAGTGAACCAAGAAAGAGGAACACATACAATTCAGAAATCAGGGAATTCAAAACAAGAAAAATGAAGGGAGTTCCTGAGATCCTGGTGAGAGGAAATGCTGGGATAGTCACTGCACAGAGGGCCCGCAACAGCAACCAGCCGGGATAGTACGGACTAGGGTTTGTCCAGAGCGATTTTATTGACATGTGGATGAAGCTTGTGGTTAGGTTTGATAAGTTTTTTTTTTTAAAAAAGACTAGATAAAAACAAAATCAGAAATATAGAAGAAATAAAAAGTTTGTTTAGAAGAAAGTATTAATAGTAAACGACATGATTTAGCATGCAATATTAATCAATAATAAAAATACCAAAAATTAGTTTAACCCTAATTGTGGAGTGACAGATGATGTGAAAAAAAAGGCTAAATCATTATCTACCATGACAGGTAAGTAGCACCCACTATTGATGAGTCAAGGTACATTTGCACTGGCAGTGTGGGACCCACATTGGGTCAAACTGAAATGTTTGTGTCTGGGGACCAGAGTAGTAGAAAGAGGTGGAATAGACAATCCTGTTTTTGTTTTAAGCTTTTAATGATTTTAAGTCTGTATATATTTTATCTGTTTGAAAAAATGTAATTCTATTAAAAATAAGAACTAGGCCAGGTGCAGTGGCTCACGCCTGTAGTCCTAGCTCTCTGGGAGGCCGAGGCGGGAGGATCGCTTGAGCTCAGGAGTTCGAGACCAGCCTGAGCAAGAGTGAAACCCCGTCTCTACTAAAATAGAAAAATTAGCTGGGCGCGGTGCCACAAGCCTGAGCCCAGGAGTTTGAGGTTGCTGAGCTACAATGACGCCACGGCACTCTACTCAGGGCAACGGAGTGAGACTCTGAAAAAAAAAAAGACCAAGTAAGTGATATTATTATAGTTTACAGATTTAGGAAAATATGTATTAATATTACTTGTCCTCCAAACAACCTCTGAGGCTGCCTCAGAGGGCCAGGATTAGCCGGAGCGGAAGCAGCCATGGCAAGGAGGAAGAGATGTCAATGGACGCACTTAGAATGAGAAGTTAAAAAACAAATGGACCTGAAGCAACGTGGATGGAACAGGAAGCCATTATCCCAAGTGAAGTAACTCAGGGACAGAAAGACAGACAACGCGTGTACTCACAAGTGGCAGCTGAGCGGTGGGTGTGCGTGGTCACACTGAGCGGTAAATAAGACTTTGGAGACTCGGAAGTGGGGAGGGATGGAAAATTGCCTGTGGGAATACAACGTATTCAGGTGCCGGGACACTAAAAGCCCCGACTTCACCACTACACGATTCACCCATGTATCAAAAAAACTGTGTCCGCCAAATCTATTGAAATGTAAAGAGAAGGACCTCCCCACTTCGATCAACAACTTTACTGCATGGAGTTTATCCCACACGGCACTTACGCTGAACATGTGTACACCTAAGTACAGGCCGGGGCATTGATTCCGGCGTCACTTACGGTAGCGAACAAGGGCGAACAACTTAAAAGTCCACCCACAGGGGGCTGGTTAAATAAATTATGGTAAAACCACACAAAGGAATACTGCATAGTTCTTAAAAAAAAAAAATAAGGCAGCAGTATTTACACATAATTTAGAATGATCTCCAAGAATTTATTATTCAGTATGGGCTAGTATACTTATTTTTTTTTTTTTACAGGCACAGCAGGAAGGCAAGTTAGTATATTTATTTAAAGCAAAATGTAGGAGTATGTAAAAAATGTGTGTAAAGAAAAAAGGATCAACATTTATCCTTATAAATCCACAGAACTAGTAAGTTGGTGTCCCTGGGAAGGAAAACGGGGGCTTAGGGGATCTTTCACCGTATATCATTTTATGCTTTCAGAAAAAAATATTTTTTAACCACATGCTTGAACATTTCCTACATAAAAACAATCTAAAAGCCAGAACGAGCCTCCCTGGGTACATGGACATGGGGGTCGTGCTTTAGCTAAAGCACGTCGCTGCGAATGAACACAGCCGCACCTGGCAGGCCCCCTGGCCCCAGGCTGGTTTTCGGGGGTGCGGCCCCTGCTGTTCCTTCCCGCACAATCCTAGGGTTGACGGGGGCCCCCTGAGCTCTCGTCCTCTTTTGGCCCAACATAGTGGGCCAGGCTGGGAACGTGGCTTGTGACAAAGAACAAACATTTCCAGGTAATACTGTCAGCTCTATTGGTGTAAAACAGGTCCAGTCCCCATGTGGTTTTTTCTCACACTTTTTTCTATTGTACTCCTGGCTTCACATCTATTTTCAACAAAGTAAGGTAGAATAGTCTTTCAATAGGCTTTCTGAAAAATTAGAATCAGGGGCTGAGTTGAAATTAATGAAGTGGAGCTCTGTATGTACAAATATGGGAGGTCTACGAGATACAGTAAGTGATGGAAACGGTGTTTCCAAACCATCTGCTAGGAAGGTACATGCTCACACTTGCTGCTGTGAGCGCAGCACACCCCTGAAAGGTGCAGAAACCAGACGGGTCAGCTTCATCTGGGCAAAGTGCCTGGGGTGTCGGAGGCGAAGGGAACGTTTACTTTAACATTTTTGTGTGTTCGCATTTTTGTTTTAAAATACTGTTTTAGAGCAGTTTTATGTTCACAACAAAATTGAGAGGAAGCTACAGAGATCTCCCCTACCCCCTTCTGCCCCCGCCCCATGCACAGGGATGTTTGGATTTTTAAAAAACGATGTACATGTTATTACATCTATTAAAAAATTAATTACAAAGGTTGAATCATGATAAAAAAAAGAAATAAAAGAATAAATTACTTTGTAATTGATTTGTTGAGACTGTGAAATTATTTTCCCTTCATTTTCCCAGTTGGCTCTGTGTTACCTGTGAGTCTTTACAGAACAGAATTTCAGAACAGTGCTTTTAGCAAACTAGCAACTATGCGGGGGGTAGGAGGATGGAAGTTTTTTCTTTTTTGGTTTTTGTTGTTGTGGTTCTTACTTTGTTTTACACCTTTCATCCATGCTACCTGGATTTGGTGGTAGAAGTCAAACGATAACACCTAATATTTACCACACAGTTTTTATGGGTCTGGGTCTCAGTTCTTTCCATATACTAACTTATTTCATCTCACAGCAACCATGGATGTAGAAGTCAGCATCCCTGTTTTAACCAAGGGAAACACTGAGGCACAGGGAGGTTAAATGACTGGCCAAGGGCACACACCAGAGAGGAAGAGTAAGGATTCCCACCCAGGCCCCTGGCTGCAAAGCCCAAGCCTTAACCACCGCCCAGCATGGCCGCCAGGAGGAGGAATGGCTTACAGACGCTGCCCACGTGGTCCCCTGCAGACTCAAGAACTAGCATAACTAGCTCAAGGCTACAGATATCCATCAACTCATTACAGAAATGGGTACCTGCTTATGCAAGAGCTAGCTTGATCAGCAGTCTGCAGAAAACCTTACAGTTTTGAGCTAGTTTTCCTACTTCTTTATAACAAATGGCTCTGAAAGGAATAGAAAGCTTACACTGAATCTCACCCATCTATATTGTTTAGAAACTATTAACTCAGAAAGTTCCCTATGGCTGGAAGATGTATGATTTCACTGTTTAGTCATCAGAATGAACACATGTGCACAATATAAATACTGTAAGTTATCACCAACGGGATCTCTGTTACTCTCGGCAAAAAAGCTCTCTCCCAAGAACTCACAACTAGGACTAGCAGGTTTGTGGCCTAATTTCATGAGACCTGCATGATCTGAAAAATGTCAAGTGAAGCCTTAAAGATTCTAGGCTGGTACTGCCCTAGCCTACCAGCAGAGGCAAACTCTCATCTCTGGAGGAACTTGACGTCAGTCTAGGCCACGGAGAATCCCTGTGGATAAAGATGCAAGGAAAATGGGCAGCTCTGTCAAAAACCACAAAACAGGCTGGGCAGGGAAGATCACGCCTATAATCCCAGTACTTTGGGAGGCTGAGGCAGGGGGATCACTGGAGTCTAGGAGTTCGAGATCAACCTGGGCAACACAGTGACACTCCTCTACAAAAAAAAAAAAAAAATTATCGGGGCCTGGGCATGGTGGCACATGGCTGCAGTCCCAGCTACTCAGGAGGCTGAGGTGGGAGGATCGCTTGAGCCCAGGACTTTGAAGTTGCAGTGAGCTATGATGGCACCACTGCACTCTAGCCTGGGCGACAGAGTGAGACTCTGCCTCTTTAGAAAAAAAAAAAAGCACACACACACAGTGCAATTCTCTTTCTATGAAGTTCTGAAAGTTCAAAAATCGCCAAAATTTAACAATGCTTCGTTTAGGGATGCACACACAATACAGAAAAGCAAGGAAATGATTAATCTCAGATTCAAGATAATAGTTAACTCTGGAAGGAGGGAGATGAGTATGTAACTGGGAGGTACACACAGGGGGTCCTAAGATACCAGCAATATTCTACTTCTTAACCCGCCTGATGGGTACGTGGGTGTTTTATGTGTTCTTTAGCATTAAGATACTTCACCAAACACTAAAAATACAGTCAAATGCCACACAAAGACTTTTCATTCAACAATGAACTGCTGCATACGATGGTGGTCCTGTAAGAGAATACCGTATTTTTCCTGTAGTTTTTCTGTATTTAGTTATGTTTAGATACACAAACACTCACCATTGTGCTCCAGTTGCCTACAGTATTCCGTACAGTAACGTGCTGTACAGAGCTGTGGCCTGGGAGCAACAGGCTATGCCGCCTAGCCTGGGTGTGTGCAGGCCACACCATCTGCATTTGTAAGTGCGCTCTGTGACGTTTGCGCAGTGATGTAGCTGCCTAATGACGCATTCTTCAGAACGTATCCCTGTCATTAAGTGACACGTGACTGTATATAGTATATAAAATACATAACACGTAAAATGACAGTATACCTTATATATACACATATATTGAAATACAATTAAATTATATATGAACACGCACCAAACCAAGAAACAAAAAAGTGGCACTGGAACCCCCTCAATGAAACCCTGTTCTCCTAAAGGATATTTTGTTTAAATCTACAGAATGCTTTCCTGATCTATTGTGTCTGTTTCTGCTAAGAAATAAAAACCAGCCAAATAACTCTGAAAGCGGTTACTTGTTCGACTTTCTACCCGGAGAACACTTGAATTTCTTAGCTGTGTGGATTTCAGACAAGGCATCACAGGCTGGGAAGGCTCTCCTCGCAGGCTGTACTGACACCTTACCAACACCAGTCTACACACACAGGCCTGTCCGTAGCAGCCAATATTTCTCTTAGAGCAGTGGTTTCAATCCTTGGTGGCTGGTGGGGGACTAGCAGCCCCCAGCTTCTGCTTCTAACAGAGCTGCTCTGATTTTATTCGTTTTACACAGGAGGCCTTTGGTATGATTTTGTTTGAAGGGTTCCACCTATCAAGAAATTTCGAACAGCATTGTCTTCGAGGAATTCTAGCTTTCTGGAGTTGGGAAGAGAATGCAGATCACCTTTCTCAACACGTTCATTCTACAAATGCAAAGAAACAGAGGTTGAGGTTTTGAATTAAAAGCAAGATTATGGATTTTTAAAATAACCTTATAAAAACATACCATTTGTGGTGACCAAGCTGCACACTCAGTAAGCAATGTGCACTGCAGCGAATCTTAGGATTGCCCGGTTTCTCTCCTGTCTTTACCTTAGCCCATCCTCATCGTCATCAGACACACCCAACGGCCCTAGAACAGCAAGAGGAACACGGGGCAGATCTGAAACCAATCTAAGCCAAGCTGATGAGCTAAATCCAGCCAACCAACCCCCACCCTGATCCACGCTGAATGCGTGCATCTGATCACTTACACTGTACAGCCTCCTGACTGGGGGATTGTTCTAGTCTATGATCTGCCAACTCCGGCTCTCTCTTAATCTGAAGGGTAAGTACTAACCAGACAAGGAAGATATACGGTGTTCGTGGGCGGGTAATCAAAGCTTGGAAAGCAGCAATTTCACTTTGGTAATAATAGGTAATCTGGCTCCTCTCGAAGCTCACGGAGCTGGTGCACGGGCACATTCTGGCAGTTGGCAAGTTAACTTCCGCCACCCTCAGCAAGAACGTCCCTTTATCCCACCCGATCTCTCTGCCACACCTTCCTTAACTTGCCAAGGAAAGGTGAAGCCGCCAGTCTGTCCAAAAACATAACAACTGGTTTACTGTTCTCTCGTTCATCAGCCCTGAACAACTGGTGTGTGGGCTGGTCCTCTCAGGGAGACTCGGTATGTGATACACTGTGCTAACTGGATGGCTGGAAGAAAAAAGCAACGTGCATTTTTAAATGGCATTTTAGAATTTCTCCTAGAGTTGCACCAAATGTGCACCTTGGCTGAATGAGTATTAAAATCAGTGTTTGGTCACAGCTAAACGTCACTGTCAGAGAACTGGTTGTTTGGGACACAAGGATGAATTTGAAATTCTGTCAAAAAAACTTAAGTGCTATCATTCAATTCTAAAAATCGTCAGAATTTGGCTGGGCTTGGTGGCTCATGCCTGTAATCCCAGCACTTTGGGAGGCTAAGGCAGGAGGACTGCTTTGGGCCAGGAATTCAAGACCAGCCTGGGCAACAAAGCAAAATCCTATCTCTACAAAAATAAAATGAAAGAATTAGCCGGGTAGGGTGCACCTGCTTGTAGTCCCAGCTACTCGGGAGGCTGAGGCAGGAGGATCGCTTGAGCCCAGGAGTTGGAGGATGCAGTGAGCTATGATGACGCCACTGCACTCCAGCCTGAGGCACAGAGTGGGGACTCTGACTCAAAAAAAGAAAAAAAAATTTTTTTCAAAGTTTGATGTTGGGCTGACATGATACTTTGTTGCTCCTGTGTTACTTGTACACTTGCAATATTAAACAGACGCTACGTTTTTACCTAAGGCTGGTAGAAGAGCAAGCTGCCTTTTGGCTGGCCCCTGCCACCAAATTGGGTGTTCTATTCCATCCCAATAGCAAGGTAATGACTTACATCTTCCTCCTCAATTCCTGGAGTTAAAAACATCTGGTTGATGCCAATGATTTAATTTTACACAATCCCTCAACCTCAAGCTTTGGGCAGTGCTTCATGCTTTCTGAATATTTTCCGAAGCACCTAAAAGATGGTTGCCACATTGATTCTATTCCAGTGTTTTGCATGCCCTGTATTTTTAAATTCTTACACACTTTTGTTACCGCAAGAGTATAAAGTGAACTTATCTATTTCCCTAATTACTGCAAATTTAGTTTTGACTTTTTGATTACAAAATTTATATGGTTACCTGAGATGATTATTTAATCCTACATTTATACTTCAGGTAACTGACAAAATTCACATATACATAATTCTCACAACTAAAAAGCTTACCTGTGTTATTTGGATCATTTGTAATAAATCCAAACGCCGAGCCTGTTGGAGTTACCAAAGCAGCCGTGATCAGAGGGAATGAAGTCAACTCTGACCAGTTATTACTACGCACCGATTCAGGGAGGCGTTACTGCCAGGACTCGCTCTACTTCGATCTTAGGCTGAGGATGCTGGTGCTGACGTCTGTCTCCACTTTCACTCTTCTGAAGCTCACACACAAGTCCGCAAGGATGAATGAAAACTGACCTGTGCTTGGACCAGTTTTCCTAATGTAATTTTAAGTTCCTTTGTGTTGCCATTGGTTTAGATCTTAGGAATATTCTTTGGTGTCTCATTAAATATTCAGTAGCTTACTGAATATTTCTTATGTATAAGGTAAGTTGTAGACAGCTTTGCTGGGTTAATCCTCATAATCCTATCAGGTTAGTATTCCAGTTATCTCTCCTTTACAGGTGAGGAAACCAAAGCCTGGGGCAGAGGCTGTCGTATTCTAGTTTAGGCTGATGTGCGTATCAGATGTGCAGAACTGAAAAAACTTTTTCATCAAAACCATCCCTGCAGATTCGAGCTAGACGATCTGTAAGGTTGAACGAGCTTTGGGTCTTTCTCTCAAGATGGGAAAATGGGCACATAGCACTTGAAACCTATTTTAACCTCCTTTTTGGAAGGCACTCTTCAATGTCTTCCACATACCAAACATCAACAAAACATTCCTTCTCTGTCCCCTCTACTACTATATTTATGTGATACTTGGATTATGAGACCCTTGTCTCTGTTGGTCCGTTTCACGTCACAGCCTCCAACTGCCAAAACCAACCTACCATTGCTCACGCAGCACTTCCCTGCGACGGCTCGATAGTTCCTTGGGTACCATGACGCTCGCCTTGCCTTAGCTTGGTAGCTTATCTTGTACCTTCGCCCCTCAGCAACCGGAATTCCCTTTCAAACTCCCAGGATGGTCCCACACTGGGAAGCAGGTGATTTATCTTCTTTTCCATCAGTCTAAACGCGGTGCCTTCTTCGTGGTTCAGCACTTGATCGTTGTTCCTAGTCCCCGCGTTCAACATTCTATTTATGTGTGTGATACCTGAGAACTCTCTAGCCTTAAATCAAGGTGCTTCAAGAACAAGGACATTATGTTAGCATCTGCGCTGACCACTACGTTAGATGTGGGCAGACCTTGTCTGTGTACCAAATCAGTGATTTCAACAGATGGGTTTCAGCTGTATCCTACAGGCTATTTAGCTACGTAAGCATGGCCATCACCTGTCTTTCTGTATGGTTTTGCATTGGTGCTGTCACCTTGAAATCAGGAATACTTTTTTTTTTTAAAAAAAAAAGACTTGAAACTAGAATTTAAAATACCACACTAATATTTGCCAACTGTTTCCTAGTTATTTCTTTTGCATTTGTTGAAAATATCTATAGTGGTGTTCTGTATGCAGTAAGTGCTCACAGATACTTAGCTATCTGTGGCTCAGTGCCAGGTCGTAAGACTACAAACACTTTGAACTCAGCCAACTGAGATGTTCAAAGACATGAAACAACTGGGGCTTACTGTAAGGCAAAAAAACAGTGAACAATTATTGAATACCATTATGAGTCAAGCATTCTTCTAAGCATATTACATTATTTCACTCCAGATTCAGCACACGAGGCAGCTACTGTATGTTTATATAGTGAGGGACACTTTGGCTCAGCACTCAAGTCACTCACTCAGATCACACAGCTAGGAGACGAGCCAGGACTTGGACCAAGTGTAACCACTAGGTTATAAAGGCACACACCTCAAATTCTGTTGTCACATACTGAATTGAAATTATTTCTCTCCTAAGAATGTCATGTCCTAAAACCAAAGACTGATTTTGTTCTCTCCTTAACCTACACCATGTGCCTATGTTTCTTAAAATAATTTTAAGCTAGATACTGCACTCCAGTGATGGTATAAACTAAGTGGCCCAATTTCACAACTTTACAGTCTTCTGAAATCCTAGAAGTGACAATTCATAACGTTCAAGTGACAATTCATAATGTTCAGGATGTACACTAAAAATGTGTGGAACTTTCCTTTCACACAATCAATTTTTGCTTATATTTTTCTTCCTATAGTCAAAGAGGTCCAGGAAAATATTACGTAAAACTGCACAAGTTTGGATTTGTCAAAGAATGTGGAGCGGCAAGGTCATGAGGTCCAATCTCCCTGACAGTGGACCAGAGGCCTCAGGACAGAGCCTGTTGGTAGACGGGAAGTTGGACCCCTTGCTCTTGTCCTCCAAACAGTTCCTCACCAGGAGGTTCCCTGCCACCGCCCTAAGGGGAAACCCGTTTGTAATAGGAAAAAAACGCTTTTCAAAGTACCCATTTCTAGAATACTTCTGGGAAATTAATATGCATTCAACATACTTGTAACAAAACATGAGACAACACTGTTCATATGAATTAGGGAAGGGGGAAGAGATCAAAGAACTTCATGAAAATGCAGGTGGCTCAATCAGAATAATAAAGCAAGTCACTTGTGAATTTACTCCCAAGTTCAAGTGAACCTAGACAGTAAGAAAATTATGGATATAGATTAAGTCCCATCTCCCCAAATAGTAGAGAAACATAGTTCAATCTCATCACTCTATTACTGACATTTAGTTATATCCAGGTTAGAACTCAAAGAACATGAGCATCTATATTAAAATCCATCTTTGGAAAACAGACTATCTGAAGGAAGACAAATCCAAAATGAAACTGTGTAGTTTCCAGAGCAATTTATTCATTAAAATCTACTCAATATGCCATCAACAGTTCTCCTGTGTGTATTGTGCTGATAAATAGACACCGAGAGGATTTAACAAGTACGTCATTTAATAAGTCTGAATGCATTTTCACCACATGGCATTGTACACGGTCATCTGTTGACACAGATTTCTTTTTAACAGATCTAAGTTTAAAAAAATCATAGATAGTTGTGAGTTCTGTATAAATCGGTGGATAGTAAGTTAGTTCCTTTGTTTTGACTTATAAGCCTCAACTTCACCGCAGAATAAAGAATGTAGGCCAAAGAAAGCATAATCGGTCACTCGTATAGAACAGTATTGTTTCTATAATTTGAAGCTTTCTGAATTGACGAGTTCAGGCCTGATGTAAATGTAAAAAGATTACTTAATGAATAGACTATATGGAAATTGTACAAAATGATATTAACTTTAATCATTCATAGCTTAAACAGCACTATATTACTAACTGCTATTCAAAATCAAAACCTGTTTTTGAATCCCCAAGAAGGCGGCATGTGTACACAACCACGCCACCTTGTACTTAGGGGGTGTCAACACATATTTCAACAGAAACTTTGGCTTTAGGAAAGAGTCACAAACATTTAAAAGAATGGCTTTAATCGTCATTTTAAGTATACGGGAGGGGAAAAGTGTGCTTTAATTAAATATACATCATACCAGTGATGCTGGCAAGGTTGAAAGTTATTCCTAATGTTGATAGCTATAAAATCTAGTTTGTACATGACAAGACAATGAAAGGAAAAAGCAATCCCTTTGCAACAAGATTTTAAAATAAAAACTGTTCACAGTGGTTTGTATCAACAGTATGCATTTTATGACAAGAACATGTACAGATTCAGAGCACCCTAGGGCTCTCTTTACATCCTACAGAAAATGAGCATTTACATTATTATGGGTTGTACTGAATTAAAAAAAGATCAATTGTACACTTACCCCTTAGACAGAATAAACTGTTTTGGGATGTACAGCTATAACACCATCATTAAAATTGTTTGCAAAAGGAACAGGGAATTAAAAAACAAAACACTTTTTTTTTTTTGGAGTGGAGAGTCTTTCATTTGCTGTTATAACCAGCAAATGCCATTCACAAAATCAAAAATGGAAGGAAGGGCCCCCACAAACACAGATCTATCTGAGCAAGCTGACCAGTACACATTACAGTCTTAAAAATGAAGGCTATATACTCTATGTTACAAGTCCCAACTAGGCAGTGTCAAAATGACATCTATTTCTTTGCTTGCTTTGTGATCATACCCCTTGGAGGTGTTACAGGTCTCGTGGCATTCGGCTTCTTTTTCTCTGCAGGCTTTAAAATCTGAAGATTCAAAAGACAGTGCATTTTAGGAAATAAACTCCACCCAAAATCTTAAGAGTCCTTAAATCTCATTCAAATCTCTTGTTCAGAAATGTTTTTGACTATTTAAGACTGCCTCAAACAACTGTGACAGCCCCACTAGCATATTATCACAAACCAAGCTGACATTTAAGTATCTGGCAATCAATGCTATGATGAACAGACAACATTTATGATCAGGACAAATTATTTTTCCTCTGAGTAAAATGACAATTTTCTGAAGTCTATACCTGGTAGTATTTTCTGACATAAAGGGGGGAAAGTTCTTTAGAAGTGTCTCAAACCCCTAGGGGATCCTTGTACAATCTCTGGGAGCTGCAAGTTCTCCCTGATAACTGATAAAAGAATTGTTTTAATTCATTCAACTGACGACGACCACATGATTTCGATAGCTGCATTTATGTTTATGATTGGGCTGGCTTGAAGTTTCACAGTTTATCATAATAAGCAAACGATAAAAAGATTGAGGCAGGCTCTGTGTAAATAATGCTTTTGTGCTGAGTGAAGGCCAAATGATGTCATGGTACATCAACAAATGTTTTGTGGAAATTAGACTAGAGAAAAGAGCAGAACTAAGTAACAACATAGCACTGCGGTCCCCAACCCCGGGGCTGCAGAGCTCCACAGCTGTCATGCCCCGCCCCCTTTCCTTGGAAAAACTGTCTTCCATGAAACTGGTCCTTGGGACCAAAAAGGTTAAAGACCACGGACATAGCACACCTGGCGGGTGGCAGTTAGTGCTATTTTCCCATCCAAGTGGTGATTTAATCTTACCCAAACATTACATTAACATTATGGTTTTAGATTTATAGTAAAAGAGCCACTAGCAGCATAAAAAGCCAATATATTACTTTGTTTTTACCTATCTCAGTAATGCAAAAACAGTTAAGTTCAACACTGGAAGACAGGTCCCATGATAATTTTACTCCTTTAAGAGGGATCCACACATTATTCAACTTGAACAAACACCGGTTATGGGAACATAAAAATTTAGCCTACTCAACATAATCAGTAAATAGAAAGTAGCAATTTTTTTTTTTGAGACAGAGTCTTACACTGTTGCCCAGGCTAGAATGCCACGGTGTCAGCCTAGCTCACAGCAACCTCAAACTCCTGGGCTCAAGTGATCCTCCTGTCTCAGCCTCCCGAGTTGCTGGGACCACAGGGGCACACCACCATGCCTGCCTCGCTAATTTTTTCTATTTTCAGTAGAGATGGGGCCTTGCTCTTGCTCAGGCTCGTCTTGAACTCCTGAGCTTAAGCTATCCTCCCGCCTCGGCCTCACAGAGTGCTAGGATTACAGGCGTGAGCCCCCGTGACTGGCCTGCAATTTCTTTTTTCAATCAGCAAAATCCACATATAATAAAAGGAAATAACATTGGAAGCATGCTCTACCTGAAAAGAACACATTAGTGTTTCATCCACACTCATCATGGCACCTGCATTGTCAAACTCTCCACAGTAATTGGGTGCAGAAAACAGAGTGACCAACTGTCTCTTTGCAAAAAATTCATATCCATCTTCAACCACCTTGAAGAGAAAATTTTTTCAGGGTAAGTGGGCGCAAACTTTAGGTGAGTAAAACCACTCTTCAATTTCCTGCTGAGCCTGCTATCCTGTAGGTTGTTTCCAAAGACACTTTGTATAAATAAGCAATACCTACCCACCAAAATCAACAAGGAGAATCTGTGCTCACACACATGCTCTTAAGTGTACATGTAAAATTCAAAATCAATACCTGATGGGCTCTACAAATAAGATCCAAATCATGCTTATGGAGAAATTTTGCAACCACTTCTGCACCAAATGTGAAGGACACTCCTCTGTCATTTTCACCCCAGCCTAAGACATCTTTATCGGGGTCAGACCACAAAAGATCACAAAGAAGACCTTGATCTGGTACATCAGTTGGTCGCATAATTCGCCGAATCTGCTCCATAGATTGAAGATCTGGTGATAAACCTATTAAATGAGAAAAAAAATGAAGAATTAACTTTTAAAAGGATGTTATCACTTTAACAGTTCCATTTGTCTTACAGAGACTCAATGACTGACATGAAAGCTTAAATTAAATCTATGGCTATGTTTTGTTTACTTAGTTTTGGTTTAAAAAAACAAAATAAAACACAATACAGAACCCTGTATATTAAAATCCAGTCATTTTAAAAACTATTCCTTTGCATGTCTCCCCAGCTGACAGGACTAATGAGCAAAGCACATACTAGATGTCATTACTGAACATTTGCAATGACAAGGCACAGAAGAGGCAGATGCTCAGGTGTGAGGTGGCTCTCTAGGAAACCTGTGCTGTCCACAGACCATCGAGTCTATCAGACCAGCTCAGATGTAGTCTAATTATTGTCATCTGAGCTGAAAACTCTACCAAAACCTATGTAAGTATAGGAGGGCAGAGACAGGCTCTTCGATGGCTGCCCACACACGAAAAGAAATCCTCTTTGCAATTACTATTTTAATTACATTATACAAAGCATAATCTCTGAGTAAAGCAAAATAACTTAAGATCCAAGTCAGAAAAGGTTCTGACAAGGTCAAAAACAGATCAAGGAAAAATCTGTTCACATCTTCAGTGTTCTAGAGGATCTACGGCACAGCAAATTAACTGCTATTCACTTTATAGTTAAAAATACTTTCTGTTCTATTTTCAAATCAAACTGTTAGAGTCCAGAATTCCCTGTAACAAATCAAATGCTTGCATCAGACTTCTGTCCAAATGATCCTGGCTGTGTCAGTGAACCGTGATGTAACACATCAACAAAGGAGTTTCCTGACAGAAGTCAACACCCAATGATAACTCATAAATGTCAAAGTGTTCAGTTTTTAGAAGGAATCAAAAGCTATTTGGAACAAAAATCAGCCCACATACCTCCATGACAGCAGAATATCTTCTCATCCACGATGGCTGCTATCGGTAAACAGTTAAAACAGTCTGTGAAAGTTTTCCATAGTTTAATGTTGTATCTTCTTTTACCTGTGAAAATTTTAGGACAGTTAAAAAGAGATTATTGTTCTATAGGTTGACTCTCTCAGGATAATTTCCTCCAAAGCAAAGTTCTGATTACCTTTTAAAATAAATGAAACTATGCCTTCATTAAGACTCTGTTGGAGGGGGTTGAGAATTGGATATACAAGACACCTGGAGATGTCTGATCCATAAGCAATGATTTATATTTTCACACGAAGTATTTTAAAATTCCACAGAAGTATAAAATTAGAATTCCAGATATGATAATGACTAAGGACTACCATCAAATTCCACCAGTTATTTGGTAGCACCAACTCTGTTTGAAATCTAGTCTGTTTTGTCCAATCTCAACCTACAGACAGCTCCTGTTTCTAAAGGTAATTATGAACAACTCACACACGAGCAATTACCACCTGCCTTCTCAGAGTTAACACCCTTCCCATCTTCCCCCTCAATAACCTACTGATAGCGGATAACTCCCAACCCCTAAATGCTCTAGCAGGAGGCACAATGATTACAGGGGAATACAGATTGCTTCTTGCAGGCACCACAGGGTATCCGCACAAACTCTAAATGCTTCCCACAGGACTGACGTTACGGTGCAGTCATGCTCCCTCACCAGCACGTGCTCCATGCTTTCTGGAGTCAGTACGGCTGACACAAGCATGCCTTTGAGCACTGTTTCTACATGAAAATTATGTTTCCAGTCATAAACCTACTCACAAACCTTGGAAGAACCAATCTGTCTGAACTGATCTAAGGACTGCCCCCTGGACAGCCCAGTTGTTCAGGTGCCTTTGTCTCCTGTACCTTACCACACACTAGTGTACAATCTTTATTCCTAAACCAAGAGTTTGTCCTTAGTCTTTTTCTTTCTTATCCTAGGGACTAGAGGGACGTGTAAAGGCTTAAACCTGGACCTCTCCTTTGAGTTATTAATAGAACCACACCTTCCACCCCCTAGTGCAAATCAAGCAGGGTAAAGGTTTAGCACAGGATTAGAAATGTAATGCAAATCCAGCAAACATCTGACTTCTCCCTCAGCAGAAGAGAGCTATTTTTTTTCTCCTAATAGTTTCTGGTTTCTCAATGACTAGGTCTAACTCTGACCATGGTTCAATCTGTTTCACATTTCTTTGGAGGCCACTAATTATTCCCTCTGTCCCATATATTATTTCACTGGAGGATTCTGGAAGCTTAATAAATTCCTCCCTAAAAAAGGCTGAAGGGGAACCTGCACACAACCACCACCTCCAATTTCCAATGTAAATAATAATAACAGTACAGCTTAAGTATCCCTAATCCGAAATTCTCCAAAATTTGAAACTTTCTGAGTGCTGACAGGATGCTCAAGGAAATGCTCATTGGAGCATTTTGGATTTCAGATTAAGGATGCTCGACCAGTAATATGATGCAAATATTCCAAAAATCAACAGGGGCTATGCTGTCTTAATCCTCATTTATGAAGTGATTTCATTCTGTCTTCATCCCCCCACCCCGCCTCCGCCCCAGACAGGGTCTCTCGCCCTGTTGCCAGGGCTACAGTGCAGTGGTGTGCTCATAGCTCACTGCAGCCTCAAACTCCTGGGCTTAAGTGATCTTCCTGGCTCAGTCTCTCAAGTAGCTGGGACTACAGGCTCGTAGCGCCAAACCTGGCTAATTTTTTGTAGAGATGAGATCTCACTATGGTGCCCAGCTGGTCTGAAAACTCCTAGGCTCAACCAATCCTAACATCTTGGCCTCCCAAAGTGCTGGGATCATAGGTATGAGCCCCTGCGCCTGGCCCTGTCTCCGCTTTCTACTGAAGGCTGTCTCTGAGCAAACCGTCCAGTGGCTTCCTTGGAGACTTTTCCTTTCCTACATGCTGCATTTGCCATTACTAATCCTGTTCCTTTCTCAAGTCAGCTTCACTCCTTGACTCTTAGTCACGTAACATACGCCAGTTTCTCTTGCTGATTCCTTTGCTGTCTTTGTTGGTTCCTCCATCAAAAAACAGTTTTTTTCCTCCTGTTGCCTCGTGGCATCTTAACCAAGTACAGGGCCACTGCTTTCTCTTCTCTATTTCCTCCCTAAGGCCACTTCAAACCCTAGGAACAGCTGGCTCCTGCAAGGTTTAGCCTGGGTAATCACCTAGGTCCCTTCAAGCTTTCAAATCCTAGGAGTCTGAGCCAGAACCTGTAATGCAGTTTCATATACTACACATCAGACAGCTCTGCTGTCAGCAAAGGATCAAACATGCGTGTTTTACCCAACAACATACCCCTGTCTTTCCAGCATCACATTCATAAAGTTACAAAAAAAAAAAAAAAAAAAAGAGATGGTAGCATAGTACTTATTATACTTGGGAAATAAGCAGTGGTTTTAAAATTGTTGTATGAAAACCTACATTTGAATTAAACTTTTCATTTTAATAAAACTATCCATTTTTTTAAAAGAATGTCCGCAAGCTGTTAACTGAAAGCTACCTATGTCAAGGGCACTTTTATGCCCACAAGTAGACTGAATGGTGAGTTATACCTTCCTGATAAGAGAGGGGAAGCTTGAGCACAATGTCTATAAATGTGCCTCGATGACCAAACAGAAGTCAAAATTAGTGTCAACCAACACTGACCTTTCTAAATCATTTTTAAAGGCCTCTGCATTAAATAGAAACTGAAACTGATGTAGCCAATATTGTTACATTAGGATGTCACACAAGAGCAGTGGGATTTGAACCTCATCAATGAAAACATGGAAGTACTTGCTGAGCTAACAGCTATGTAAAAGGAAACCTTCCTTAACCCAAAAGTAACATCTGTAACAAATACCCAAAATACAATGTTACAAAAGTCCCTGCCTCCGGTACCTAAGGAGTAGTAACTGCTTTACTAGTACTTCTTATGGCACAAACGCAGTTGTCCCAGTCAATCCAGAACCCACCAGATTTCTCTCCCTGATAACCCCTCCCCCACCATCTTCTCCGGAGCTGGGATCTCAAGGCCATAGACCAAGCAAACATTCAGTTGTGGAAAAGGTGGGGGTAGAAGGGCTAAGTCTATGACTATGCAACCATTCTAGGACCACTTCTAACAAATGAGCCAGCTCAACACACCCATGTGAAATTGAGAGGGAAAAACATCACACTGAGACTGCAGGTTACAGCTGAAGGCTAGGGGAGGGCCACAGTAACAATCTTTGCCCACCTCATCATAAATATTAGCAAGTGTTGAGTATCTGAAATTTCTTAACCACCCCTCCACTCTGAACCTGAACCCTCTCCTAGCAAAAATGATGAGCACAAAAGAGGGTGGAGACAAGTATTCAAAACTTTTTGACATTTTATGGTTACTTAAAACAGTAAGAAGAAACCCTCTACCAAACTGATTTTCAATGCTTTAAGAATTTTGTTTCCTTCAACAATCAACTCAAAGTTCACCTTCAACTAAACAATTCAAAATGGGTCACAAAATGTGTAAAATATTGCAAAAATATAAATTACATATTTTTTTAACGTTTTGTTTTCTCTGTTCAGCATATTTTAGGAAAGTAACTGCCATTTTCCCTGGGTGCAGATGTGCCAGAAGGAGAAAAACTACAATAATTTCAAAAACTATTTATACATTGCAAGATTCCATTTATATGAAATGTCTAGAAAAGGCAAAACTATAAACACAGAAAGTAGATCAGTGGTTGCCTGAGGGCTGTGGTGGTAGTTACGCAAGTCTATAAATTTACTACAAATCCACTGAATTGTATACTTTAAACGGATGAATTTTATGGAATGAAATTATATCTTAATAAAGTTGTTAAAAACAAAACTAGCTATGTGGACAGGTTCTCAGAGTTGTACTAAGAATTAAGTTATCTGCAAATACTCAGACTATTTCAAAGAACCCACTTCTGAGATCACTACTACTTCCTAATCTGACCATGATAAAAGAATCTAGAACATTCATTATGTAATATTACAGGGGCAGCATTATTTTTCCACCCAAGAAAGAAAAAACTAAAATCAAACTAATGAAATAGCAAACATGAGAGATAACACATTACCTAAGCTCTCACAAATGCTAACAACAGAAGTATGTGATGGTTCAGCTGATGACAAAAGTGTCTTAATTTAAATAACTCTTCCTTACATGTAGAAAGTACTTACATTCATCATAAAATCCATAAATTCTATTGATGCTGGCACATTCATGGTTCCCTCTGAGCAGAAAAAAATTCTCAGGGTATTTGATTTTATAGGCCAGTAAGAGGCAGATAGTCTCCAGTGACTGCTTTCCCCTGTCCACATAGTCCCCAAGAAACAGGTAGTTGCTTTCTGGCGGGAAACCTCCATACTCAAAAAGTCGAAGCAAATCATAGTATTGCCCGTGGATATCACCTAGAAGCAAGAGTTTTTTGTTACACAGTGCTTCCATACTTAGAGCTTAAGCCACTAACAAAGCGCTGGGAAGACATTCTTTAAATACTCACTGCACAATGGCACTGACCTCTAGTAATGAGTTTAATTTGACAGCCAACACTATGTAATTTGTGATCTTGCATCATATTTAGTTCAGT
The DNA here is from genome assembly GCA_004363605.1 of Indri indri. Lineage (NCBI taxonomy): Eukaryota > Metazoa > Chordata > Mammalia > Primates > Indriidae > Indri > Indri indri. Next base: position 44,098 of record RJWJ010000456.1, on the reverse strand, counting down.
TGAGCCTAATAAAAATTTTAAGTGTGTGTATGTCCAGAACCTCACACAAAATTCAACTGATTAAGAATTTATTTTGTGGAAAGGAGTGTTATGTGTAGGCATGCCTCTTGCCAAGTAACCTGGTTTTCCTTCCAGGGTGGCTGATCAGTATCGGATCTCTGACAGCCCCGTCTCTGGGTACCGTGTCAGCGGAACTGCCGTACTCGCAGTGAGCTCGGCTCCATTGAAACAAAAGCAGACACTCTACACCCATCAATGCATTCAGCTTCCGATCTCTCCCTGCCAGATAATGCCCAAGAGCATTTTACTTTAAAAAAAAAATGCACACAAAGTTTTAGGAGTGTAGTCAAGTATGCCAGAAGAATATATCATTACTCAAATGAATATAGGTTTTATATTATATTGAGTTAAAACACAGATTTCTGCTTCTATTATATAAAAAACAGAACCATAAACCAGCATCAAGGAAGTTCTGTTTTTAGAAATAACCAGTGTTGCTTTAAGCTTAAATACAATCCTATGTATTCAGTAGCTCAGACCTTATCTTAGCTCGCTCTCCATTCTCTGTCTCATTTTTTCCTCTGCAATGTTTATATGCCTTCAGTGAAATAATTTAAAAACTGAAGTACATTTAAGTAAACTAAGTCCATGGAAGGTATTTATTCTAAAGCCAGTATTTAACTTAATTTTAAGTAATTCCAGGTTATTCATAAATAGGAAATGATTCCACTAGCTAATACAAGTTTATCAACATATCCTCGACTTGGTTAATCAGTCACGTTGTAACCAAAGATAATTTAGTGTGCCCAAAACTTACCACATATTTTGAGTGGTGCTTCAAGTTCTAGTAGGATAGGCTGACTGAGAAAGATCTCACGAGACTTCAAGCACAGTCCTCTGATTTCATTCTCTTGTAGCTGGACATTCTTACCAGGCTTGGACCCTCTCACTGCAGGAAGGAAACAACCCCCGTTATTCCAACAGAGCCAAAATACAAATAATATCCAAGGTTTTAGACAAAGAGGGGACAAAAACATGGTTTAACTAGCTTTCTGACTGGCTTCATTTTCAGGACACTTATAAAGAATGTGGTTTTTTAATGCTGAATTAGAATCTAAAAATCTCAGGACAGGATTTCAGAGATTATTTAAGTTCATCTCCTATACCAAGTAAGACTTCTTCATAGTATCCAGAGCAAGGGGCCATCCTGCCTGCCACCTCAGTGCTGTTAGGAAGTCTTCCTTTCACTACCCAGCTCCCCAAGGAAGACAGCTCTCGGCCTCAGTCCACACCCAAGCCACACAAAGTAGCGTCGTCACAACAGCCTACCCACCAGGACTTACTGCCTCTGGCCTTCTCTTCTCCAGCTTTATAAATGAGCATGTGCACAGCAGGAGACTTCAGAGAGTTTGTCCTGAGAACTGCTAGTTTTACACTGTGGTCTTAGGAACGCTCAGAACCCTCCCCCATGAGTGTTTTTTACAGGACCATGAGTATCTATCTCCTCAAGGGTCTCTGAGTTACCTATGCAAAGAGCATTTGTGCTCATAATCATGCTTGTACCGGGCAAAGGATGCCAGCATGTGCTCTAAGAAAGAGTATCCTAGTAATCTGAACAGATAAAAAGCAATGGGAGAAAGAAATCATTGCACAGCACGGGGCATTCTAATCTCCAAAGTGCTCACCTACAGAGCACTCAGAGTTCCAGACTCACTGTTGAAGAGGAAGACTTAGCAACATAACAATTCATTTATCAGCAGGTAGGTAGCAGAGGAAATGAAAAATTTTGTTTTGGTTCCAGTTGCAACAGATTAGACAATCATTAATACAGAGTAAATAGCACTGAATTGCTAAATGTACCTTAATCTTACAGTTACAAAGTGGCCATTCATGACACTGGCAACCCAGCAAAACTGCTAGCCGGCAGAGTCTGTGTTAAGTGTGGGACCCGATTATCCGTAACATGCCTGAGTCCAAGTCTTTACACTTGTTTTGAATAAAAGATCGATGAGATGCCATTCTCTGAATTCAGACTGAAGTAAAAACATAGGACCAGACTAAACATAGATCTTAAGGCTCCATCTTCCCACCATTACACCCCATATCAAGTGATTTAGTGTTAACAAGACTATGAAATCCATCAGATTACATAAATGTTGCTAATTTAAATTTTATTGGTTTTGGAGGCTTTGTTTGTATTCAAATTATAAAATTATTTGGCCTAATAACTAAATAAGAGCAAGAAGTTTACCTGGTTTGTATCTAGCCTGTTTATAAATACCTAAGTAACTATATTATACAGCAATAAAAATTACTTAAATAAAAAACTGATATATTTGCTGGGAGTCTTTTTTCATTAAAAGGGTTGTGTCTAAGACTGAGAAATATTGCCCTAGGTAAAGTCATCTTCAGCCTGAATGGCCACTGCAATTCTGAATTCTCTAAAGAAACAAGTTTTGAGCAGAAATGGAACTGTGTGTAAAGGGATATTTCTTTTTCAAAGAAAAATAATAAGAAAGATGATAAAAGACAAGGGACAAACTCTTAAAGCACATAATGAAATGAAAATTATAAGAGATAAGGCTGGACTGGGAGCCATCCAGGAGACCCAAGATTCTGGACTAGTTCTATACTTTGGGAAAATCACTTCACTACTTTGGCCCTGAAAACATATAACTGAACTAAAAGACTGGCAAAGTCTCTTTCTGATCAAAATGTTATAAAACAAGAAGCAATAAAAGGGAAAGCATAGTAATGATAACCTTTGATGGAAGATATGAAGCAGATGCATATGTAATACAACTCCAACTGAGCAATAAAAACTATTATTTTTCCAGAAGAACCACAATAATTTTCTTTTTCTCTCTAGACACCAATACACAGTAAAGAACTCAAGAAACACTCCCAGTGGCAAGTTGGTGGGATCCCTGCTTCACTGGCCAGAAAACCCCAATCATTAGTGATTTCACCACAAGTTAGCAAAAAACTTAGGAAGACTGCCCAGCAGGAAACTTTTATTTTTGGCTAGGAGGGAACTCCTAGAAGCTTCTGGTTTCAACGTGATTTTTTTTTTTTTTTCCCAGCAGAGTTCCACGCTTGTGAATGAGTAGTCCCTTCTAAGTCTTTCATGAGAATACTTCTGCAATAATTGTCTTACATACACCTGAATGGCAGGCTTACTTTATCATACGAACGCTAATGTATTAAATCAATGTTGCTAACATAAATCTTCTTGGCTTTGGAAGCTTCCTACTACCACCTTTAGACATAGTTTACGACAGATTAAATTCTCTCACTCTATTTCTGTTTGTCCTCTGAGTGGGGGCATTCAGAGATTAGTAAAAAGCAATACTACTAACAATTTAAAAATTATTCTGAATGTGAAGATTAAATGCATTTTTTCCAGAACAAATAAAAATTTATTTATATTGAAGAATGGTGCTCATCAAAAACATCAACAAACATGGTCTCGAAGCTTCTTAAATTGCCTACATTTAGCTCAAGGAAAAAAATTATAAAAATAGAAAACTGCCAAAACCATCTTCCATCAATTGGCATACAGCTGCTCATCCTTCAGGCCTCGCTCAGACACCGCTTCACCCTGGAAAAGCCTCTCTCATCTCTCTCCCCTCGCAAGCCTGCTCCATGCTTCCTGAAATGCCCCAATAATGTCCTCGCCCCACCACACCCTGTACTTCGAATTACACTTGCCAGTTTGCTTTTGCCTGTTTATCTGGGCGCCTGGTACAATGCAAACCGAGGACTACAGAAGTCTGGCTCTGCAGTGCACACGAGCCATGGCCAAGTATACAGCAGGCACTCAAAATTTGTTGCATGAATGAAGTCTGGATAAATCTTTAAGTACTGTTGACTTGCGGCATTAGAATTAAATGCTCCTGATCACACTTTGGATTAATAAAAAAACCAGTTTCTGTGCTTTAAAATTACAAACCAATGGTGCCATTTTCCTACCAGGCTTTACTGGAATATTTTTCCAACTGTGAAAATTTAGGATTGTTCTCAAATTTCACATTGAAGATAACTGTCTAGCAGTTAGAAGATAAAAGATTTCAAAATGGGTTTTGACAGTTCAAGTGAATACTAGATATTTCTTAACAGTTGTCCTACCAGCCAACAGCATTAAAATCAACTTCACTATTTTTAATGTCTATCAAACAGAATTATTTATTTGTTGTAGCTAATATTTACTGAACACTTACCATCTGCCGGGCACTGTGCTAAGGGGGCTTTACATTGTCATTTAATCTTCCCAACAATCCTATGAAGTTAGGTGCTGTCACCTCCCATTCTACAGGACAGGAATTCAGGGACTTGGTCCAAGGTCACATAGCTTATAAGAAGAAGGACACCAGTTTCCAACTCTAGATCTAGTACTTCCACCATATCACCCTCCCACTTAAGAAATTTGTTCTACATTAAACTTTGAAACCAAAGGAGTTTTTAGCAGAATAAATTACCAAAACCCAAATATACAGTCATTGCTAAGAAAAATTCGATATGGAATATAAAATCATAACACATACTATGCACAGGAGGCATTAAATAAGAACTAAATTATGGGACCCTGTTAGACTATCAATACTTATTTACCATGCTTCACATATCCAACAACATCACTGCTAAACAGCTACAGTGAGCCAGACCTGTGTTAAATGCTAGGAATACCCTAACAACAGAATGGGCAAGAATCTTGTCCTTTTCCTCGTGAAGCTTACATCCTAGTGGAGGTAATGGAAAATTAAGACAAACCAGGTAATTGCAGATTGTTATTATATAAATGCTATGAGGAGAAAAACTATCCTTCCATAAAAATTATAAAACTAGAAGCCCACCTTAAGGATAATGTCTGTCTTCAAAACCATTAAAAAAAAAACGCCAAAGGCATGAATGTCTCCATTTTAGTGCTATTAGCTACAAAGAAAAATAAAAACAGTACAGTTCTGCTCAATAAACATCAGTCAATTCTTACCTTGAAGTTTAAAATTCTCATTGTGCTCTGTGCCCAATGGGAGAAACTTACACAAAAAAGAAACCCTAGATGGGAAATTCAAGGGTTGTCACCCTAGGATATCTTTTTAAGTAGCAGTTCAAATAGTTAATATAAAATTATTTCAGCCAGGCACAGTGGCTCCCATCTGTAATCCCAGTGCTTTGGGAGGCCAAGGCAGGAGGATTGCTTAAGGCCAGGAGTTCAGGATCAGCCCAGGTAACATAGTAAGACCCTGTCTCAAAAAAATAAAAATAAAAAACACCAAAAACCTAGCTGGGTGTGGTGGCATGCGCCTGTAGTACCAGCTATTTAGGAGGCTGAGGCAAGAGGATCACTTGAGCCCAGGAGTTTGAGGCTTCAGTGAGCTATGATTGTGCCACTGCACTCCAGCCTGAGTAACAGAGCAAGACTTTGTCTCAAAAAGAGAAAAAAAAGCATCAAAATGTTAACTAAAGTACAGAGCCAAAAGAATTGAAAACACGAACTCAAGATACTTGTACATGAATGTTCACAGCAGCACTATTCATAACAGGCAAAAGGTAGAAATAATTCAAATGCCCACCAATGGATGAATAAACAAAATGTAGTCTATCCATACAATGGGATGTTAGCTATAAAAAAGAATGAAGTACTGATATATGCTAAGTGAAATAAGCAAGTCATAAAAGGACAAATATTGTATGATTCCACTTATATAAAATATCCAGAATAGGCTGGGCACGGTGGATCATGCCTGTAATCCCAGAGTTTTGGGAGGCTGAGGCAGAGGATCCCTTGAGGCCAGGAGTTGGAGACCAGCCTGGGCAACAGAGCAAGACCCCGTCTCCACAAAAAATTTAAAAAAAAAATTAGCCAGGTGTGATGGTGCGTGCCTGCAGTCCCAGCTACTCCAGAGGACTACTTCAGCCCGGGGGTTCCAGGCTGCAGTGAGCTACGATCACGCCACTGCAACATAGCCTGGGGGACAGAGTGAGATGATGTCTCTAAAAAAATAAAACAATTTCAATAATCGAATGCCAATAAATTCTTATTCCGATGAATAAGAATTCCATTCCCCAGATAGAGTGCTTCTCAGAAACCCAAGCGCTAGGTACTACATGGAAATAAAATCAGTAAGCATTGTGAACATACACAGGTTCATGATCGATACATTAAAATATCAACTTAGATCTAAAATGTGACTTTTTAGTAAAAGCATTTATCTGGCTACAACGTGAGAGTCAGAAAAATGCATTATGTTCAGCAAAGGCTGTTTTGTTTTTTTGTTTTTTTTGAGACAGAGTCTCACTCTTTTGCCCGGGCTAGAGTGAGTGCCGTGGCGTCAGCCCAGCTCACAGCAACCTCAAACTCCTGGGCTCAAGTGATCCTACAGCCTCAGCCTCCCGAGTAGCTGGGACTACAGGCATGCGCCACCATGCCCGGCTAATTTTTTCTATATATTTTTAGTTGGCCAATTAATTTCTTTCTAATTTTAGTAGAGGCGGGGTCTCGCTCTTGCTCAGGCTGGTCTCTGAGCTCAAGCAATCCACCCGCCTCGGCCTCCCAGAGTGCTGGGATTACAGGCGTGAGCCACCGCGCCCAGCCCAAAGGCTGTTCTTGTGGAAACATATCTGATTTATTTATCTAGTAAATCACTAACATGAGAACATCATAAAAACTTCCATGTAATTGTATCAAAAACTGATAAAAACTTGAAATTATAAAAGAATTTTACAGGTTACTATTTACAACACCAGTTTATTCTCATAAACAACACTAACTTCTGACAGCCTGGCAACAAGCAAAGCAGAGATGAAAACTATGGAAGGAAATTTAAAACAAGCTTGAGATTATTTATGAGGAATAAAAAAATATTTTCCTTGCCACAAAAAGGCCCCTTAATTGTTGAAAGAAAATCATATTAAAGAAATAGCACACACCAAAAAAAAGCTGCAGCTGAATAAAATAAAGCTTTAAAGCTAAAAAAGGCACAACCAGTATAAAAATAAGTCAACAGAGATTTTGCTGCTTTAAGATAATCCTATTAAAGTAGGTGGTAATCTTAAAAATATTCCACATCATATTTATTTCAGTGAATCAATAACCTCATGATATTTGACAGATTTAGGAAATTAAGACCTCGAATCAAAACAAAACAAAATAAACCAGTAAATATTTGCAACATTAAACTTTCCCACAAACAACTCAGTTCTTTTCTGCAAAAAATATAAACCACAAAAATGTTATCAAGAATCCTTCGGTTTCTTTGCAAAGTCACCTGCTGGAAGACTCACACTTTCTGACCATCTTAATTGTTTCCACACCATACTCTCCCCCATCTTGCCTTTTCTAACTGCTGGGGTTATACTTCGGGCATTTAGAGGTGACGCCAATTTTCTCAGGACAGCTAGTCAGGATGTAGCTGCCAAACACTGCCCACTGTTCTCAATAAAGTATCTTGAGTTTTCTACATTTGAGTTCACTGAACAATGTTTAACTTTTCACAGTCTAAGAACACATTTTGATAAAATACCACTGAGTGCACAATCTGACCCTACATTCCACGAATTTTCATTTCCTATAAGCCTTACTATCAGTGACACCCACTCCCCTCTAGATGAGAAATGCCCGCAAACCCCAGTGTAGTGGAGAAACTGGAGATTTCAGATAAATCATCAAGATCCATAAATAAACCATCTATTCTTCATGTTTTGGATACAGAGGTCTGATCCTGAAATATAAAAATTTGTCCTACATATCCATAAGATCTAAGGAAATAAAATCTTTATTCCCCTTGAATAAGACTGTCCGGTTTCCTCATCTACAAAGCAATTCACACCCAGAATATTATCTCCCTCACATTTCAATCTTTAAGGTCTACTAATAGCCCCAACTGCAAATTAAGTGAAATGGTTAAGTCCCTATATGATCAATCATTTCCCTGCTTCAGGATCAGTAATTCTCGCCTAGTCAAATGGACTGACTGGCACATGATTTTGCACAACAGGTCACAGGTTCTAACAGGAACGTGGTTTCAAAACTAAAATCACCTCTCCAACTTCTACAGCTGACTTACTGCTGGGGCTACCAATGCTCGGCCCAGTCCGCCTCCACTCCCCAAGTTTTGAGGAGAGTCCAGGCCTCTGCTCCCAGGTGTCACCCGCCTCTCCCAGCACGACAGAATAACGTATGCGATTCTGTTAGATTTCACTGCTGCCTCCTGCTACTGACAAGCAAGGGGGCACCGTGGGCACAAGAGAGTAATCCTTTTTTGATGCTGTGGTTTAAAAAAGGACTCATGAAAGCTGCAGATCATCGGTCTCCAACAGAACTTCCCTGCCTTGCCTAGTAGGAAAGGAAGTGGGCATACAACTGACATGACGGAAGGGCTCCCAACACTGAGTTCTTATACATTAGGGAATTAGAAACTCACAATTTGGATGTTATTGTTAAAACTATCTGCTACGTAAAAAAATAATTACAGATGTTCATTAGGAAAGATTGCTTTTGTTTTCTTTGGTCAGCATTTTAAGAGCTCTGCCCCTCCCTTTTTACCGTTATATTTGTCCTTTATTATCTTCAGAACCAGAGACGGCTGCCTTTTTTTAAACACTAGAATACAAACGTGTTTCCTATTACACCAAAAAAAGCTGAATGTGTGGGTTATTTAAACTATCTTAGAGTTTCAGAATATCTAAACTCTATCTACATAACAATCCTTATACATCAGAGGATGAAATTGGTAAACACTTTCTGTGAGCCAGGGCAGAAGTCATATTAATATTTAAATCACTAAAGCAAGTCAGACAATTAGGCAGAGCCTGACATGGTCTTGCAGTTTGACAATGGCCTTCTTCAGAGTGAAGAGCTTCTTGCTAACCAGGATGTGCATAAAGATAAGTTACAAACACTTGCATTGCAAGAAAAATGCTAGCCACGCTTGCTACTTGAAGGAGGTCATTTACAAAAGCACCCCAAATCTCACTTTTCTCCAACACATTACAGAATCAGACCAAATCATCAGCTGGTTTACTTTCTAAATCACATTTTACTGTGTAGTTATTTAAATAACTAATATCAGTTATACTAAGGAGTAAATATCAGTTATACTAAGGAGTAACAACTTTAAGGTTTTATCAGCAGCAAGGCAGAGCTTGGATAAAAGCTTCTAAGGGTGGGTTACAGAGGTGATGCCTGCTTTACTAAAAACTACTCAGAGTTTAGAGAAGAAAAGAACCGCAAAGCTGCAGTGATCCAAGATCTAAACCAACATGCTGTTTTTCTCAAACAAGACTTCACTTCTGAGTTACCTTTCTAGTACTATTACTGAGCCACTTCTCAACTAGCTTACACAGCCCTCAAGCTTAAAAGACCAATCCTGAACACGTAAAAATGTCTGAAAGGTCACAGACGTCATATTCCCTTCCACTTTCAGATATACTTAAATCTTAAAATTTTTAGGGAAAAAGGTTCTGGGGGCATTGCAAAAAGCACAAAAACCTATTATCAAAATCCTCGAACTCAGATGTAGACAGATCCTCAATGGATCATCTTCAACTGTTTCTCTGTTAACATCCATGAGAAAAAAAGGAATTTTAAGTATATTGTGCAACTAGACTATTCCTGAGGCACTAAAACGCACTGCTTTATTATACTAATTCCAACAAAAAATGATACATTAAAAAAATTTGGTTTTCAAGTGCAATATAACATGTAATCAGGGCTGGGTGTGGTGGCTCACATCTGTAATCCTAGCACTTTGGGAGGCCAAGACAAGAGGATCGCTTGAGCCCTGGAGTTTGAGCTTGCAGTGCACTATGATGACGCCACTGCACCCTACCCTGGGCAACAGAGCAACTGTCTCAAAAAAAAAAAAAAAAGAAGACGACGAAGAAACAACCATTGATCTCATTTTAGATGAATCAAATTTACCAGGCAAATTTCTTTGCATGAATTTAAAGATTAAAATTAACAAAATCTGTTATGTGAATGCAGAGACAGTTATGGGCAAACCAGAATTTAAATTAACAAGACTTAAATGATCTTAAAATTCTAATGTTTTTGATGTATACAAATTCCAATTTTTCCTGTTTTTCTCAGAGAAATAAAGCCCACTCTAGTCTAGCCACACACATCCCTGCAAAGATGTGTAGAATTTAAAAATTTAGAAAGATATTTGATAAAAAGTTCCTCTTAATACAACAAACTAATCAGTTTCTCACCGACGGCTTGCTGCCTCATATAAATTAAAGAACTGTATTAACTAGTATGAAAACTATGCCAGGCACTAACTGACAAGGTTTTCACCCTACAAATGGCAGCGACATTTCAAGAGCATTTTAGGGGTCCTTAATGACATTTACTGGGGTTTTCTTTTAATAAAGCATAAAAGGAAAGAATGCGCAGATTAAGGACGAGATATTTTCAGGAGTTTCACTTTAATAACTTATTTTAAAAGGTCTGCAAATTCTAACACCAGAGCTGTCGAACTGTTCATGCTCACACTCCATCAATCACAGCATTTATATTCCAACAATGTTTTAGGAGGACAGTATAAAGGCAAAAAACAGTTAAAACGCAGCCAAATTCACATCGAATGCCCAAATCAAAAAGGGGATTTGACAGAATTCTTCCAAAGTCTTGGATGAGACATCAGCATCCATGGACATGCTCTTGAATCTGAGAGCGGCTCAATTCAGCTTCCCTCTTTAAAATCTGAACCTCCTCCCTCTCCCACATCAGTATGAATCAATTGCCAGGCACCTCGCATGGCTTAGGTGAGCCAAAATTAAAGCTTTATTTTAACCTTTGCTTAACCACTGAACACTTCCTTTCCTCCTTCATAGGGTGACAGTGGAATGTAGCCAGTTCCAGCTCCTGGCTACTTGGGTTTGAAACCTGTCACTAACTGTGTGACCTTGGTCAAGTGACTTCACCTTTTAGTTCCTTCTGTACAACAAGAAAAAATAGTAGCACCTATATCGCAAGGTTGTTGGGAGAACTGAACGAAATCTGTGGTTAGTGCTCAAAGAATGTCTAACACACAGTGCTTTAGAAGCGTTAGCTAGTATTATTATTATTATAGTAAAAATCTGATGAACGCAAAGCGCTTAACATGAGATAACGATACTGTCATCATCGCCGGTTTCATGTTGGGATGCATGTTCAGGGCAACAGCGCAGAGACGCCTCCAAGATTAGGACAACTTAGAAGGATTTGGGGGCTAGAGAAGACAGGTTCTCACATCTCTTGAGATGCGAACGTTCGTCACCAATTAACAAGAAATCCGTCCCCCGACCCCAGAACCACGAAAAGTAAAAATAAAAGCAGCAAGCAGGAAAAGAAAAAAGCCCCCAAACCTGGTGGAACCCATACCCCCATCAAACTGCTTTCCGAGAGGACGAGTACCACAAACTCCATCTCGCAGAGCAAAGTACGGCACACGCCGTCCAGTAGGTTGGACGGGGGCCCCCAACCTTCTCTCTTCAAAGACTGGTCCAGTTTGCGGGGGGCAAGTGGATAGAGGCGGGACACGTGGGGGTGGGGAGTGGAGTTTTCAAATTCCACGGCCAAGAGGGAAAGAAGCTACATCCCCATGCAATGAATGAGAGGAGCCAGGGCAGTCGGCGGGTGGCGCCAAATTCGGGACCCCGGGCCGGCCTCTCTCCGGCTGCAGCCTCAGCCGGCGGACCAACTCGCGGGGCTCACTCCCCGCGGCGCAGCAAGCCCAACCGGCCTCCCAACTCCCCTCCCTCGAACCCCCAGGGCCGCCAGTCGCCCGCGGGCCCGAGCCCCCCGGCCCGCCCGTCCGCCGCCCCCCTCACCTTCCAGCAGCCGTTGAATGATGCTGTCGATGTTGAGTTTATCTATATCCGCCATCGCCTTCCCACTGCCGACCCTCCCGTAGCGGCGCCGCCGCCGGCTCGCGCCCGGGACTCACGCCTCCTTTCCCACGCCACGAGCAGAGGCGGCGGTGGCAGCAGCCGCGGCGGGTCCCCCCCCAGCCGCCCCGCTCCCTGCTTCCTCCTTCTCTCCCCACTGGAACCACGAGAAGAACAAAATGGCCGCCGGACTCCTTAGCCAGCCTCGGGCGGCGCACGGATGCGCGCGGGGAGTGCGGAGGCCCGACCGGGACTTCTTTATGGGCCATAGGGCGCGAAGAAGGGAGGCGGGGCCAGGGCGCTGGAGGGGGCGGGGCCAAGGCTTGGGGAGGGGGAGGAGACGGTTGAACGTAACTGCGTCCGCACGCGGGATCCTTCCGCCAAACGGGTCGAGTAAGTAGGTCCCCTGGCCGGAGTGTGAGTTGCAAAGTTGCACGTGGGAGCTGGAGCCCGGGCAGTAAATGCAGCTGCGCGCTCCGAGGACTGCAGCCTCCGTCGGATCCTGTACATTGAGGCCAGATGTTTACAGACCTGGCCATGTGGGAGCCTACCTAGGGATTTCGGGGGTTCTGGAATTTACCTTTTAAAATAAATATGGGGTGGAGGTGGAGAGGGAGAATAATGGAGAAGTAGGTTGATTCATTTTGGATTCAGATATGTTGGGACTTGGGAGACAAGGAAGGTTTATTTGGTGACTAAAAAGAAAAAAAAAAACTCTCTTCCAGATAGGTCAAAGTGATGTTATGCATTGTTGAGTGGTGAGAATATGGGTGTATTTGCATATATATTTTTGTGCACTTCTGTAACTTTACCTTTGGGGCGAAATGTGCATCCCCCCAAAATTTCAGCATCTCTACCTTTGGATTATGTTTCTTGAACTCAGAAAGTTATATAATCATCGGAGCGGTTACCCTGATTCCAGCTAGGTCGAAGTTGAATGAGCGCCTGCAGCAGATAAAAGAAGTTGCAGATTTCTCGCGCCTGAGCCCCGGGCGGGAAGAGAAGACGGAGTTTACGCAGGCGGGCTGTGCGGGCGGGCCCCGGGTTCTAGAGACACCCCGAGAAACTTTGGCCCATTCCCCTCCGGCTTCCCTGCCTCCCCAAGTGCACTCCTTTCCAGGGAGTCCCCAAAACTGTGCCACCTCTGGGAGCTGCGCGTCACCTTTAGCTGGGTTTGGAAATGCAGCCCACACTCTGCAAACACATCTGCTGTCTTTTCTGACCTTTCCATTTATCTGTTTCTTCCTGCAGCGCTTCACAGTTTGCAAAGCGCTTTCCCTCCCCAGAGAAATTCATTTTGTTTCCCAGGGCACGCAGAACGCACGAATTCCCATCTCCGGATGCCATCCAGGTGAGCGCGCCACCTGGGGGCTCCGCGCCTGCTCACTGGTGCCGGCTCACTGCTGGCACCGGGCCGCTGAGGCTCAGGGATCAGCCTCTAGCTCCTTTGCCCAGCCACCAACTCGGTCTCTCATGCTACGGCTCTGTCCACCAGAAGTCACACGAGTGCCGGTTGGTCAGGCCAAGGCACTGAGCCCAGGTGGTGACATTCCGAGGCAGTGCCCAGCGCTGCTGTGAACATCTGGCTGTTCAGGTCAGGATGGCTCTTGCTGGAGTCCACGAGACCTTGGGCTCCTCCAGGGCAGGTTGCGTCATCGAAATGGCATTTAGAGCAGAAATATGAAAGACAGTGAGTCACTCGGCAGACAAATATTTATGGAGCACCTACTCTGTGCCAGTCATTGTTGTAGGCAGGGAAGCAAGAGTGAGCAAGACAGATGAGGCTTTTCTCAGTGAAGAGTCATTTAGTAAGCTGGGTGGACAATAAACAAAGATGCAAAGAAATATCAGCTTCTGCTAAGAGCAGTGGAGAAAAAAAAATTCTACCGCCTTCATTTTCTTAGTATGTGCCAAATATCATCTCATTGAATCCCCCAGACAGTCCTAGGAATGATGTACTATTCCTATCACCCCCATTTTACAGATGAAGAAAGTGAGGCACAGATAGGCTGGGCTGTTTGCTGAAGGTCACACCGTAAGTCACAGAGCCAGGGTTGGAACTCAGGACAGCCAGAAACCACAGCCCTTGTTCACGTTCAATAAATCCCATAGTGAATCCCCGGCAGGAACCACAAGCCGCACGTACTGGGCACAGGATCAGTGTGGAACCCAGTGGAATGATCTAAATGTGTCTCTACCCACAATCGGAGAGCCATAATTTTCCAAACGCAAAGTGGCAGGTGTGTTGACCTCTGTCGACATGGTCAGGGCTGGAGGAGGACTTCAGACTGAGCTGGGACACGGGCAGAGCCTCCGTCCCCCGGCTGTTCTCCACTGGGCAACTCCCCTCCAGAGTACAGTTTTGCTGGCACACCCTCCCGATTAGCTGGCTCGGAGCCTGAGAGTGGCAGAACTCACAGGAGTGGGCCTCGATGGCGCCCAGGAGCCAGCCAACAGCTCGTGGAGGAAAGAACTCATTGGCTATTGGCCTTCCCTGTCATTACCAACACTAGTGGCTTCCCTAAGGAACAGCAGATTTTGCCAGAAAGGCTACTGCTAATAGCTGGGGTGTCCCTTCCCCTCCCTAAGCCCCAGTTTGACTGTAAAATGAGGAGAGTGGATTAAAATGTACCTTTCAGATGTGCTGTCTTCACTGGCTCCACAGAGCTTTCTTAGGGGGCTGCCGAAGATCTTGGGGAACCGAGGTTATAAGAGAGGGGTGATGGCTAAAATATTTGAAACCCAATAGTATGTATAAGGATACTTAGGCATTGAGGGGGATCCCAGCACCTAAAGGGACCAGGCGGATAATATGCAAGAATTGGGCTGGCTGAGTGGGGCTGTGGCCAACTGAGCCCGAGTTGCCTCTGACGGAGTGGCTGCATCCGGCTCCAGTCTACTGGTGCCATGTGGGAAACTTGGGTCCCTTGTGGCCAGATCCTATGAGTTTTCAGTAGAACTTATGGATTTCTATGTGAAATGTTCCAATTTTTAAAAGGTGGTCATGAGAAACTCAAATTGTTCTAAAACATAGTCTGAAGCAGACAAAGCAAGTCTGTGGGCTACATTTGGCCCTGGGCCAACAATTTGGAACTCTGTTCTAGAAGGTTGGAGATGAACTCTTTCCCTTCCCTTCCCCCAATTTAGTGAGTATTGGGATTATTGTTAAATAATTGAAAGAAGTGTCGGTGATGAGGTTTGCCCCCAAATCTGGCCCTTTCTTGACGCTATAAAGGTTTTATACAAAGTAGGGAACTATGGGGAAAAAATATGGGTGAAAACTCTTTGACAAAGTCCACAGCTATTTCAATGTCCTGTGGTGTGACCAGCAGACACTGGTATTCTTTTTGGTAAATGTTTATTGAGGCCTCACTTGGTGTCAGGCACTGCGGGGACACAGTAGTGAATAAACCAGACATGGTCCCTGTGCTTGTGGAGCTCCCAGAGCAGCAGAGGAGACAAACAGGAACAGAGAAACCAATCGGACAGGATAATTTCTGAGGGGGGTGAGTTTTATGAGAAAATGAGAAGAGATCATGTGACCACATAGGAGAACTCTGAGGATTTGACATTTGAGTCAAGATCTAAAGGATGAAGAAGAATAAGTCATGAAAGAACTATTAATACATAGGGTAAATCGTTCCCAACATAGGAAACAGTAAGTGTAAAGGCCCTGAGGCAGCAACAATCTTCCAGTGTTGGCTGGAGTGCAGTGTGAGAGGTGGGGAAGAGTGTGAGGAGGGGAGGTTGGAGAAGTGGGCAGAGGCCAGATCACTCAGGGCCTTATAGGCCATGGAAAAACTTTTGGATTTTATTCTAAGCCTAGTGGGAAGTCACTGTAGGGTTTTACGTAGAGGAGTAACATGATCTGATTTCATTTTTAAAAATAAGCTTTTTATTTTGGAACAACTTTAGATTTACTGAGAAGTAGCCAAGATGGTAAAAGAGTTCCCATATGCCTTTCACTCAGTTTCCCCTTCGTGTTAATATCAATAATCGTGGCATTGCTCTTAATTTTTCTTAACACTTAAATCATAAAGAAGTGGTGGACCATAAAATATCATATAATATCATTACCCAGAGAGCATCTTCTCCTAAATAAGTTCTGATTGCATTTTTGGGGGAAGGGAGGATGGGGTCTTGCTATACTGTCCAGGCTGGTATCCTGCAGCCTCAGCCTCCTGAGTAGCTGAGACCACCAGCATGCGCCACCAGGCCCAGCTCTGATTGCATTTTTAAAAGACACTTTGGGCCAGGCGCGGCGGCTCACGCCGGTAATCCTAGCACTCTGGGAGGCCGAGGCAGAAGGATTGCTTGAAGTCAGCCTGAGCAAGAGCAAGACCCCGTCTTTACCAATAATGGAAAAACTTAGCCAGACATGGTGGCACGCACCTGCAGTCCCAGCTGCTCGGGGGGGCTGAGGCAGGAGGATCGCTTGAGCACAGGAGTCCGAGGTTGCTGTGAGCTATGATGACACCAGTGCACTCCAGCCCAGGCAACAGAGCGAGACTCTGTCTCAAAAAGTAAATAAATAAATTAATTAATTAATTCATAAAAGATCCCCTTGGTGTCTGTGAGGAGAACGGACTGCAGGTGGGCAGGAGTGGAAGCGGTGAGACCAGGGAGCAGGCTGTTGAAAAACGTGACTTTCCTGTTGACTCTTTTCTTATCTGCAAAATGGGGATGGCATCGCCCATCTCAGAAGGCTGTTGTGAGAATGTACCTTCCTTCCAGTGTACTTAGGGAGCCACTAGGAATAATGATGACAGTGACAATGATGATAATCATAGCTAGCATTTATTGAGTGCTTACTATGTGCCATTCGCTGTGCTCATGGCCTTTCATGCATGATCGCATCTAACCTTTACAGGAGTGAAGTGTAGGGTTAGGTAACAGTCAGAGAGGTTAGGTGATGCGGCCAAAGACACAGAGCTAAGAAGCTACAGAGCCTGGCTATGAGCCTGAATTTGAACCCACATTTGTCTGACTCCAGAGGCCACGCTCTCTAGCCATTCTGCTGTGCTGGGCCTCTGCAGCCAGTGACATTAGAAGATCTAGGAGGAAAAATAATTTATAAACAGTAAAGAGCTGTTCAAGTATCAAGTAGGAGAAGCCGCATGGAGGAGACTTGTTCCGGACTCACAGGTTTGAAAAGCCAAGTCCTAGTGCGGAGTCCACACACGACTCACGTGTGGCCGTGGGCAAGTCCCTTACCTGACTTAGTAGGCGGAACATGCTCAACAAGCCCGAGCTCGCCTTCCGCAGCAATGGGGGACAAGGCTCTTTGAGCAAGAGCGATACCAGCCAGGCTCAGTGCTGGGAGCTTCCCATACATGCATGTTCTTGTTTCATTTCATCGCCGATAACTCTAGGAGGCACAAGCTCTCCCCACCCCATGTTTTAGAAATTGAGGTGAAATTCACATAAAACTAACCATTTTAAAGTGTACAATTCGGTGGCATTTAGTGCATTCACAGTGTTAAACAAACATCACCTCTGCTAGTTCCAAAACCTTTTCATCACCCCGAATGGAAATCCATGCCTATTAGCTACCACCCCGCTTCCTCCCAACTTCTGGCAACTACCAATCTGTTTCCTGTGTCTCTGCATTTGTTTCTTCTGGATATTTCATATAAGTAGAATCATACAATATAGGAACTTTTGTGTCTGGCTTCTTTCATTTAGTATAGTTTTTTTTTTAAAGGCTTACCAACATCGTAGCGTGTGTCTGGACTTCATTGCTTCTCAAGGCGGAATCATACTCCTTCCTACGATAGACCACAGTTTGTTTATCCATTCATCTGTCGATGGACATTTGGGTTGTCATGACCCTTTTTTTTTTTTCAGATGAGGGACCTAAGACCCAGGAAAGTTCAATGATTTCCCCAAGATCAGAGAAGTTGGCAACTCTGAATTTTAAACTACAAAGACCACACTTCTATCTGGTTTACCTGTATTAGAAATTCCCTCACCCTGGTTGATGATGAAAAAAATTTAATGAACTATTTAAAACTTAGAGCAAAGTACCCACATAGATGCTCCCATTCTCACTCCAGAGTTAACAAACGCTAGCATGTGGCTGTATTTAACTTAGATTATTATTATTATTTTTTTAGTAACAAAGGAAACGAAGCATTGTGATTGAAACTGAAGCATTATGATTGAATCCTTTCTCCGTCCCACTCACTTCCCCGTCTCCTCCCCAGAGGTAGCAGCCAGCCAGCCCAAGATTGTTGCGTGGGTGACTGTGACTGTGTTTCCACTAAGTTACAGCAATGCATAAACAAACTAACAGTCGACAAGGAAGAAATTCAACAACCTTAACCCCCAGGGGCAGATGGAATGGGTTTTTATAAAGCCAGATTTATTCAATTTCAAAGACAGTCTTTGATTCTGAGAGCAGGACTTTGCGACTTTGTTTATATTAAAATGTCCTCCCAAGTGTGAAATGGTGGTAATAGAGACAGATCGCAATTTTTTAAATGTCCCATTCGGCAAAAGAAAAAATCCAATCGTGGGAGGACGGAAAAATAACTTGCAGCATGTTTAGGCAGTGATGGGAATGAACGAAACCGAGCTCCATGCATCAACATGGAGCATCTCCAAGCTAAGTCAAGCCAGCAAAAGCCAGCTGGGGGAAGGATTAGACCGTGTGGTGCTACTTATATAAAAGTTTAATACAGCAAAACGCTGTTACATATTTAGGGCAGTGTTCTTCAAACTTTTGGGGGGCCGTGATGTGCTACAATAAAGATATTTTATATCCTAACCCAGTACACATATATGCAGATGTAAAAGTTGAACCAAAAATTCACAAGACAATGCTTACCTTACTACATGTAACACACTCTGATCATTTTTTAAATACTATCCTAGCTTTTGTAGAGATGGGGGTCTCACTGTTTCCCAGACTGGACTTGAACTCCTGGCCTCAAGCAATCCTCCCACCTCGGTCTCCCAAAATGCTGGGATTACAAGCATGAGCCACTGTGCCTGCTCCTTGCTTGAGGCCAGGAGTTTGAGACCAGCCTGGACAACATAGCAAGACCCCATCACTACAAAAAATTAAAAATTTAGCCAGGCATGGTGGTGCGTGCTCCTGTACTCCCTGCTACACAGGAGGCTGAGGCTGGAGGATAGCTTGAGCCTAGGAGTTTAAGGCTGCAGTGAGCTATAATTGAGCCACTGCACTCCAGCCTGGGCAACAGAGAGAGACCCTGTCTCTAAAAAACAAAAACAAAAACATTCATTTATTTATGTGGTGTGTGTCAGTAGTCCGTTCCTTTTTATTTCTGAGTATCCATCATATGGGTACGTAAGAATATGTTCATCTATTTACCTGTTGGCAGGCATTTGGGTTATTTCCAGTTGTTAGATTATCATTTTTATGCCTGAGATGGTTTATCAAAAAAAAAAAACATACAATTTGAGATGGTTTTAAAAAAAAGAAAAAGAAAAGGGAAAGGGAAACCCAAAGAAGCAAAAATAATAATAAATACAACTTGTGACAACACTTCCCCCTCCATCACTCTGGCAATTTTCCCGGTGTCAAACCCCCAGGTCAAGGCTTCCTTGCCAGCACTCTGGAAAACCACTGATGCTGTCCACAGCGGAAGTCAATGATCGGCCACTGGGCAGAGAAACCAGTGGTCCCCAGGGACCATCTTGGTTTCTGCAATGACCTGGCCTTTTCTCCCAGGAAATATTGATCACAATAAAGAGGTTGTTAGCTTGGCTTAGAAAATCTTTGGATCTCGGATTCGTGTGGCCTGGAAAGTCCAGCTCCAGCTCCCCTGCTGAGCATCCGAGCTGCACGTTGATGGTTTCTGGAATAAGTTCTTTCCACCAGCACTGCCATCTGCCCACGCGCTGGCCTTCACCCAGCCTGGCAGGCAAGCTCCAGCCACATTTCAGGCCCTCCAGAGTCAAAAACAGGCTTCCAGGGCCTGCTCAGAGCAGATCATCTTTTTTGCTTATGAGGATTCAAGCCTCATCTCCTCCTTATACTTTTGAGATTAGAGTAAAATTATGGCCTTAGAGCCAGGCGGGAAACTAAGGCTAACCCTAGGGAGGCCAGAAAGGTTTCGAGTGGGCCCAGAGCAGCCAAGCCTGAGCTGCTGGCTGCCCTCTCTCTGTGTCGACCCCAAAAGACCATTCCCTGCTACTTCCAAGCCATGTCTGGCTGTATGTGCCTTGCTGGGTGCATGCCTGCGACCTGGAACCAGGCTACTGGGATCGAACTCCAGCTCTGTCCCCTTAGGGGCTGGGTGGCTTTGGGCAAGTGATTTGACATCTCTGAGCTTCAGTTTTGTCATCTGTAAAGATAGCACAGGATCGAGAGACTTAGTATATGGGGGGTACTTTGCATCGTACTGGACACAAAGTGTGGGGATGATGTTTCCCAAAATGGGCCATGACAATATTTCTGGTCCCACATGCTCTTCTAGACTCTTAGAACTCCCAAGAGATGGACTCCAGGGTCCCTCCACCTGCCTGTAGGACTGCAGCTACGGTGGAAGTGATGCTATGTGGCTTTGGAGTCTTGGTCTCAGAAGGTCATTTGGCTTCCATCTGGCTCTCTCTTTCTCTTGGGACACTTGCTCTTGGAACCCTGCCCCTGTGCTGGGAGGAAGCCAAGGCCACATGAAGAGAGTCTGTGTAGGTGTTCTGGCCACAGCCCCAGGTGAGGTCCCAGGTGACAGACAGCGTCGACTGTTGGACATGCGAGTGAAAATTTTTCAGATGATTCTAGCACCTGGGTGATCCTTCAAGCCCCCAGCAGACGCTAGGTAGAACAGATGAGCTGTCCACAGAGGCCCACCCAAATTGCAGATTGGCGAGCTAAGTAAATGTCATTGCTTTAAGCCACGACATGCCTGGGTGTTTTGTTACGCAGAATGGACGCCCAGAGCACACAGAGGCCACAATAAACCTTGGTGTATCCCTGGGTGTCTCTCCTCTGCTCACACCTCAAACTCCCCATCCATCACAAACCCAAACGCATTCCAAATCCAGCCCCCTCAAGTCCCAGCCACCTCACCCCTTGCTGGCAGAACTAAGGCAAACTGTTTCCACTCTTGCCCGCCTACCATCTCTTCTCCGCCCGACAGTCCAGAGCCCTCTCTGAGGAACAGAAATATAATGGCACTCCCTGTTCTAAAGCTCCGATGGCCTCTTGTCAACTTGGAATAAAATCCAAACTCCTGCCTGTGGCCTATAAACACTGCTGTGCTGGTAAGTCAGCACTCCAAGAAGAAGGAAAATATGCCCGCCCTGACTTACAGCTTTTGCCAATTTTCTTGTGTTAATACTCCCACTGTGGTTGGTTTCAAGCTACCGAGGCACTGTCATCCAGCTCTCGGGAGTCAGTAGGAGCTGCCTCCTGGGACAGAAATGCTCTTCCCCTTTCATTCAGGTCTCTGCTCAATTGTCACCCTGCCAGAGAAGCCTTCCCAGACACCTGTCTATAATACTCCTCTTTTTTTTTTTTTTTTTTTTTTAGAGACGGGGTCTCACTCTTGCTCAGGCTGGTCTCAAATTCCTGAGCTCAAGCGATCCTCCCATCTTGGCCTCCCAGAGTGCTAGGATTACGGGCGTGAGCCACCATGCCCGGTCATCTTTTTTGTTTTCATATTCCACGTGGCACAACAAAAGCCTGAGGAGAAACCAGACCAACCCGAATGTGGGTGGATGAGGGATCTTGCTATGGTGCCCAGGCTGGTCTCAAACTTCTGGCCTCAAGCAGTCCTCCCACCTTGGCTGGGATTATAGGTGTGAGCCACCACACCCAGCCTGAATTTTTAAAGTATCAGATAAACATTACTTATCTAATTAAAATTTCAGGTTAAAATGTTGGTCATTATTATTAGTCTATCTTTTCAAAATATTTAGCAGTTTACTGTCCATTTTTAAATAATATATGTGCTAAGGGTTGAATTCTGTCTTCCCCAAATTCGTATGCTGAAGTCCTAACCCTCAGAGCCTCAGAATGTGACTATAGTTAGTGATATGGCCTTTAAAGAGGTAATTAAGTCAAAATAAGGTCATTGGAGTGGGCCCTAATCCAATATAAATGATGTCCTTATGAGAAGAGGAGATTAGGACAGACACACTCACAGAAAAACCTGTGAAGACATAGGGAGAAGATGCCATCGACAAGCTAAGGAGAGAGGCCTCAGAATGAAACCAACCCTGCTGGCACCTTGATCTTGGACTTCCAGTCTCTAGGACTGTGAGCAAATAAATTTCTTTGTTTAAGCCACCTGGTCTGTGGTACTTTATTATGACAACCCTAGCAAACTAATACAATGTGTTACACATACGGAAAATATAAAAACATGGAAAGGATAAAATGACACATAATTCTACCAACCCTCAGGAAGATGCCACTTCTGACTTTGAATAAAAGCAAGGGGGTTTGGGTTGCCTCTCCTCACCTCCCCACTGAGGAGGGCACTTCTGGCTTTTTGCCTTCATAACTCCAGGCTTCAAGTGATCCTGCCACCTCAGTGATCTGAGTGGCTGGGATTACAGGCATTAGCCACCAGGCCTGGCTAATAATTGGCACTTTAAAAGGGGGTGAAATCAATAATTCCCAGGGTCTCCAGACACTCTCTTATAGGCTGAGACACAGGTTCTTTTTCCCCTTTTCTGTTCCATTGTCTCGGAGTATTTGCTGCCTTGTGGCCACAAGATAGCTGCCACAGCTCCAGACATCACAGAAAGTTCCAACAATGTTCAAATGGAGGCATTTTAAAACACACTTTTTTTTTTTTTTGATTTTCAACTTCTGTATTGAGAGTCAGGCTCTGCCAGCAAGGGAGAAGGTGGGTAGAAGAGATATTGGGAATGGCTGTTGTGTGGGCAGCCAACCAACATTGTCTCTCACAACAGCACTGGCTCTGCTGCTTTCTAGCTATAAGACTTGAGTCTCTTTGGACCTCAGTTTCTTTCTCTGTAAATTGGAATTATAGTGTTACCTACTTTCGTGGGGGATGGGAAACTGAATTCGATACGGGAATACACTCAGAGGGCTGAGAGTTTGCCTGGCAACAGCAAGAGTTCAGTAAATATTAGTTGTTATGGTGACTGTGTTGTTCTCAGCATGATAAAGGGAAATTCAGTGCAACATAATGTAAGAGCAGTGGACTTTGAGCCAAAAGCTTCCATGTAATTGTTAGATTATCCATTAATTAGGTCAGTCACTCTGGACACATTAAACTTCTCAGCCTCAGTTTTCCCTATCTGCAAAATGGGGGTAAGTTCCAAATGAGGTGTTATATATGTATGATAGTTCATATTCAGGACTCTATTTTTCTATTCAAAAAATATTTATCGAGCCCCTGCTATGTGCCAAGCACTCTTTTGGGCAGTAAGTAAAACAGAAACTACCCACCCTCTAGCCCTGCAAAAAAAAAAGAAAAAGAAATAAAAAATCACTGCCCTTATGCAGCAGTGGGGGGAGGTAGGGGACATAAAACAAAAATGATAAACTGTATAGAATGTTATATGGTGATATCATGAGGGAAGGGGGACAGAAAATTGGGACTGTTATTTGCAAGAACAAGGAAATCCAACTTCAAGTGGCTTAAGCAAAAATGTTAATGGATTGATTAATGAGAGTAAAATGTGAATGCATAATGAGCAACATTCAAGTATGGCTTGATCCAGGAACTCCAATGATGCCATCAGGGCTGGTCTCTCTGTGTCTCTCTCCTCCCATCACTGAGTTCAGCTTCCTTCTGTGCTAACCCCACTCTGTCAATCAGATCATCTCCCCTGGTTGGAGAGGTGGCTGCCAGCAGCTCCCACCCTCCCTCTCTCAGAACTCCAAGACCGGCAGAGAAGGGAGTGAGCTTCATCTCCCCAGCGGGTGAGACAAAAGTCAGGGGCCTGGCTCAGTGGTCCAACCTGCACAGGCAATCACTGTGGCCAGGGGTGTGTGGGACTCTGATTGACCAGACCCCAGTCACATGACCACACTGGGCACCGGAAGTCAGATTGCCATCGCCCAGGCCAAATGAACTGGTAGTGGGGGCAGGGGGTGTCCTGAGGACAATCGAGGTGTTGTGACTTGAAGAAAGGTGATAGATGTGGCGGTGGGCAGTGACACAGAGTAGTTGGCCACTGTAGAGCAGCTGAATTTGAAGGAGCCGTTGGCCTCCTTTCTCTGAGTTCTAACCTGGCTGCCTTTGTTTGCGTCAGAAAATTATTTCTGAAAATTTTTGGCAGTCCTGGCCTGGTGTTTCCTGCCAAAGAAACACATCCATCAGGATTAAAGGTCCAGCCGCTTAATGAATGTGCAGCCCGGCAGGAAGACGGGCAGGTCTGTCGTGAGCAGAATGGGCGTCCGTGGCCCTCAGGGCAAAGACTGACCTGGTGTTGGAGCAGCTCACACTGTCCTGTCTTTAGCGGCCTCAGGCATGATCCGGCTTGGATGGATGTCTCTGGTTCACATCTTTAGAGAAAGCAGGAGCTTCACCAGGCTAGGGCAGAGCCAGGGTTGCGGACTGTGACAGGAGACAGAGATAAGGGACATAACAGGGCAGCAGCACCCTGTCTCCTCTTTGCAAAACTTGACAACTGTCCTCTGCAACCCCCAGAAAACACAATTTTCCATCGTGCCGTGTCCGGAGCATAAAAAAAAAAACAACAATAAAATAAGATAAGAAGGATGTATACCATAGAATTAATGTGGGCTGTATACTAATATAATGGAAACTCAAGCAACATATTGGTTTGTTTTTGTTTCACATTAAAATAAGTTCATCAGAGGCAGCTGAGAGCTTGCGTGGGAGATCCATAAAGCCATCAGGGACCAAGTTTTTTTTTTTAACTTTCCCTCTGTCTTCTTTTGTATTTGCTTACGTTGTCAAGGTTGCTGGAAAGTTTTCATAGCCCACTCTAGAGAGGAACCACAAAGTCACCAAGCAGAGGGGATGGATGTGCAATTCTATTAAGGGAGGAATGGAAGATTTCCAGTCCACCGCGAGGACCAAGACAGAGTGCTCACACTTCTTTTTCATAGCGCTCGCTTCCCATCGCAGTGCCTTGCCTCCTGCAGGTGTGCCATAAATATTGCTGACTGAACTACATCTTCCCGGCTGCTCCAAGACGGCAGCAACTTCCTGCTCGCGTGGGAAATCAAAGATGCAACAATCGGACCTCTGATTTATTGCACACTTGACTTCAAGCCGGGCGTGCTGCTTAGAGAAACACCCTGCATGCATCTTTTCATTTTATTTAAAACATTTTTAATTGTGGCTAAACATCTTATTATTTAATAATTATTTTATTTTATTTTATTTTTTGTGTGAGGCAAGGTCTTGCTCTGTCACCCCGAGCTGGAGTGCAGTGATGCTATCATGGCTCACTGCAACCTTGAACTCCTGGGCTCAAGTTATCCTCCTGCCTCAGCCTCCTGAGTAGCTGGGACTACAGAAAGCACCTCCACACCTGGCTAATTTTTCTATTTTTTATAGAGACAGGGTCTTGCCACATTGCCCAGGCTGGTCTCGAACTCCTGACCTCAAGTGATCCTCCTGCCTTGGCCTCCCAAAGTGCTGGGCTGGGATTATAGGCATGAGCCACTGTGCCCAGCCTTAATAATGATCTTACACATTAGGGACTTGAAGCCCAGCGAGGGTAAGTGACTTGCCCAAGGTCACACAGTAAGTGGTGGATCGGGGACTCGAACCCTCACCTGCCTGACTCAAAAGGCCCTTTTCTTAAATATTAGGTGATCTTGCTTCCTTGATTTTCAAAAAACTACCAGGATATGTGCACTGTGATGTTCACTGCAGTGTCATCAGAGCTAACACCTATGCGAGGCTTACGTCGTGCCCAAGTCTGTTCTCAGCATTGTACGTGTGGAGTCCTCACAGACAGTCCTGTGAAGTTAGCACGTAATTATCCCAGGGTACACATATGGAAGCAGAGTCTCAAGCAAGTTAAGTGCGTGGCCCTCGAGTGGCTGAGCTAGGATTCGAACCCGGGCAGCCTGCCTGGCTACAGAGCCCCAGCAGCTGCTGTCAGGACTCCCCCATATCCTTGCAGCAATCGCCTCTCTGCGCAAACCAACTCGATGGTTCAAACTGCCCACTCTGCACTTGCACAACTGCAAGGGTGGGTGCCTCCTTAAATTTCGCACCCTGGACACCTCCCTTGCCTCCCTCTATCCCGGACCTGCTGCCTGCGCCTGCCCACCCGGGGCCTGCTCAACAAGTTTGGGAGCAAATCAGGAGAGCCAGGAAATTCGCTTCCCCTGGAGACATCCTTCAACCAATGGCAGAGGGGGTCGGTGGATAAATACCCCGGCTGGCTCGCCCCTCAGTTGGGAGAACTGTGAGTTGTGTCCTACACAGTCCCTGGCATTCCCCAGCAGGACTGACCCCTCACTGTCCCCAGTGGTAATTTGCTTGATAAAACATACCCTTCCATTAACTTCCTTCCCTTCCCCATCTCTCTTCCCCATTCCCTTTCTGATTTCTCTGGGCTTTTGGACCTGAGGGTTTTCTCATCAGTCTTTTCATCTGTAAAATGGTGCCAAGAATGACGCAGTGCCCTGCATTCGAGGGTTTTCTTTCCAGCTTTCTCCAGGGCTTCCTTCAGCCTCTCCTTTCTCATTTTATTTTCTCTTTCCAAACACCTCACTCCCAAGACCCCGTGAAGATCGCAGGTGCCAGTGGAAGGTCTCCCAGACGCTCCAACAGCACCAGGCTTTTAGCTGTTACCCAGGGAAAGAAATTTGAATCAGATGACATTAAAGGACACAAGTGGGGCTTTGAGAGAGCGGGGCCTTGTGCACAGGGTCCCACGAGGGGACACACGGGTGCACACACGTGTGTGTCCTCAAACAGACATGCTGTGTGAGACGCCCCGGCAGCGGACGTTCCAGGGAAAACAAGAACATTGTTCAATCATCCAGCTGTTCTGTCTGAATGTGTTGCACATCTGGTGGCCTGGAAATCTCTGGGTGACCTTTCACTTTCTATTTACTGTCTTGCGGTCTGCACCCAACCTCAGGGCTCCAGAGGAGGGAAAAGGGAAGAAAAAAGAGAAATGGGGGTGGACTGGAAGCAAGAGGTGGGGGAGGGAAAAAAGCATATTGAGAGAGAGAGAGGGAGAGAGAGGAAAAGAGAGGGAGAGAGAGGGAGAGAGAGGGAGAGAGAGGGAGAGGAAGGGCGGGAGGGAGAAGAGATTCAAATAGGGAAACAAAGAGAAATTGACACGGAGAGTGACAGAGAAATACAAAGAGACAGAAAGACAGAGAAATTCATACACAGGCTGAACGCGGTGGCTCACGCCTGTAATCCTAGCATTCTGGGAGGCCGAGGCGGGAGGACTGCTTGAGGTTGGGAGTTCGAGACCAGCCTGAGCAAGAGCGAGACCCTGTCTCTACTAAAAACAGAAATAAATTAACCGAACAACTAAAAAATGGAAAAAATTAGCCAGGCATGGTGGCACGTGCCTGTGGTCCCAGCTACTCGGGAGGCTGAGGCAGAAGGATCGCTTGAGCCCAGGGGCTTGAGGTTGCCGTGAGCTAGGCTGACGCCACGGCACTCTAGCCCAGGCGACAGAGTGAGATTCTGTCTCAAAAAAAAAAAAAAAAAAAGAGAGAGAGAGAGAAATTCATATAGAGAGACACAAACATATAGAAAGAAAGACGAGATAGACTCATACAGAAAAAGTCAGTCGGATGCAACATACAGCATAAGAGAGAGAAACAGACAAAGGTTGAGAGCGAGAGACCCACACACAGAGACCGAGACAAGGAAACCCAGAGACACACACACTTTCCCAGAGAGAGACTCACTGGAAGTGCTGGGCTGCCACCCCCACCCGCCGCAGGGAGACAGGGACAGAGAAAGAGACAAAGAGACTGAGACTGAGAGAGACACACACACACACAGAGATATCAGGAGAAAAAGGTAAAAGAAATAGAAACAGGACAAGAAAAGGCATGGAAACAGATCCGCCCCGTTCAGAAGGGAAACAAACCATTCCAACGAAAAGAGCCATCAGGATTCTTTGTTCTGCCAAAAATCCTGGGATTCAGAATGTGTTAGGCCTTAATGCAAAACATCAATCTCTTCAGAGGAAAGAGTGGGCTTTAAAAATGTTTTTAATATAAGTAATTGCTTCCCAAACGGGAAATTATTTTATTCACTTTTTTTTCTTTTTATAACGTCAGAACTTTCTGAGCAGCACCAAAAACCCTATTCGAGGGTTGTTTATCCACTTTCTACAAACATCTAACGTCAGTGGAAACAAGAGAAAGAAGTTTCCGATCAAGAATGAGGCCTCTTGATGAATGTTGTGGGGTGCAGAGCAGGCTGCCACGTAGAAAGAGCTAGAACAAGGAAGGAAATCCCTTTGCACCTTCTTTGCCGAAGGGTGATTAGTAGTCGTGGCTGCCCAGGATGCTGAGTGAGGAGTTCGGAGGCCACATGTGGGGGAAGAGTGCTGTGATCCATTACTGATGTCTGCCGTGATCAGGAGGGGCTGTCCTGGTGGGTTTGCCGTGTATTTGCCATTCCTGTCCCGGAATCCAGAACCCGCCTGAAACATCTGCACGGTCTGGGATAAGAATGTCAGTGGAGCTCCACACACCATATGTGTAACTATATAAGTTAGAAAAGCTGGAAAGCCAGTTATTTCCGGGGCCTGGCCCGCATGCTTGTTGTGTCCTCTAGGATCTCCCCGGCAGTCCAAGGAGCTGAGCTCCTCCCTAGGCCGGCCTTGGCCCCGACACCCTGAGTGGTGTCCGGATACGCAGAGCAGGGCAGGGCAGGACGGTTGCTGGGTCCAGGCCTGGGATTCCTGGGACGCAGGGGCCAGACTGTGGAATCCAACTGCAGCGACTGGACCTGCAGGAAGCTGCCATGGGGACCTACCCAGGCGATTAAACTCAGGATTTCCAGGCAGTCCTGAGTTATACTCCCTGAATAGAGGCGAGAAGCCAGCTTTAAATTGAAGGAGCCACTTTCCCCTCAGTGCGCAGCTCGATGTCCAGCACATAGTAGGTGCTCAGTAAACATGTTTTAAAAATGAAGGAAGCCTTCAAACACATTTCTTTGTACATGAGTTCATTTGAGTCAATCCTGCAACCCATCGATCCCTCCCAAAGGTGAGGGACCAGGCAGCGCCGACAGGACGAGAGTGCTGGTTTTATTTCACACAGGTGGCCAGGAGAGAACTCACCGGCAAAGTGACATTTGAGCAAAGATGGAGGGAAGTGAGGGAGTGAGCCGTGATGATATCTGGGGCAATGACGTTCCAGGCAGGGAGAACAACCAGTGCAAAGGCCCTGAGGCAGGATGGGGCCTGGCATGTTTTAGAACAGCAGGGAGGCCAGTGTGGCTGGAATGACATGCATGAAAGCAGAGCAGCGGGTTATTATGTGGTCAGAGGTGGCTGGGGCTCACTCCCCTAGGGCCTGGTGGCCACGTCAAGGGCTTTGGTTTCTATTCTGAGTGAGACGGGGTCATCAGAGGGTTCAGAGCCTCTGGAAGAGGATCCCTCTGGCTGCTGCGTTGAGAATAGGCCAGGCAGGGGCAGGGCGCCAGTGAGGAGACCACCGCCTTGCCCAGGTGAGAAGTGAGGGACCAGTGACTTGGAGATGGGAGGAGTGGTCAGACTCTGGCTGTACAACGGTGCTCCTTATCGGTGGTTTCCGTTACCTATGGTCAGCCATGGTTGGAAAATGCTCAATGGAAAATCCCCCAAGAAAACAATCCGTAAGTTTTAAATTGCATGTCATTCTGAGCAACATGATGAATTTTGCCTGTCCAGCTCTGTCCTGCCTGGGACATGAACCCTCCTTTTGTCCAGCACTGTTTATGCCACCTGCCCGTGAGTCACCCAGTAGCCATCTCAGTTAGCAGATCAAGAAAACATGGCACATGTAAGGTTCGGTACTGTCTGCGGTTTCAGGCGTCCACCGGGGGTCTTGGAACATATCCCCTGCGGGTGAGGGGGCTACGGTCTGTTGTAGGCAGAGATGACAGAATTTGCCAATGAATTGGGCGTGGGCGCCAGAGAGCAAGACAGTCAAGTCTGATCCAAAGTTTTGGCTGAGCAGTTGGCCAGGTGGAGTTGTCGCCATTTCCCGGCCCTGGGAAAGGCCGTGGCAGTGGCTGGTTTAGGGCGACCGACCATTTCAGCGTCACAGATGGATTCGGGGCCAGATCGTGGGCTCCAGCTGCACAGGCGCTGCGTCAGGCGAGCGCCACTACCGGGCCTTTCTCTTTGCTTCTTGGGGGCTCTCTGGCTTCTCATCTGCATTTCGAGTCTCCCTCTTCGGTCTGCAAACAGGTTTCCCCTGATTATTTTCTCGGTCTGCCTCGGGCTGGAAACACGCAGCCCTTCCCCGATCCTGCCCACTATTTGGCCAGCGAGTGCCTCGCGTCTTAGTTTATGCCCTCGAAACAGTGATTTTCAAGCACCCTTGGGCTCCCCCCCAAACTCACAGGGACACCATGAGATATTTACATTTTCCCGGCAAATACCGTGAAAGTTCGCGTCTCTCGGATACCTCCCAAACTACCAGCCCAAGGCGGTCCAGTTTCAGCGTTAGATCTCACTACATCCGTTTCCATGATGTCTTATCTTTGCAAGCTGGGTTTTCCGTGCGTGCTGTAAGGAAAAGCAATTACTACCCGAAAATTAACTCAGAACAGGAAATGAGGTGGTGTCCAATCTGACTCTGAGATCTGAGAATTTGTGCAGTGCCCAACAGGCACACACATCCCATTTGACAGCAATTGTGGTTAAGAATGAAAGAAGAGTATTTTTTTCTTTTAATTTATCTTTTCAAATGGCTGCTAAGTTGTTAGGCCATAACTACTTAACAAATGGAACAGTTAGGTATTTCTTTTGGCCTAAGGCCACCGTGAAAAAAAAAATCCCTGAAATTCTAAGGACACCAGGAACTGAGAAAGTTTGGGGAGACTCTGGTTCCTGGCCAGCCAGCGGATTGATGGGCTTTGGATCAGGCCCACCTGGTCTGGCGGCACAGTCCGGAGGGGGGCGTGTGGGCGGGCAGGTCAGCGAATCAATGTGTTTGTTTTCATTAAAAATGGCACTTCCCTTAACCATACCCTTGACACCAACTCAACTGTTAACTGCAAAAACCTCCCTCTAAATCTTAACCTGTGTCCTGTTGGTGAGGGGGATTCTAGAATTCGGCCATTTTTAAGATCCTTTAGGTGTCTGTCCCTAGTCTCTGACACACCTGGCTGAGCAAACACTGTGGCCTTTCCATTTTTCAGCTGCCCAGCAATCGTGTCCCCATGCTGAGTTTGGGACTCCCCGAGGTTATGGCTTTTGTGGGGGCAGGCAGTGGCCGCCACGAGGAAGCAGGGGTCGCCAGCACTGCCTTTTCCCAACATCCCTTGCTGTTGACCAATCCCCTGCACCCACTGAGGATTTTGACCCTGGAGTAGGCAGAGAAGCAGGGACAAGGAGACATTTGGGGTGGGGGCGGAGGGCGGTGTTCCTGGGACAGCAGTAGCAGTCAGCGTCAGCGGGCTGGCAGGGCCATGGGGAGGCGCCGGGGTTCTCAGTAGCCCGGTTCCAGGCAGATGTGTGGCCCTGGTCCCCAGTGTGTGCCGGCCCTCTGTGCCTTCCTGGCAATTGTGGGAGCTCACGGCTCTTCCTGTGATAAATTCCTTTTCTGCCAAATTTAGCCAGAGACTGCGCTCGTGTCTGGAGTTGCTACTATGAACCCTGAACTGATTCTGAAACCCGCCTTATTCATTTACTGGTTGGAAGAAACAAGCCTATGAAATATATCATACCTACAAAATGTATGTGTCTATTTAAAAAAGGGCTAATAAAACAAATACCCGCGTGTTACACCAACCAGGCCATAAAATAGAACCTTATTCCTATCAACCTTATGTTCTGGTTGGCCTGGGACAGTTGGTTTGCGCCTGTTTTCTGCCGTAATTGTTACTAGCAACCCCTATTTCACCTGCAAAACTGTGCCAGTGAGATGATAAAATACATGGTCCCTTTACCCTGAAGAGCCCTGTGTGCCCTCTCCCCGTTCCAGCCCCTTCCTTACAAGTAACCACTATCTGGAAGTTTACTTTAATCATTTCCCCCTTTTCTTTATAGTTTCAACACCAAAACAATGTATTGCTTAGTTTTTATTAATACCTGTTTTCTAATTTTACCTAAATGGAATCGTACCGTTCGTGCTATTTTGTGACTTGCTTTCCTACCTAATGTCAGGTGTGTGAGATTCGCGCCTGCTGTTGCAAACAGCTATAGCATACGGCTTTCCCCACCACGTAATATTCCATTATGTGAAGAGCCCACAGTTTATGCCTTCTCCTGGGGGTGAACATGTGACATGTTTCCAGGGTTTGTCATTATAAACAGTGCCATGAGGAATGTTCTCGGATGTGTCTCCTGGCGGACACGGGTGAGCCTCTCTCCAGGGCTCATCCCAAGGGGATCGCTGGCCCACGGTGATGCTCGTGATCCGCGTTATAATCTGGTTTTGCCAAACTGCTTTTCGGAAAAGAGGTAGCAATGGTATTAGTTTCCTGGGGCCGCTGCAATGAATTGCCACAAACTTGGTGGCTTCAAAAAACAGAAATGTTTTCTCTCGCTCTTCTGGAAGCCAGAAATCTAGAATTAGCATCACCGGGTGGAATTCCAGGTAGGAGCAGGGCCATACTCTTCTCCTTAACTTAATCACATATTTTGCCGAGTAAAATAATGTTCACAGATGCTGGGGGGCTAAGGCCTGATTAATTTGGGGGGTATTTTTCCAACATTCCACCAGTAATGGACACACCCACCTGTTGTTCCTCATCCTCGCCAATACTTGAAATTGTCTTGCTTTTATCTCTTTGCCAGATTAAAAAATGTGTTCATCCTCCTGTACTGATGCCTCTTCTGTGCCTGGCCCAGGTCTAAGTGTGGGGACACAGACATGAGTCCGACATGACCCTTGACCTCGGGGAGTTCATGGATGGTTGGGGGAGGTGGACACATGAGTCAAGTGCTGTGACAGAGTCGATTCTGGGGTATGTCTGGAGCACTTGACCCAGCCTGGGCAGGTCAAGGAGGGCTTCCTGGAAGAGGCAACACTTCAGTTGAAACTTAAAGGATTAGAAGAAGGTAGGTAAGGAGGAGAAATTGAGGACGTAGGAGCGAGTGTTTCCAAAAGAGAGACCAGCAAAGGCAAAGGCCTGGAGGTCTGAGACAGCTCGACGCATCTGAGAAATGGCAAGTAGCTTAATGTGGTTGGAATGGAGGGTGGGGTGGTTGAGGAAGCAAAGGTTTTCTTTGTGTGATACGCCAGAGAGTCATAAACAAAATATGAATTCAAAGCATATGTATTTCAAAAAGATTCGTACTTGTGTGCTTGTAAAATATTCAGATATGTTACACACCAGAAATCAAAAGCCCCCTCATAATCCCAGCTGTCCCAGAAGATGCTCTCTAATCATATTTTGGGGTATATCTTTTTTTCCTTTAAAAAATTAAGATAAGCAAGAGCGAGACCCCGTCTCTACTAAAAAAAAATAGAAAGAAATTATCTGGACAACTAAATATATATATATAAAAAAAAATTAGCCGGGCATGGTGGCGCGTGCCTGTAGTCCCAGCTACTCGGGAGGCTGAGGCAGAAGGATCGCTTGAGCCCAGGAGTCTGAGGTTGCTGTGAGCTAGGCTGACGCCACGGCACTCACTCTAGCCAGGGCAACAGGGTGAGACTCTGTCTCAAAAAAATTAAGATATAACTATATACCGGAATACGTCTGATTCTTAAGTACAAATTGATGAATTTTTACCCATGCTGACACCCATGTTTACATAATCACCACTAAGGTCAAGAGGTAGAACCAGCAAATTTGGGATCTTTCTAGATTTTTTTTTTCTATTTATGGACCAGTAATCATGTGCATATCCATGTCGATACTGATATATACATGGGTCTATACTTGCATATGCTAATATGCAATACAATTTTATGTAATTATCTTATTTTTCAAAAATGAGATCATCCTTGACATAATATTCCACATCCTTCCGTATCAATACATAAAGATCAAAGAGTGAGTAAGATCCCGTTCATTCATGCATGTATTAATCTACTCATTCAATCAACGAATATTTCTTTTGAGCTTATCCAATATGCTCAGCTGTGTGTCACTCAAAGGGTTTAAGCAGAGGAGCACTGTAACCTGCTTTCCTTTTCAGAGAGATCATTCTGGAAGAAGTATGCCATCCCTCACCTTCCTTAGCGGAAGAAGAGGGATAAACCAGTCCCCGAAGGTGGGTGGCAACTGCGTTTTCCTCTCTTTGTTTTCTTTTCAAGTTTTAAGTATTTCTTTTTGAATAGGTGTGACATGCAAGTGATTCAGCCTTCAAAAGGGACGAAAGGACATTTTAGTGAAAAGTCTTCCTTCCATCCCATCCCTCAGCCACTCATTTCTGCTCTGGGGACGCACACCCTTCCGGATGGTGGTGGTATACACAAGCAAATGCACGTATCATTTTAAAATCCGTCTTTTCCGACTGCACAACATATCTTAGAGCCCACTTGTATCGGTGCGTAAAGAGCATCCTTATCATTTTTTTGCCACTGCAGAGTATTCCATTGAATGGAAGGACAGCTGCCGTTTCAAACCTACCTGGCGGCCTGGTGTCTTTTGGTCTCTGCCAGACTCCTCTCTGTCCCGCCCGGTGCATGCCCAGGTGGGCTGGCGGGGGCAGGCTCTGAGGGTTGGCCACGTTCCCTGGCCTGCCCGGGGAGTCTTGGAGCTCGAGCCGGAGGCACGCGTGTGCATGCCTTCCTGGTTATTTGCCCTGTGAGACATCCTGTGTCCCTGAGGCTGTTCCCACACTGTCATTTCAAGAAGCTGCCCTGGCTTGTTGCTGGTCCTTTTCTCCCTTGTTCCAGCTGGCCTCAGGGTCCCCTGCCCTCCCCACATCCCTTCTCCGTCTCCCCCACACGCAGGCTCGCAGCTGTCCCACAGCTGTGACAGAGCCCCCAGGCCTGTGCTCACACTTTCCGGGGTCACCCTTAGCCGTGGCACAAAGGTACATTTAATGAGTACCTACTGTGTGCCAGGCTGTCTGGTAGCCTTTTTTGCTTTTTTCTTTTTTAATAAGTGAATGTTTAATTCTCATAACAATCATGCCAAGTAGGTATTATTCCCATTTTATGGGTGAGGAAACAGGCTCTTGGAGGGGAATGTCGAGCTGGGTGATGGTGGAGCCTGAATTTGAACCCATTGTTGCCAGAAATCTTGGTTCTGTGAGTCACTAAGCTTTCAGCCTCAATAAATACCCGCAGATTGAACGGATGAGTGAATGTGAGAGATATTCCCCGAGCAAGTACCTTATGTCAGGCGCTGGTCTAGGGACAGCCTTCTCGGAGCTGAAATTCCAATGCGGAAGACAATCTAAACAAATAAGCAAGCAAACAAAAATGAGGTAGTGATAGGATCTGTGGGGGAAATGTGATAAAATGAGGTTGCAGCTAGTGGCTGGGTGGGAGAGGGGTGGGTGGGACAACTTTAGATAGGGATGGGGTCTCTAAAGAGTGCCCTTTGGACTGAGATCTGAATGGTAAAAAAAAAAAAAAAAAAAAAAAAAAAGAAAGAAAGAAAAGAAGCGAGCTACACAAATAGGTGAGACGTTGGAGAGGATTCCAGTTAGCGGGAATAGCACGTGCAAAGGCCCTGGGGTCAGATCAAGCTTGGTGTGTGAGGGAGAAGAAAGAATGCCAGTGTGGCTAGCACACAGTAACAGGAGAGAGTGAAGTTCAAGATGCAGGCTGAGGCCAGGTCAAGCAGGTGCATGTCAGCAAGGACCAAGGAAGGAGCCGTGGAGACAAAGAGAAGGAAACAGAACGGGAAGCCATTGGAAGGAGCCGGTAAGCTTCACTGATGTGTGCTAGCTGGGTGATGGAAGCAAGAGAAGAATGGAGGATAACTGTTGGTTTCTGCTTGAGCAACTGGGTGGATGGCGAGGGAGCCGCTTGTTGAGATGGGGAGGAGGAGGGGGAGATGGGGCTCCATTCTGGACATGGGAAGCTTGCTGTGCCCATGGCACATCCCAGGGGACACACGAGTTAGCAGCTGGTTAGTGGGTCAGAGGCTCAAGGGAGAAGGCAGGACGGGAGATCAATGAGTCGTCCTGTGGACTGAATGAGGTTGGGTGGGGAGACAGACGGGTGGTGAAGATGCATGTCACTCAGGGCGGAGGGCTGGCTGCCAGAATGGTGACCCGGGAAGTCCCGCCGCTCAGCCTCATACCCACTCCCCGGGGGGCCCTGAGGAGCCCTGGCTGGGGTGCTCTGGTGTTCTGGAAGCTGGATCTAGGACACTGCCCTCAGGGTCTTTGACCTTCCACTCTAATGCCCTCATTCTGAAAGCCCTGAGATGGTCATTGTCTGGATTTGCTGTTTGCCTGCCACCTTCCTCCACGAACGTCAGAAGCCTGGTTGGGGTACCCTGGGAGCTGCTCTTCTCCCCTAAGGCCTTTGCCAGAATGCAGGCCGGGAAACTGGGACAGCAGGTATCTCATTCAAGGTCACGAGGGCTAGGGCGGGGCTGCCTAGAGAACCAGGGAGGACAGTCCCTCTTCCACCCACATTCACGTGGGTTTGGTTTCTCCCCAGGCTTTTGTTGCGCCAAGTGGAATATGAAATAGAAAAAGATGGCTGGGTGCGGTGGCTCACACCTGTAATCCCAGCACTCTGGGAGGCCGAGGCGGGAGGATTTCTTGAGCTCAGGAGTTTGAGATCAGCCTGAGCAACAGTGAGACCCCATCTCTACTATAAATAGAGAATTTAGCTGGGTGTGGTGGTGCCCACCTGTAGTGCCAGCTACTTGGGAGGCTGAGGCAGGAGGATTGCTTGAGCCCAGGAGTTTGAGGTTGCAGTGAGCTATGATGATGCCACTGCACTCAACCCAGGCGACAGAGTGAGACTCCGTTTCAAAAAAAAAATAGAGCTTGAGGACAGAGATGTTTAACACAGAAGTTTAATAACATTTGGTTGGTGATATGTGATGTGATACCATCCTTGGTCTCCACTCTGTTGCAAACCATTACTTTGGGAGTTATGGGGCAGAACAATGTGCTGACACCAGTCCCTGGAAGGTTCTGGAGTCTGAACTACATATGGGTTATGTTGGGAGTAGTCTTGAGGGGGCTGATGAATACCACGGGGTGCTTCCTGCTCCAGGTCGGAGCTCCGGGTCAGGGAATACAGGAGTCACTTCTGTGTCCCCAGTGACCAGCATAGGACGTGAACAGAGTAGAGGATCAGGAATCGTCTGTGGAATGAATGGATGCGTGAACAGAGGAGTAGGGGAGTGAATGAGTGAAGTATCGAGAAGGTTGTGCATGGGAAATAGAGGGAAGAAAAGTCGGCGACACAAACCAGATGGGCACAAAGGAAAATCTCTGACAATGCTGAGCTTTGGTAGCCAGTCTCCAGCCCACAATAATTCTTGCCTCCTGATAGTCACACTGGTATTCGTTTTCTACTGGTATGTAGCAAATTACCATGTTGTAGCACCTTAAAACAACACTCATTTATTCTCACAGTTTCTTTTTCTTCTTCTTTTTTTTCAGTAGAGACAGGGTCTCGCTCTTGCTGAAGCTGGACTTGAACTCCTGAGCTCAAGCGATCCTCCCACCTCGGCCTCCCCGAGTGCTGGGATTACAGGCGTGAGCTACCACGCCCAGTCCTATTCTCACAGTTTCTACAGGTCAGAAGTTCTCTGCGCAGGGTCTCACCAGGCTAAAACCAAGGTGTCAGTGGGGTTGCAATCTCATGTGAGGCTTGAGGGCCACTTCTAAGCTCACTGGTTGTTGGAGACGTTATTTCCTGCGGTGGTTTGATGGAGGTCCCCATTTTCTTGCTAGCTGTCAACAGGGAAACAGTCAGAGCTCCCAGAGGCTGTTCTCAAATGCTGGCCACATGGCCCCTCCATAGGCAGTTCCCATACAGTTATTTGCTTTCTCGTGGCCAGCAGGAGAAATCCTTTTTGGCTTTGAATCTCTCTGACCTCTTTTAAGGACTGACTTGATTAGGTCAGGCCACTGGGAGCATTTTCTCTTTTGATTAACTCACATTCAACTTATTAGGGACCTTAATTAAACCTATAAAATCTCTTTTTTGCTTTATAACGTAACATAATCATGAGCGCAATATCTCATTAAATTCACAAATCCTACCACATGCAAGGGCGGAGATTATACAGGGAATGTATACCAGGGGGTGGGATCTTGGGGGCTATCTTAAAATTCTGCCTACCCTGGTGTAGCACCCTCCCACATGAATAGGGCTGACCCGTGTGGCCGGATGGATACTGCAGAAATGATGGTGTGTGACTTCCAACACTAGGTCATAAAAGACTACTATAGCTTCCACCTTGCTCTCTCTTTCTTAGATCACTTGCTCTGGGAGAATGCAGCTACCATGCTGTGAGGATACTCAAGCAGCCCTGAAAAATCACAACCATACACACACAAAGAGAGAATTTACTGAAAAACACATGGTGGCCTCTGTCGCTCAGAGTCTGTCACTGGGAGCCTGGTACTCAGAGCTGTCATAGCACAACCTGGAACCCAAAATAGCCACTCTCAGGACTAATACCATTCAGACCCCAGGGAAAAGCTTCTTCAAACCCCTTAGACTGTGTCCTGGAAATGACAACCGTGTCTTAATGCAGTGAAGGTTCACAGGTTGGGTTGCTGCCAACACCGGAGATGGATGTTCTTGTAGGGCACGGATAATTTAAGAGTTGCAAGCACTTAGATAAGAACAAAGACCAGTGAATTAACTTCCAAATCCTTCCTCTCCGATAGCATAAATGCATAAGGAAGCTGAGGCTCTCAGTCTCACGGCCTGTAAGGAACTGGACCCAGAACAACCACATGACCTTAGAAACAAATCCTTCCCCAGTTAAGTCTCTGATGAGACCCCAGCCCTGGATGACACCTTGTTTGCAGCCTTGTGAGACCAGCCATAGCTGGATTCCTGACCACAGAAACTGTGAGATGGTAAATCCGTGTCATTTTAAGCTGTTAAATTCATGATAATTTGTTACACAGAAATACATAACTAACACGGCAACAGAGGATCATTTTGAAACATTAAACAATTTCTATTACTCTTAAATTTGCATATATGTAGATCTGGATGTAAAATGCACGAAGTGGGATACATTTCTTTACATTGTCTGCTAGACACCGAACTCTAGAGTTATTAGTCCTTGTATTTTAAATATTTATTAAGATTTAATTAAATTTTAAAATTAAACTGATGTTTATAGCTTTACTTAAATAAATTGTTTTAAAGGTTATTTTGATTTTACCATTTGTATTTTGCCTTTTGATTTTAAAAGATCATTTCAATTAAATAAATAATTTAAGTTTAACAGAAACAGTTAATAGCCTATTTTAGGAGAAAAATAACTTTTAAAAGCATAAAATGATCTTAGTTAATTTTTTACATTTCCTTTAATTTACATTTCTAATGAAAATATAGTCAAATTTTGCATACTTTGAGCTGATTATGATTGTTTTATTTTTTATTCCTTTAGATCATCGATGTCAATAGAAGACAAATTATGTAAAAATCTTGATTATAACAATATGAGTGATTTTGCTAAAATGAAGGCAAGAAAAAGAAATCCTATGAATAAATACACAATAATTTATTAATATGTATGTCTTTAAAATGACTCATTTCAACATAACTGGCCCATCAATGCAACACCCAGACATGCGCAATCATAATTTAATTCACTCATCTTTGATAGTTTGCCAATTTTCAGACATATAAAAGCTATACCTGTATACACGCTTTTTTTTTAACTTAGTTGTGATGAAGGTATATGTGTTAAAAGAGGAGGTTAGAACATATTTTATTTGAAAATTTGTGAGTTTGATTTATTCCAAGAAGATATTTAGACACATGGCCTGGGAACCTCCATGTCTCATCCGGGGCCTGCGGGGGTCGGGGCAGGCTGGCCCAAGCTCTCACAGGCTCCTGTGCCCGTGTGAGCTATCTTGCTTCCACCCTGAGTCAAACCCAGATGTGAAGCCCAGCCTCGTTACTGTCTTTGAGAGGAAATCCACTCGCATTCAGGATTTAGTATGCTGAGCAATTTCGCTGAAGATTTCAAGGGTTACGGAGAAGGAGCACGAATTGCACAACCTTCCTCTGTATTTATGGCCCCACTAGTCTCCCCTTTCTCTCCAGAGACACCAGGGAAGGCTTCCTAGGAGAGGCGACATTTGACTAGATCTTGAAGGCTGAGGATGAGTCAGGCCAAAGATAGTGACAGCTAAGAACATTCCAGGCGGCAGCAACAGCATGGGCAAGTGAGGAAACATCTGGTATAGTTGAAAAAAACGCATGTCGTTGGCCCGGCTGGAGTGGAAGACATGAGCCAGGGGATGAAGCTAGAGTGTTCCACGGGCCCATGAAGTGGCTTCTTCTGTGTCCAACTAAGCTAGAACCACTTTTCCAGAATTACCTTCTCTATATGGTTCCGGGCCCGCATCAGCCACAGGAGAAATTCGTGTGAGATTTGGAAGGCGGGAAGGAAACCGAGCCATAGTGTTTATGCTCTGAAGGTCAATGCAAAGCCCCAGGCCCTGGGGGCACAGCTGCCGTTTGGTCCTCTCGGTTGTCCTCGTGACTCCAAGTTCATCCGCGGGTTCTATTTTGTCCTGACTCTCGTTCATGCCCAGCCTCCTCCTTGACAATGATCTAAGTAACCCAGAGAGAACGTCAGTGAAGAGACTCCTCTACCAGCTCCCCCAGTTGTGTGAGGTCTAAGCCCCGTGACAAATCCCTTCTCCTCTGCTGCCCACAGCGGTTCTCTGACTGAACCTTGAGCGACACAGCCAGGATCATAAAGACCTTTGCTTTCTACACTGAGCAGTTTGGGCTTCATCTTATAGACCGGTGTTCCCTCAAATTTCAGTCGTTCGAGGACTACTGCAGCAGAAGTGATGCTAAGTGCTCACCAACCGCCCCTTTGTCCCAGGCATATGGCTTCAGTTCCAGCCTCCCTTGCAGCTAAGTGGAACCACGTGATGAAGTTCCAGCCAACGGAACATGGGCTGAAGTATGCGTGTCTAGGCCTGACCCCAGGTCTTTCCGTGTGACACTGCAGCCTCTCCCTCACTGCTCTTGTCGGCCCGCTAAATGTATTAATAGAAGGTTCCACGGTGGATTCCAAAGCCTGGAGGGGTTTTAGAGCCTCTAGCTGGAAGGAGCCTGTGTTCCCGAATGATTCCTTGGAACAGAGGCCTCCACTGACTTGCATTAGGGCTGTGGCTTGAGAAACAGAACTTAATCATGTAAAGCTGGCGAGATGTGGAATTGTTTGCCAAAGCAGGTGGCCAACTCCAGCGATGACAACCTCCTTCACCGTTTTAGCCATAACCTTCCATCATCTGCACCATAACTGATTTAATCACTTTTAAAAAATCAATTCACTCTTTATAACTTTAATTTATTTTAAAAGATAATTTTGCATCACTACCCATAAATGGAAACGCAGTATCACTCATGTTAGAGTGAAGGTAATGGTAACAAAATAAAAACGATCAAAATCAAACACTGATATGATATTCTTGCTGTATCTTGCTCCTGCTGAGAGCTCTGGAGCCTGAACCTGCTCTCACTTTGTTACGAAGGGAGATTAACCAGCGCTTGATAGGTGTTAAAGACAGGACAGCTCCAGACCGAGACTTTCTCTGTGACGCTCTTGAACTACCACGTTATTATGATTATGCAATCGCACCATGCTTTACGAAACTATTAATACACGAGGAAAAGAAAGCTGATGACTAACTTTTAAACATTTCTTATTATGGAAAAATTGAAACACTCACATAAATGTGGTGAGAATAGCACCGTAAACTCCCCTGTATGCATTTCCCAGCTTCCGCAGAGACCGGCTTGCCGCCATTCTCATTGTATCTCCTACCTCTACACACAGCCTACTTCCTTTTCTTGCTGGGATATCTTTTTTCTTTTCCTTTTTAGAGACAGGGACTCACTGTGTTGCCCAGGCTGGCCTCGAACTCCTGGGCTCAAGCGATCCTCCCTCCTCAGACTCCTGTGTAGCTGGGACTATAGCCTCTTGCTGGAATATCTTTAAATAAATTCCAGACATCATATAATTTCACCCACAAATGCTTTAGTATGTACTTCTAACAATAAGGGCATTAAAAATATTCACAATATCATTATGGTACTTAAAGAACTAACAATTCCTTATTACCATTTAGTATTCATTCTGTATTCAATTTGCCCTAATGACCACAAAAATGAGGTTTTACGGTCGCTTTGTTGAAGTCAGGATCTGAACAAAAGCACACATTGCATTTGGTTGATAGGTACTCAGTCTCTTTCAACCCTGCGGTACATTGATTGCCAAAAATGGCCTCTGTCTGTCTCCTTGCCCTTGGTGAGGTGACCTTTTGGCTTCTCTTGTTGAGAGGTGGAGGCTATTTCCAACCTCTGAGGCTGGGCTCGGTCATGTGACTTGCTTGGCCCCATAGGATGCGGCAGGAGTGAAGCTGAGTGATTTCTGGGGCCAGGCCTTGATATGTCTTGTGGAATCGCACACGTTCCCTTGGACCCCGGCCTCAGCCACGAGAGCAAGCCCCGGCAGCCAGCTGTGGGGAGACAGGACATGTGGAGGAGAGGAGAGCTGTCCCAGGAGAGGGCATTCTAGAACAGTCCATCCCCTCTGACCAGCCAGCTGACCATGGAGTGTACACAAGTCCAGCACAGATCAGCTGAACTCGGCCCAGACCAAAACAGCCATAGCCTGATCTGTAGTCCTAAGTTGTTATTTTTTAAGTCACTGCTCTCCAGTGTAGTTTATTATAGTTTCATTGTGCCAAATAGCTAATCGACACAAGTCTGCAAAATTTTTCCTCTTTTTAAGATGTCACTTACTTGCTGAAGACCACGGGTCTTGGTCCTTTAGTTTCCGACATTCTAGATTTTTGCTAATTACATCCCATGTGCGATTTATTGTTAGCACTATTCCTTGCAAACTGGTAGTTACTCTGCAGGCTGGATCAGACTCACATTGGATTGTTGGATTATTGGCAAGAATATTTTATAGGGATACTTCCTACATCA
This sequence comes from Indri indri, assembly GCA_004363605.1. Taxonomy (NCBI): domain Eukaryota; kingdom Metazoa; phylum Chordata; class Mammalia; order Primates; family Indriidae; genus Indri; species Indri indri. The sequence continues at coordinate 1,071 of RJWJ010000456.1, read as the reverse complement.
CGGCAGGAAGCACACAGTGTCTGGTTGTCCCATCTGGAGTGATGTTAAGTTTGGTCGACGGGCTCAGTGAGTATTTTAGACGAGGGTGGGATACCCAGGGGAGACTTCCTGGAGGAGTCAGGCTGGTGTTGGACCTCTTTGAAAGGCAGGGGGGATTCAGATAAGCGGAGAGAAGGAGGAAACATTCCAAGTGAGGAGGGAGGGATGGGCAGCATGAGTCAGAGAGTGTTCTGAAAGTACTGAGCAATAGCTAGTCAGCCCTCACTTGTATCAGTTTGCTTTGTTATCCACGGGTATAGAGGTCAGGGCAGGAACCAGATTTTATCTCAGGTTCTAACTCTAATGAGTTGGTAATGGGTACGTGGAGTCCTCTGTTGAGATACCCTGTGAAACTGCACTCCTGCTTGCTGCAATTGACTGGGTGCTGAATGGTGGTATGATTGCTGTGAATCTGCCTTAGAGCAATGACTCGGTCCCCCCCTCAGGGTCTTTGACACGAGACCCTAGGAGGAAATAAGGGCTGACTGGGGTATCTGACACGGACCGTACAGACCTTTCCGACATTCATTCACCTTTCTGTTCTCGCTACTGGAACCTCAGGTCTAGGATGGCAGAGATTGGTTTAGACATGAATAATGACCCACTTCTGACCGAGGAGACCTAAGGGGAAGTCTTCTCCTGGGGCTTCTGAAGAATTTTTATTTTCTTCTGAATTAAAAGAAATGTGTGAAGAGATGCTCTCCACCTCTGCTGCCTTTGGAAGTCCTCGTGTGAGTACACGATGCCTGGCAGTGGCAGCGGCAGCCGTCTGTGACCATGGCCAGCATGTCAAGGATGTCGGAGAGGAAATACGGCAAGAACCTGGGTCCTCCATGAAGTTGTTGAGTTAGGAACTAACGCTGCAACCACCTGTTGCCCAATCTGTCGTTATGCAAAAAATGAACCCTTCTTATTTAATCCATGTTACCTGCAGCCAAAGACACCCCAAAGGACACACTGCCTGTCCTTCGCCCTTCATGGGTGGAGCCCAGGCTGGTGTTCTCAAACCCATGGCTGAGTGAGTCATGAAAT